>CM031601.1:16651942-16656942 GCA_018398815.1 Conus ventricosus
CAAGATAAATTATTCATCATGTTGCTAGAACCCTTTTTAACAAGTCACAAGAAAAGGCATACACATCATCAGACATAAGAAACTAAAATAAAATTTTAAAAAATCAACGACACTGCTTCTAAAATCATAACGATATTTGTAGCAACCTTCAAGTCACATGACACA
Organism: Conus ventricosus; assembly: GCA_018398815.1. Classification (NCBI taxonomy): domain Eukaryota; kingdom Metazoa; phylum Mollusca; class Gastropoda; order Neogastropoda; family Conidae; genus Conus; species Conus ventricosus. The sequence goes on from CM031601.1 coordinate 16,652,108, forward strand.
AGCCGTTATTCAAAGAAATGCACATGTTTAACAGTGATTTGCCATATTCATTGACCAAACTGACACACCCGTTTCAAAGACGTGCACATGTTTAACAGTGATTTGCCATATTCATTGACCAAACTGACACACGCCGTTTTCAAAGAAATGCACATGTTTAACAGTGATTTGCCATATTCATTGACCAAACTGACACACGCCGTTTCAAAGAAATGCACATGTTTAACAGTGATTTTGCCATATCATTGACCAAACTGACACACGCCGTTTCAAAGAAATGCACGTGTTTAACAGTGATTTGCCATATTCATTGACCAAACTGACACACGCCGTTTCAAAGAAGTGCACATGTTTAACAGTGATTTGCCATATTCATTGACCAAACTGTCTTGAGACTGTCTGTCGACACTGAGAGGCTGACTTCAGTACACACACCTAAATCAAACTGGTTTTCAAAGTTCTGTGAAACATTAGAGGTTCTACCATTAAGATCACCAGACAAAAGAACATAATAGCCGTGAGCCCGAAGTACATGATCAACCAGACAATTCTCTAGCATATTAGGATCAACATATGTACATGCATAATAAATTGAACCTTCTAGGGGTACTAAGCACATATATACAAAATGTCTTTTAAAGGAGAGAGAGAGAGAGAGAGAGAGAGAGAGAGAGAGAGAGAGAGAGAGACAGACAGACAGACAGAGGAAAGAGACAGACAGACAGACAAAAAAAATGTTGAAAAACTGGTCGGCTTAGTTCTGCCGCAGTGTGTTAAAAATATTGACAGCGCGCCGCTCTCTGTGTCACACAGAGTTCTGTGTTTGACGTCACTGTGTAAATGACGTCACAATAAGAAAGACAGACAGACAGACAGAAAGAAAGATGCAGACGGGAAGAAGGAATGAACGTAAGCGAATGTCACCGAAGAAGAACAGACGGACGAAATGAACGAGGAAAGGACAAAGGGAATGAAGAAAAGAGTGAACAAAGAGGTGATGATGGAACGGAAGACAGGAACAAAGGAAAGAAGAAGAAAAAGGAGGAAAGGAAAGACGGAAGGGAAAGAAGGAAGAAGAGAAAGATGAAGAGCAGGAAGGGGGGGGGGGGAGGTAAAACATGAAGCCGTTGGTGACGAGGTGTGGCGGTGTGACACACGGTGACAGGCTGTCCCTGTGGTGGTGTCAGTCAATGACACACAGAAAACTGGTGGACCTGGACCATGACAGAAAGTCACCAACACCCAACACCACTCCCAGCACTATGACCACCGCCCTCTCCATCCCCTGGACATTGCGGAAGTCTGTGACGATGACCTGGTCAGTGCGGGCCAGGGCCAGGTCCTCTGCATCACTCTCACTGGGGGACGTGACACCGCCCTGGCCGGTACACCGTGACCTCTCAGACCCCGCAGGAGGACGTCGGCGTCACGCACGAGGACGTCGGCGTCACGTGCATCAGGAAGGTCACGACAGAGAACCCAGGTGTCCCTGTACTGGGGGGCACCTGAAAACAGGGGGGCATCCCGTAATCACTACGTGTCAATATCACTAACGGCTAAAGCTCTACGGAACACTAATCTACGTATCCAAACGACTATTACCCGATATCACTACAGTGTCATTCGCAAGACGATTTCCCTTCATAACTTGTACCTATACAACTATTGATGATTACCACTAAGATTTCCCAGACACCGTCTTTATCGCTACGTCTCTATGTCACTCTATATCACTACGATTAAAAAAAAAAAAGATGAAACAAATTACGAAAGAATGTCATGGTGTGGTGGTGTGTGTGTGGTGTGTGTGTGTGTGTGTGTGTGTGTGTGTGTGTGCGCGCGAGTGTGTGTGCGTGTGTGTGTGTGTGTGCGTGTGTGTGTGTGTTGTGTGTGTGTGTGTGTGTGTGTGTGTGTGTGTGTGTGTGCGTGCGTGCGTGCGTGTGTGTGTGTGTGTGTGTGGGTGTGTGTGGTTGTGTGTGTGTGTGTGTGTGTGTGTGTGCGCGCGCGCGTGCGCACGCGCGCACGTGCACAATGTCAATTTCCCTCTCTCTCTCTCTCTCTCTCTCTCTCTCTCTCTCTCTCTTTTCTCTTCCTGTCACCATATAGTATACGTAATACTGGTAAAATATTAGTTCATCTCTCTCTCTCTCTCTCCTCCTCTCTCCTCTCTCTCTCCCTCTCTCTCCTCTCTCTCTCTCTCCTCTCTCTCTCTCTCTCTCCTTTTAATTTCGTTTTTTTGCTATTGTTGGTATTGTTTTAAGGCATGACAGATACACATATATAAAATCTCCTCTCTCTCTCTCTCTCTTCTCTCTCTCTCTCTCTCTCTCTCTCTCTCTCTCTCTCTGTGAAGCGTGAAATTCACAGAATTCATTTTCCGGCCGAAAATCAATTTTCATAGTATGAAAATCGATTTTCTGTGCAAAGTACTTACCAATAGGCCCAACAATCAATAACCAGGTGCAAATTACGCCGGTAATCAATAACAGGCCCCACCAATCAATAATGGGCCGAAAATCAATTTTATGTGCAAATTATTTACCAAAATCAATGTTAGGTGTAATAATCAATAACCGCTAATCGATTAATCAGACGTTATTTGAAACTGGTTATTCATTATTGGGCCTATTGGTAAGTAATTTGCTTATAAAATTGATTTTCATACTATGAAAATTGATTTTCGGCCGGAAAGTGAATTGGTGCATCTCACGAAAATCGATTTTCATAGTACGAAAAATCGATTTTATGTGCAAATTACTTACCAACAGACCCGATAATCAATAACCAGTGCAAATTATGCCGGAAATTAACAACCGGCCCCGATAATCAATAACGGGCCAAAAATCAATTATATGTGCAAATTATTTACCAAAATCAATATTAGGTGTAAAAATCAATAACCGGTTCGATAATCGATTATCAGGCGTTATTTGCACCTGGTTATTGATTAACGGGCCTATTGATCAATAATTTGCACATGAAAATAATTTCATTTCGATGAAAATCGATTTTCGGACGGAAAGTGAATTTTGCATTTCACGCTTCATATCTCTCTCTCTCTCTCTCCTCTCTCCTCTCTCTCTCTCTCTCTCTCTTCTTCTCTGATTTCTGTATTTGGTAATTTCAATTATCGTACTTTAATACAACTCTGAACATTTTTATTGTACTTGGCCTTAGGCCAGGGGTCTTGGCCATAATGCGGAGAAGGATGGAACTAGGAAAGAAAATGATTTACAAAAAACATATTTTGACGCACTAAACCATCCACATATACTCAGGGACTCAGGAATTTTAACGTAAGGTCACCAACCCGTATAGCTATGGAAACACGCGTGTACTGACACATTAACTAAAGAACTGTAAATGAACAACAAATTAATGAGTAACAATGACTCCTGTCACCAAATACAGAGAAAAACAAAGCAAAGCAAAGAAAGGATCAATACAATCTTGTAACAATTAAATGTAGTCTGTCTCTTCTCTTGGGTTTAAAGCATAAAATATGAAGATTGCAACATATCTAGTCAGGATACAACTTGGATTCTGCAACAAGTATGACAATCCGGTCACGTACGATACGAGGACACGTACGGCACGGTAGGTAGGTGGTGGAACATAGGCCTGGGGGAATATGGAGGTGGGGGAACATAGAACTGGGGTAAAATGGAGGTGGGGGAACATAGGACCTGGGGGAATATGGAGGTGGGGAACATAGACCTGGGGGGAATATGGAGGTGGGGAACACAGACCTGGGGGAATATGGAGGTGGGGGAACATAGACCTGGGGGGAACATAGACCTTGGGGAACATAGACCTGGGGGAACATAGACATGGGGGAACATATGGCGCCTCCCCTAATGGGGACCTACTGACATTATCCAGTAGTGATTGCGCTACACCATCCCCATACAAACGGGCCGTTGTCACTATTTTTCTTTCTTTCTGCTGTAGAGCAAACGGGCATAGCGATATAGACACGTAGTTCTAGAGAACGCGAACATGAATAGCTCTTTCGATACATGGTCAATTGTAGTGATATAGACACGTAGTCTTAAAGGGTCGTATGGTTTACGACACGTAGATCTATTGGTCGTAGGGCTAATAACTGGTAGTGCTTTAGATACGTAGTGATTGCGCTACGCACCCGAAAACAGCATGATCATGATGACATGACGTCACTGTACACTTCCACCCCTAGCTGATCTGATGCACACAGACACAATGACAGACAGACAAAGAGACAGACAGACAAACAGAGAGACAAAGAGACAGGCAGACAAAGAGACAGACAAACTGTCAGAGAGACAAACAGACAGACAAACAAACGGACAAACTGACAGAGAGACAGACAAACAGACAGGAAGACAAACAGGCAGACAGACAGACGCACGCACACACAACCATCCATTATGCACAAGAAATAAATGTGAATCAGAGGAGGAGATCCAGATCCATTTCTCCCGTCAGCACTTGTACATTGTACAGAACTAGATCTAAATTCCTATCATCACCAGTATGATCATGACGATGACGACGATGACGATGATGATGATGATGATAATGAGACGGAACAGTTCCTACCTGGCTGTCCCACACGTAACTCGTGGGTCAGGAGGTGACCAATGGTGTCGGCACACAGGACACACTGCCAGGGGTCATCCCCTCTGTGACCTGCCTGACCCCTGTGACTCAGCTCCCGGACTGGTGGTCCTCTGTGGGGGGAGGCAGTGCTGGGGCGCTGTACCGGGGGATGGTGTGGCCATATATCAGAGAATACCTCTCCACCTGTCTGGTCACTGCAGGGGGTGACCGCAGAGGTTCTGTGACTTCGCGGA
>CM031601.1:16659442-16674442 GCA_018398815.1 Conus ventricosus
ATGTCTATTCACTATAAGTGTTATTAGACAGGGGGGGAAAAGTGTGTGTGTGTGTGTGTGTGTGTGTGTGTGTGTGTGTGTGTGTGTGTGTGTGTGTGTGTGTGTGTGTGTGTGTGTGTGTGTGTGTGTGCGCTTGTACGTGTGTGTGTGTGTGCTGTTCGAGCGCGCGCGCGTGTGTGTGCGTTTGAGTGTGTGCATAATTCTGTGTGTGTGTGTGCGCCTGTGTAGGTGTGCAAGAGAGAGAGAGAGAGAGAGAGAGAGAGAAGAGAGAGAGAGAGAGAGAGAGAGAGGAGAGAGAGAGAGAGAGAGAGAGAGAGAGAGAGAGAGAGACTTCTTCAGACTTCAGACTTCAGATGGTTTATTGTTCAGACGTTGTGTCCATACAATCGAGTGAGTTATTATAACTATCATTGTGGAGCTTTTTCTGTTACGCCGTTACACACATAATACTTTAGATCTCTCTCTCTCTCTCTCTCTCTCTCTCTCTCTCTCTCTCTCTCTCTCTCTCTCACTCTCTCTCTCTCTCTCTCTCTCTTCTCTTTCTCTCTCAAGTAAACAGGAATGGAACACGTGAGTGCGCAAGCGCTCACACAAAAATAAACACACGCGAGCAAGCACACAGGTACACAATCAAAAAATTTACGCAAGTGAACGGGAAATGATGCATGAAAGAATAGTAGGCCAGCACCCCGTAAGCAATACGTGACAACAAATCAAACAATGAATTTATCCACAGTCGCACGTGAAAAGACGGTGATTCAACATGTTACTGCGGAGTTTGAAGGCATAAAAAATAAACTTAGCCAGATTCACTGTTGATGTTGGAACAGTTGTATTGAGAATGGTTAATTTCTGTGTTCTGTAAAACAACAAATTGAAATCTGACAGATATTTATTACGTAGGTCGTCATAAATCGGGCAGTAGAAGAGAACAGGGAAAGGGGCATTCTGGGCCACTTCCGCCCTCACCCAGTTTCGGGCGAAAGTAACCCAGAATGCCCCCTTCCCTGTTCTCTGACAAGTAAGACTTCAATAACTAAAAAATAACGATTATCTACAAACAAACGTACTGCGTAGGGTTATCCGTTTTCAATACTAATTTACTAAACTTTTTAGATTTCAGTTTTCCGCGTTTTTCTGATCATTATCAATAACATCATTTTCGCGCAGACAGTCATTTTCAATACTATCATTTTTGCAGAGACAGTCACCAAACTAAAAACTTAGCTGAGACACTGTGCGAACACCCCTAATTAGAGGGCTTGGGGTTTGTGGCAGGCAGGAGGGCAGGTAAGCTTTTAATATTGTTAGTTGCCCCCTGCCTAAGGACATGGCACTTAATCCGATTTATTACCCGCGTGACTGGGCATGGCGATTTGATCCAACGCCAGTCCTGAGTAATTTAAGTGCAGGGCGTACAACGCAGCTCTGCCTCGGCATTTCCTATTGCTGGTTGAGTTTGTGAAGTGGTATGTGTTTTATGGGGACTTTAAAACTTTGGTTTTGGGATTGGGACAACTGCTGTGTGTGGACATATTTTCGCTGTGTGCGTGTTAATATTTTGATATTTTTGAAAAAAAATAATGAGCAGCACGCACAAACTTATAAATATTGTTGGATAAATAAAAAATACAATTTTTTTAATCATAAAAAATAGCCAAAAAACCCCCCCTCCTGAGCATGGGCCGACTGTTGATTTATTTTTAATTTGCAGGCGTCACTTTGGTGTTCGCCTTGCCTTCAGGGCGGGAAACCCAGGAGTGTGTGTGCCCTGGGATTTTTTTGGGTGGGGGTGGGCTGGCCTTGGTTGGAATGGCTGGGCACGGTCTTCATTCTGGATGGGGTGAACTTGACCCCCAAGACTCTGGTCTCACTCGAAACTCGAAACTGTGTGACCAACTAATGAGGGAAAGTGCAGCCTGAACTCAGCAACTCCAAACTCCGGAAAGTGTGACGCCTGCGGCGGCCATCCGACCACAATTAGGCGAGTAGTTGAATTCTTATATTTAAGCTTACTTTTGGTAGCCCCTCTGTGAATCCACGTGTACAGGGGAGAACCACTCCATTACTACTTTGCGTGATGCAATCGATTAAAAGTATGCTGTGCGCGTCTCTAGGACAGGTGGCCGTTGTGTGCGGCGCAAATGCTGCATGTGTTCTGTTTAGCAGGCACTGTGCGCCTGTAAGGTATGTGTGTGTGTAAGTGTGTGCGTTGCGTGTGTGAGTGTTGTGTGCATGCTGCGCGTGTGTGTGTGTGTGTGTGTGTGTTCGTGTGGCACGCGTTCGTATGTGTGTGTTGTGAGTGTGTGCAAGCAACGCCAAGGCCTATCGTTAACCTGCTACGTTCGTGGCTGTTTGATCTGCTTAAAGCTGTAAAACACTAAACAAGGTACAATCTGCCCGTAAGGTAAAGCCTGATACACGCCCACACACACACTATTACACACAGCGTTCGCTCGTCGCTTGACCGTGTAATTATATGCTCCCTGTCAAAACTACGGTCTCATTCTCCACTGTCGTTCTCTTTCTCTCTCTTTTTTGGTGTGTGTGGGGGTCGGGCTCTGGCCTGGCCCCATAGTAAGTAATCGGATAGTGCGCAGTCCTATCACATGATCGCCCGGGGCCGCCGCACATGATACATGGGTGGGCATGTGTGTGTTGAGTAGGTGTGGTGTGTTCTGTTTAGCAGGCTGTGCGCGTTAAGTATGGTTGTGTGTGTGTGTGTGTTGTGTGTGTCAATGCGGGGCGTGTGTGTGTTGTTCTTTGGCGCAGCCCGATTTAAGTCTACCTTTCACTTTTAAAGCTGATATTAGGACGTGGAACGTGTGTGTGTGTGGGTGTGTGATGACACAATGTCACCCGCACGACAAAAAAACAGGGCGTACACATAATGTGACGCAGCTAAGTGCATAATAGCACTGAAAGTATGTTTCTACATCCCAAGACTAGTTACAGCGCTTATTTCCCTTTGGACATTTTATGGAAGTGTTCCTGTTACCTACTTTTGAACGACTTGGTTGTAACGGTTATATCAAGTAACTATAAGTTTTTTGAAATTAAGTTACTCCTAAGTGAGAGATTTTAATTAAGCCACGCCAAGGTCTTAACCCCAAGTCATTCCATAGTTTTAATTAAGTCACTCTAAATTCTTAATTAATGTATCCTTAAAGAAATTAATTTAGTTTTATTAAGTTACGTGTCAAGTTTCTTAATAAGTTCTTGATTAAGTTCTTGATCAAGTCTTAATAAGTTCTTGATTAAGTCATCCTTTAAGTACCAAACTAAGTTCTTATTCAAGTTCTTATAATTATCAAAAAAATACAATCTATGTTTTTTATCTAATGTTAAAATGTCTTATTATAGTACACTCAACGACCCCAAAAAAAACACGGTCATCACTGAGATTATCTTGCTCGGCGTTCTCTGCGCGAGGATTCGGTCAGCATAGATCTTATGGAAGGTCTTACATCTAAGCAACGCATTGATTTCAAATTTGGTCTATGGAAATGTCCTTTTATAGGGACTCCATGTCTTTATTATTACAACCATCATTTTATAATTCGCGTGATTATCTTTTATTTAAAAAATTTTAATAAATTAAGTTCTTTAAAAATATTATTCCATTATAAATGGATCATAATGACGCTTTCTTATGTCGGTTTTGGCGTGCGGGTGTCTTTTGCAGCATTTATGTGGCTCAGATTTTTTTTGATAGCTTTCGTTTCTGTTGCCAGGGTGTATCATATTTTTAGCATAATAACTGCCCCCAACAGCAGCACTGGCGCCAAAAAATGGCAACAGTTTTTAACGTTCAATATCCATGAAGACTTTGGCGCCCTTTGTATCACTTTGAGTTTGTATAGCGGGCATTGGAATCAACTGTTCTGGCGTTTTGGGGTGTTTGTTTTCTGATGTAGTCATATTCTTGTAACATTAATTTTTTTGTCTGTTCCAACTCTGCTTATTTTTTCCGCTTCAACACGCCCAGGATTGTTAATGGTCTCCACTGATTCAGCGTTTTCTGCTGATTTTCTGGCTTGGTTACTTTCTCCACCTGATTCAGTGTTTTCTGGTTCTGCTGATTTTCCAGATCGTCCATTTTGAAGGGAAATAAATCTATATGAGTTAAAAGTTATTAATCCCATGTTTATTATGGCGATTAACAGGTTCCAAATTATAGTCTAATCACATCTAGGAGACTCTAATGACTTTGTTAAAAAACTGGATCTTGCGTAAAATTCATATGCTAAGATCATTGTTCAGAATCAATGGGAAGCAAATCTACTGATAGTTAGTGTACATTACTAAGAACCGTTTGGCCCCCACTTTTCACATTCAGGGGAACCCAAGCTGCGCGCTTCTACCTGTTATGATACTTTTAAATGTCTTGTGGCGACATCTGTTGAAATCTGTTCAATGTGGAATGCAGTTCCGATGGAAATTGTTGTTGTTTTCCCACATGCTGCCAATGAATACAAAACCTCTCCTTTTTGGGCATAATAGCTCAGATTGGTCATCAGCTGGTCATTCATAAGTTCAGGAAGTTTAGGCCCGCCTTGTAGTGTTAGGAGGATCATCACTGTTCATGTTTTTTATTAATTATAATTAATTATTTTCTAAATGAGCACGAAAAACTGTTGCTAACCTTGGATACCATTTTGCTGTTATTGGTGGTCTAAGTGTAGGATATTCAATGCTTGGTAAATGCTTGTTAAGAATTAAACCAGCAGATCTGGCAAAACTAGATTTGAGGATTCAGCAAAGCTAATTGCTATAAATTGCAGCTTCGGTTGCTACGAAAGTTTTTCTAGTTAAGAAGGAATAATTCCAGACAAAATAAATATGTAAGAAAAAAAATACTTTTAAAAAATGGCTTTCACTCGCAATAATTGATAGGCGGCGCTGTGTGTGAATGCGCTGCTTTTGCGGCAGTTAGTTTGCTTTAGTAAACTTGGGGAATGACGGCGAGAGAAAAAGGCCTAACAAAAGCTTATGGAGCAAACTAGCAGCTGCAACAAGACGCCTTTGAAAGGCAGAGACTTGAGCAGTTAGAATTTTATTAATGACTCCTGAAAAGAACAGTGGGCATGCAGTTTCCATTTTAAATTACGTTGACACAAAGCAATTAAAGATATTATCTTAGTAACAGGCAAACCGGTCCAGGAACATTGCCCCACAAAATTCGTGACTTTATTCAACATCAGAAAAACAAAAGATGCAAGAAATGCGTTTATTGTCGTTGGTATGACCGTCGTGATATTTTGGTTGCAATTATATTGGATCCTATGAGTAAAAAATGAATCAAAATCTATGATTCGCCAAAAGATATTGGAAGGGTATCTACAGCAATACAAAAGCGAAGACATGCGGCAGTGTTCAGTGAACAAACAGCAAAGGAATGTTATCTAAACAAGCGATTTTTTTTTGGCAAATTTATTTACCTGCGCCCAAAGAAGACAGAGGACGCACTTGGGAACACAACTCCAAAACGACTACCCATCAAATGGTCTTCTATATTTACCCTCTGATTAGGATTAGAAGCGATAAAAGATTTAAGTACGCGCTCACAGTATTGACATGGCGTCAAGATACACATAGATGCGGAGCCATTAACACAAAAGAGTTGCTTTGCTGTTGCTGTGGCCTTACAACTGAATATACAACGAGGCCCCCTTAACTTTTCCTCGCATTGATTCAAGTCGATGTGGATAAAGAATTTAAATGGCCAAGTGGATAATTATTGTTGAACATAGCAAGTTACCCATTAAACGAGGCATTCCAGGAGTTCATGATCACAGGCTCTTTAGTCGAAAACTTTAAGCAAACAGTTAGCCGAATGACTTTTCTCTACCAGTATCACAGAGAGCTGATTGACAATTCTTCGCAACACAGAATGGGGTTAGAAGACTGCCCTCAGTTTTGCGTGCAATGAATAATGAAGAATTTAAAGGCCTAAAGCCAGTACAAGCAATCAAAAGGGAAAAACATTAAATGTTGTGCTGAAAGGGAGTCTTCATCGGCAACTATTACCATATTGGTTAGATTGAAAGTTAAGGTTCCTTTATTTACCGGGGGAGGGAAAGCAGAAGGGGCACTCGCCATCAGGGCAACAGATCCAGTTTGGAGGTGTTTGGCCTGTAGAAATAAAAGAATGGTAAGATGAATCGCCGGTAATATTTTCGAGAAATCTGACACTACAAAATCAACCAGCTCCCTCAAAGATCTTTGTGATGTAGAACTGCGATAATTCCGCCAGTCACCAGTTTTCTGCTTTAATTAATTTACGTAAACATATTTTGGTTTAAAATGGAAGGCAGAAGAAGCGCAGAACGAAACAAGAAGGTAAAGGAGAGACTTGAATATGATACGGGAATCATTTCCAGGCGTTAATGCTATTAAGAAACATTTTCGAGGATTAATCAATGCATGCTAAATCATCCAGATTCACCTCAACTCAAACCCCCTCAAAATTGGGAAAAAGGAATATCGTGATATAATAAAAAAAATTCGAACTCGTCAATCAAACATGAGAAAAGATTTAAATGAATTGGATGTAGCTTTGATTGATTTATAATAAATGTTGATGAAAATATAAGCCCTGTTTATGAGGTTCTCCAGTGCCGATTGCTATGTAAAACTCTGGATTAAACAAAACACCCGTTTTGTGTTTTGTTCTATCTAATGACTTCTTGTTACACTGTTGTGATGATCTCATGTAGATTAGATCGCAGTTTTTCGTTGTCATGATGAAAAGTCTTATTGCCAAACAAATGCTTCTTTGTAGTTGTCTTGTGATATGTTTGATGCACAACGCTGCGAGTTATTCCCTTTGCTTTCTTAATGATTTTCTCTGGCTCGAAATATGTACATTTTTGACCTTATCCCCCACATACTCCCTTGATCACCTTTCCAGATAATTCATCTTCATCTTTCCTAAAATCCTTCTTGTTAGTAAGTGAGGCAAAAGGGAATCTTTAGGGTAATCGGGACGTGTCTACCTCCCGCATGACCTTTAGCCACTTAAGTCCATGTCTTTATAGATGTCTTCAGTGGGGATTTCGATAACAAAAATGTCTGTATCTGTGGTAAAGTACTCTGGACTCTAGGATTACGAGGGCTTAGTAGTCATAAAGAACTCTAACATCAAAAGCTTTGATAATTCTAAACAGTAAAACCCAATAAATACAGGTTTGTCTAATTTGTACTTTCTTTTTTTTCATCTTATGCCAAAAGTGATCATTGAAATCTTCTGAAGTCCTTGATATTAGGTTTTGAAGTCAGCTTAATTGCTTCATTCTCTATGGTGACCAATCTGACATCTTCTCCGCTTGTGCGGATTTCTCCATAGGCTTTCCAAAACAGCTGTTGTTCATCAATCTTGAAAAGTCTTTTTCTGAAGGCAATCTGTGGATTTGGTTTGAGATCAGTGTTCTTCATGATGTATGGTTTCATGAATGTTCTGGATCGAAAAGCATTTACGTGAACATCTGTCAACTTCAACCCATGTCTTTATAAAAATTGTAGAAGTATGTAATTGGCAGACATATTTTTTTTTGCCTCGTAAGATAGGCACCAAGTTTAGGTGGGTTCTCTTGGATCCATCTTCAGACTTGCTGCTGCTAATGGATGTCATTAGCGGTCTGGGTTTCATGAGGATATTCTAAGGTCAAATTCTAGATTGAAACCACGCTGTTGATCAGCGCCAAACTTCCCCAACACTTTAATGCCTTTTGAATAATATTCGGAATCGCGCCTGTGTTACATTTTTAAAGTTACGTAATGGAAGTGAATTGGCGCCCTAGCCCAACCATAACAGATTGTTTGCATCTAAATACTAAGATAGTTAGACTTTTACTCGGGAATGGATTCATAATCGTCCAAGTATTTGTTGTTTGCGTTTCAGTTATGATGCGAGCATACTAATTTCACTCCCCGCAATCCGTTTTTCAATCCTCTGAATCTGTGGTAGGGTCAGACAATAATCAGTTTGTACTCCAGAACTTTAAGTAAGCTTCCCAAACTCATCCCGGGCGCTGAAATGTGATGCGCCAGGATCAAGGCTTGAAATGTCTTTCTTGCAAGGTCTTTCTATAATTTCAAATAATATCCGCCAACAAACAACATCAGACATCAAGTAGGAATCATGATAGTCTCCATCGTTTTACACTCTTTAACCTTCTGCCACGCATCTTTGAGCTTGTGGTAATCAGAATCACTAATGTCCTTTCCTCTGAGACTAGAAAAGAACGCGCCTTTAGGAGGAAGTGTGTCTTCATCAAACTTTCCCAACTGTTCATTCGTGACTCATAAGGATAAACGCCCTTTTTAACGGAGAGTTGGTCACAAAATATTCTTCCGTTATTGGGCAGGACTTTAAGGAATTGCTAGTGACTCTAATGATCCCTCATGTGTTGCATAGAGTCATTAAAAGACAGGGTTATTTAGATTAAGCACATGTTACTTTTCTGATGGACTGTCAATGCATTGCTACCCTGAAGGCGTTGGTTATGCTTTGTTGCATATAAGTTGAGGTCGTAACCTCGACATGTTATGAAAAGAATGAATGGGCAGCTTCCATGTCTTTGGTTCAAACTTTAGTGAAGATTGCCATTTGTTATGCGACCGCTCCTCCTGAACTTTCCACTAATGTGATCATGGTCTTACTGTTGGATTCGCTGCGTTGATGAGAGGCCTTAAACCACAAAGCAACAGTGAGTGGCTGAGGCATACTGTTGTTGGTCTTTCTTGCGTCATCATTGATTGCGATATAATTTCAGATTTATTAGAAAACAATCATTACGCACTTGCTGGCATGCGCTGTAAAAATCTTCTAGCCGCATCTGGTCCTCTGTATAATTCTGGCGTTTGAATGAGCGCCATCCGACCTATCAATAATGAAGGCAAATGAACAAATCTGATGATTACTCATTAAGTCTGTTTTTCGAAGTTTTTGTGGCGCCGGCCCTTTCATAAGTACAATAATGGCGACTCGAAGTCTTGCGTAAACAACATATTGGATTGTTGCAGGTTTTTCCAGTTTTAAAACTAACTTTCGATCCGGGTGGGGGCGCGTTAATTAGGTCTGTATTACAGTCTACTGAATTTTTACAATGTTTTATATGTTCACTCGACAGACTGCACAGATGGAAATTCTTGTTTAACATTTTCTGCGAATTCTTGTTTGCTTTTGTTTGGTTTGTAGTATAACTCAATAATCTACTCATTGTGCGTATTCAATGTGTAATGGGCAGCCCTGCTGGCGGGAAAACATTAGAGTAAATTCCACATGACTTTTGGCTGGTTCGCCTAGTGTTGGCTGTTCTTGGACTTTAATTGGCGCCAAATTTGTTTCCTTCATCCATGTGTATACTTTAAACAGTTATTGGGTTGTTTTGATTTCCAAACTGATTTCAATTTTGGTCTAACACTAACAGGAAAGGGATATTCCATTGATGCTTATGATCTTTTGGAGTTTTCCGATAGTTAGTCACTCTTTCTGCGTGTTCGCGGGGTCATGATTGCAGCCTTTGCAAGAGAACGCACACATGAAACATTTGTCGTCTGAAGTCTTTATGTTAAAACTGCTCTCTATAAAAACCAAACTCTGAGGTTAGCGGAATGTAAGCCTTGCCTACAATCGGTGCATTACTTAGCTGTTTTAATCTAATCTCTAAGACTTCGCCCTCTGACCAACCAGAGCCTCTCATTTTATAGCTTCTTCAGCGGCAGCGTTCAAATACTGTGATAAAGCAGATACGTCTGCCAACCGGGTTGTTGTTTTAAGTCATTAGAGGACAAAGAATAGTCTGTTGTTTAGTCGAGACCAGGACTTCTAGAGTTTTCTTCATTTATTGTTACATAGTCGATAAAAACAGCTAACATTACTTTAACTGGCGGGTCTATTGTTAGTTCTGCCGGAACTGAGAAATAGCATGAAACAACACTGGCCTGGACGTTTGTTGGGTCAATGACTTCTAAATGCAATATCATTCAGTGCTCTGATAAAAACGCTCTCTCTCGAGCATTCCTTCAAACAATTCGTCTTAAGATCCGTCATATATCTTAGATGCTGTCTTTCTTTTCTAAGCTAATTTTTACTTTAAATTAAAAAAAAAATACTTAAATCAGAACCAATTTCAAAACGGTCTTTTTGCGCTTGGACTCATAAACTAAAGTATATCACCCTTTGGCGTTGTTAATGATGAGCTGTTTAGAACAGAGTTTAATGTTGCGTTTAACTTTTAAGCATTCCGTTTTTATCTGCTCGGCGTTGGATGTGAGAAAATCTTGTCCTCGCCTTTCTTTGAAGATCAAACTTTTGTCTTTTGTAGTCATCATAAATCGGCCTGTTAAACGATTAAATTCCTCATCCGTGATGTTTGAGTCAACAAGCGCTGTATTTATTGTCAGTTTAAACGACTAAGTTTGCCGTTATTTAGTTGAACCATAGCTGTGTGCTTTTGGAGTTTAGTTTTAATTTTTTGCCAAGCCGCACTTACAGCTAATGACACAGGCCGAGAGCTGAAGGAACAACCTCCTAGAGGATAAAGCTGCGGGGTTTTTTTTTGCGCCTTTTGCCCTTGCTAAGAGACCAACACTCGTTTCCTGCTGATAGGCGTTATAGTCGGTTGCTCCAGTATTGACATATGTAACAGCATTAAAGGCAGCAGAAGACCTTCGTTTGGTTTTGCTGTATTTTGAAAGGTGTGCTCTAGTTTTTGTTGATTGTGTAATGTTGTTAATCTGAAGGTTATTACTTCAGGGTTTCTATAACAGAGAATTGCCTGTATCTCTTCTCTTGGCATCTCGGTGCTGTAGGCACATTTGGGAATAAACCTTAAACTGACATGCTTTTTTTTTAAATGAAAAAATAATTTGTTAATACATAGTCTAATCTGTTATTTTCAATATTCAGCTGCGCATCTATAATTAAAACATATGTAATTTTTACATTAAGCGGTTTATCGGCTTCTGTTCTTTATCAATTTGAATGTTATTACGTCTCTCACTCCTCTCCCGCTTCCATACATACTTCATTATCCTCTGTTGACCTTTGGTCTATCATATAAACCGTATTTGTCTGTTTAATAATCATCAAGCTAAATTGTGAAATGTAATTCTTTAGACACTAGGTCTGCTGTAGGATTTCTCCCTCTCCCAACCCAAACAATTTCTTATTTCGTCAAATGATGAAAAGGTCTAAGCCGCCTAGCGAGATTTGGTTAGGACTACCGTCAATTGTACCTTGCACTTTCGTGTTATTTTAGGTATTAAAAAAACTTTTTCACTTGCTCTTTTGAATACGGTTGGTTTTTGTTTTTCTCATCTATTCACCCAGCAATAAATACCTTTAGGATATTGCTGTGGTGCTAAACTAAAATTCCATATAGTGTTCTGCCCTGCTTCATGGGATATGTTGGAATGTTGAATCAGCTGTGTAATATATTGCTAATTTGACTTATATGGGTCCTTATCAGCTTTGCTAAATCAGGGTTGCTAACAACGTCAAACTCTACGAGATGTCAGAATGCTGTTATCTTTGCTTCGGTCGTCTATGATTTGATAACACGTTTGTATTCGTTAAAAGTTAGTTCATATGACAATCTGTATTTTACTGCTCCTCTGAAAGTATGGTGCATGCGTTTTATCAACTCAAAATCTAAGGTATGTAAAAGCGATTTCCAACGCAATTTTACTGTCTACCTTACGTTTTGCCGTCTTTAGAATCTCCAGCGCTATTCTATGTTTTAAGTGCTTCATTTCTATTTTCGATTCCTTGAAACGCCAAGATCGGCCCTTTCATTCCCGGTTAGCATAGATCAGAATAGGTTAAAAATATGTCTGCATTGTGTCAAGAAAAATATTTTTGCCACCTAAGTTTTTAAGAAATTTTTTAACGATTGCCCGCCCCAGATTCTGTACAACTGTTCCTGTTTGGGTGGGTGTTGTTGAAGCGAGTTACTATTTTGAAAGTAAGACAGCGCAGAGCCTGCACAAACACTTCATCCCGCTCCTAGGTCTGGAAATTTGACAGTAAGAATTTGATCCGCATCATTCAGTAGATGGATTATTTGGAACAGTATATTCGTTATTCCCTTCACGCCACAGGGGTTCTTTCAGGCTTCTATAGGGTTAAGATCGAGCCATATGTGTGCCTAGTGCATTTTTTTATAACAAATAAAAAGTTAATTTATTAAAAACATGGCAGGAATTGAAGCTGAAGAAGATTATGATGTTTTTGATCCTGGAAGACAAACATGAGTGAAATGATCCCTTGACACAAGCATCGCTCAGCGCTTCTCAATGCGGCGTTGCATTATACAGAAAGTGCGGTCGGAGCATTTTACAAAAGTTTAGGCCAAGTAGAACTCCCGAATTTATTGACCCAAATGATTTTGAATTTAAATGATGGTCTATTGTTTTGGAAGAGGCGATCAAGGAGATTCTGTTTCGGCTTACAACTAAACCAGACCCATCAAGTTTTTAGCCAAGAGATACAAATATACAAAAGATTAGTGTAAAGATCAAAATCGCCTTGGTCTTGTTAGTCCAAAATTAGATAGGGATGCAGTTGCAAAACTTCAAAACACACTGCCAGGAACTCCCAACAGCCTACCAAATACATACATGAACTTAAAGAATTAAACTTCAATCAGCAGATGCTAATAATAAATGCATTAGAAAGCAGAATACCTAGTTTTTCAGAAGAAACAGCATTAAAGATATAACACGACTCACGCTTCCCATGCGAGAAATAGCGGCCCTTGATCATGGCTTGAGAAGGTCAGAGGCGAATTAACAAACAATTTAGCAAACTAGGTGAATAGCCATGAGCATATAAAAAGAGAAAAAGAAAACTCGTTGAGGCTGATGACGCCAAACTTATGCCTGATAAATATAGAAAAGAATTAAGACAAGTCTAAATAGATCTTGACAAGAAAGAATCTGCTAGACTAGAAGTGCTGACTTCTACACCGAGACCAATTACGAAATCAAGTGAACAGAATAAGAGAACTATCGAAAAAAATTTTATATGAATGACACAACGCTAGCAGAAAGATACGATCTTTGTTTAGAGAGCACGGAGTTTCAATTAGCAAGCGTTTATAAACTGCCTTAGGATTTGCAATAAGTTCATTGTGTTGGCTATTACACCGGCGGCGGTGGCCAAAGTTCAGCTAACCTTCCGCCGCCATCGCCTCACCTGAGAAATCAATGGGTAAAAAAACAAACCTTGATCATCTTGCGAGTTTATTAAAAAAAATTAGCCGGTTAAGCCGTGGTGACGCTTTACCCGGTAGTATATAGGGGGTATCGTTAGCTTGGAACTTTTGTCTATGCAAGCAAAGTAGTGGTTTTATGGCCCGAGCGCTTATGCGAATTTGTTCATCGTAATAGTTGGGTTAATATTTAGTAATAAAAAGACCAAGTATTCTAGGCCAGTTAATCCCAGAACAAGCGCTGTCTTTTCTATTCATGGTCATCGCGAACAGGAGTCGCGTGCTTTGTGAGTCTACTCAATGACTTTGGGGTTTGGATTCGGGAATTAGATGACTTATTCTTGGGTGTGTTGTTTACTGCTTGTAATATGACTGGCCCAGAATTTATGTCCGTTTTTCCCATACCTTCTGTCCATTGCTGCTATAAGAATTTCATTATTATGTTTAAAATTATTCTACTGGGTCTGAGGTCTAGAAGGCAGAATGTATAAACCAGTGCCAACAGCAAAGTCTACTTTCGATCTTGCGTATTGTAAAACATGTTGGTACTCTTTGAATACTTGAAAGGTAAATCAACTGTAGAATTATTGGCGTTCCTCTAAATTTGCTAAGTATTGTTTTTGTGCGGTCAAAGCCAGATAGAAGAGATCAGTTATGCTTGATTTGCCTGTGCTGTGCGACCCTAGCAAACACCAAACGTAAGTACGAATTGAGTCGTTTCTTGTTCTATTCCAGCCCTTGTTAGGCCCTTTAGGAAGTGTCTAAGTTAATGTTGTCATGCTGTTTTATGCTCTTGCTGTAGGGACCTGGGTCAACAGTTGTGCCAAAAAAAGAAAGATTGAAAGGAGATGACAGTCATGTTATACTTTCTGTGGCGTGCCCCGAAATAAAGGTCGCTAGGCCATGATTATGATCAATTTTGTTTAAGCTGTCTTGATCGTTAATATTGAATTCGTTACAGATCCTTTAAAAGCCTTTCATGTTTATTTGTTGCCTGAGTGGATTAAACGGTTTTGTCATTTGGTTAATGGAGCTTGCAATTCCAGTCAAAAATACGTCTGAAGGTGTGTAATAGAAATGAAATCTATACATGACCTCACAAAGGATCATGGTGTGATTTAAATGATCAGCTTTACGCCACTCCACACCCCAGTTGATGCGAAAACACAGCAAAAGTTTAATGTTATGATAAAAATGCATCGGAAGACTAAACCACGCTTTCTTGATGTGGTCGTTTTCAATTGGGAGGGTTAGATAGCTCTTCCAAGGGAGGACTCACTTTTTATGAAAAGAGCCAGTCTGGGTCACAGCAATGTCACGAGTATCAGTGCTATTATTTTAAGATTATAGTGCGGCCCCCCCAACAGACTATTTTGCGCCCAGTATATTTGAATGCACTCATTTTAATTTGTTTTAAAAAATGTTTGTAACAATAAACAAACTCAAGTCAGACCTTCGTTTTTAGACCATGCTATTGAAAAACAATTTGCGGGGCCAAAACGCGGTCGCGCTCCATGAAAATTCTACAAAGTCGTATGGTTTAATATAACTGAATCCAAGAAAAATAATGCAGTTCTAAAAGTTAATAAAGAAGGGAAGGTAGTTAGCCGGTTAACCATACCTGATGGTTTATTACGGGTTTTGTTCGCTAAAAGAAGCAATGAGTAATTTCAACATTACTCTCAAACTTAACAATGCAAATCTAAAAACAATGTTAACATTCAAACCTGAAGAAGAAGTAGCACATTACCTTTTTGATGTAGAGCTAGCTAAAATGTTA
>CM031601.1:16685783-16688283 GCA_018398815.1 Conus ventricosus
GCCTTTTTTTTGTCTTGTTCTTCTTTTGCGTCTTCTTATCCACGTCATTTAGTACTGTTTCTCAGACGGTGATGACAACGTAAAGGTGTGGCGGGTGATTAGGTTTAAATCGTTTTCTATGTTTGTTATTTTGTTAATTAGTTACTTAGTTATTAGTTCGTCTTCTTCTTCTTTCTCTTCTTTTCTTCTTCTTCTTCTTCTTCTTCTTCTTCTCCGTAATTTAGTAAAATTCTTAGAGTGTGATGGAAAGTAAAGGTGTGCCTGGCGTTAAGTTTAAATTACTTCATTGGCTAGTTAGGTAGGAAGGTAGGTAGAGTAGGTAGGTAGGTAGGTAGGTAGGTAGGTAGGTAGGTAGGTAGGTAGGTAGGTGGGTAGGTAGGTAGGTAATTAGTAGGTAGGTAGGTAATTAGTTGTTTAGTCAGTTAGAATTACTTTTATAGGTTAGTAAGTTGCACACTCAAGAGAGAGAGAGAGAGAGAAGAGAGAGAGAGAGAGAGAGATAGAGGAGAGAGAGGAGAAGAGAGAGAGAGAGAGAGAGAGACTCCCTTCTATTTCTCTGATTTTTTTACACCATCAAACAGGTCCGACTAAAGTTATTTTGGGTAGGGTTTTCATGTGGGGAAACGGGAAACCTAAAAATGGATTGTATCTATTGTTTGGCTACTCTTGAGAAGGAAATTTTTACTTTTCCCTACCAACCCCGGGCGGGTGCCCTATCTCTCGGGCCTGGTTTTTTATTTGGACATGTTTTTGTTAACTGAAACCCCCCTTTTTTTGGGAAATTCTGTTGAAGTTTTTTTAATCCCAGGCAAAAAATAAATTTGGTTACCCAAAAAAAACAGATTATTGCGGGCTCCCCCTCTCCCCTTCTCCCCTCTCTCTCTTCTCTCTCGCCTCTCTCCTCTCTCCCCCTTCTCTCTCCCCTCTGATAAAAACCCCCCTGGCCCAGAGACATAGCGGGTCCAGCCCAAAAACAAAACCCCCCAACTGTAAATTCCCCCCCCCGGCACAAAACACAGCGCATCTGTGTAACTTTCCCCCAGCGTGTGCCCCAAATTTTTGGGGGACAACAATCATCTTTCTAAACCGCCTTTCCGCTTGCGCGGGAGCTAATCCTGGTTTTTCGCGTATTAGCGTTAAACGACATTATCTTTGGGGGCCGAGCGTCCCTAAAGTCCGTAATTGCCTTTCAGCTTGCTTCCCCTTTTTATTTCCCATCAAAAAGAAATGGGGAGATTTGACCCTTTGTTGTTTTTTTTTTTTTTTTTTTTTTTTGCGGCAGTCGTGTCTGGCAGGGGAGGAAAATCACTATCAGCTCCCCCCCCCCCCCACCTCCCTGCTTTGCCGCAAAGCACAACGTTTTTGCACAATTGTTGTTCAATCATCACGGATTTTTTTTTGTTTAGCATCTTGCTTTCATTTTTTCGTTCTTCTTGATTCTTTTTTTTCTTTTTTTTTTTGACGGAGGGGGGGGGGGGAGAATTGGGGTGGGGATGGGTGGGTGGGTGGGTGGGTTGTTTCACCTATTGGTGTGAGTGATGTACTTTTACGGCTCGTGGGGAGAGAGACACTGAGTGCAGTTTCTGAATCATTGCCGTTAACAACCACACCCAACCATTTCAATATTCAGTAAAAATTATTAAAAAAAAAAAAAAATAAAAATAAAAAATAAAACCATGGTTGTACCATCAGGAATTGTTTAAAAGAGCGCGTTTGTCACCAGTCACATTTCAACTGAAGAGAAGATTTAGTGTGACTGTGAGTATCCCGGACCTTGGGTATTCCAAGCTGTAGTCTTTCCCTAAAAAAAAAAAAAAAAAAAAAAAAAAAAGAAGATGCAAAGCATATAAACGTACTCCCAGTTTTTCAAATCGCTTATAAATCGGCCAAGTACCTTCTGAGATAAATACGGCAAAATAACGGTTTTAACGGTTATTTAACTGATGTGCACTTTTGAAACTGGTCTTTTATTCCTCACTGGGCTAAAGCCTATGTGCCTACCAAATTTCATACAGATCGGACAATATGTCAGGAATAACGGTTTTTAACGGTCAGATTTTGAAACACTATGAGGAAGTGCCATTTGTGTGTGACAACCTTTCTGTACACTAAATTTCATTAAAATCCACCAATATGTAAACAATAACGGCAAAATAACGGTTTTAACGGTTATATAACCGATGTACGCTTTGAAACTGGTATTTTAGTCATAACTGACCTGAAGCCTATGTACTTGCCGAACTTCATCCAAATCGGACAATATGTCAAGAATAACGGTTTTTAACAGTCGAATTGTGAAACACTATATAGAAGTGCATTTATGTGTGATAAACCTTTCAGTATACCAAATTTCATTAAAATCCACCTATATATAAGAAGTAACGGCAAAATAACGGTTTTTAACTTGTTTAATCAATTTTTTAGCGTTACATCACTTACATATGGAAAGAGGCTCCGATTTGTCACAAGATCATCCAAACCGCTTATAAATCGGGCAAGT
>CM031601.1:16690783-16693283 GCA_018398815.1 Conus ventricosus
CAGCTGGCAGCTCTTCAGTCCGCACTACCCAGGTAGGCAGCCCGTTGTGTAAACGAGCGTAGATTTTAAAGCGCTATAGAGCTTGGTCTCTAGCCGAGAATAGGCGCTATATAAAATATTCATTATTATTATTATTATTATTATTATTATTAATTTTATTATTGTTATTTGTGACACTGTCACTTTTGCACACACGCATTCATGGACAGCATTTACTCCATACGCACACGCAATCTTTCCAATCAACCAAAGGCGCACTACCGAATGTTTTTTCTTCTCCCCCTCTCCTTCGGGAAAACAGTTTACTAAATCACATCAAACAATTTATAAACAGATTCTATACATGTATCTCTCTTTTCCTTCTCTCCGAGAGATAAACTAATTCATTCAAGATTCATATAAGTCATGGCCTCACATAAATCGGCCCAAGATCCAGACCAGGAGAATAAATAATTCCTGCATCATGATGCCATAGACCCGCTCAGAGATGAGACTCGCCCCATACTGTCATGATTCCCTGTCTCTCTCAGAAATCGTGTCGCCCCCTTGAATTCTGTCACTGGAGAGATGATGATTTCGGACTCCTCTACCTGAGTCTTTAAATTGCTGGGGCTGAACTACCGGTGTGTTCCCCACACCATGGCCATCTTTAACCACCTCACGGTGTGAAGACTGAAAGGTGAAGGGCGAAGGGCTGGCAATGACTGGTCAGCAGTGAGGACCAGCGTCCTGACAGGTTCGAGTCTCTAGGCCATCTGCTGGGCTAAAACTGATTCTTTCCTCCCTCCTCCTAGTGAGTGCATACTCAGTGTTCAAAACACATGACCAGCACCTTACCAGCCCTTATTAAACTATCTCTCAGTGGTCACTTTCACCCAATGACCACCGTTGTTTAATCAATGAGTAAATCTCACAATTATTTGGGGACGCCCCGCTACGCTAGTCAAGCCACATGAATATTCTTCCTTTTTAGTTGTGGCATGGGGAAATGATTCATATCACTAAACTACATGTGATGGAGCGTCACTTGCCTTGATGTGAGGCTACGTCACATGACAATATATTATTATTATTATGAAACACATGACAGAACATGAAAAAAAGCGTAAGGTCACCTAGCCATGGCAAAACGTGAAGGTTAAGAAGAAGGCCACTGGCAGAACACTGTCACCTTTACCTTAGGGTAAAATGAAGGACAGAGCAGCACTGTCACCATTTATAAACCATGGCAAAAATCAATGGATGTGAGAAGGTTTCACCTTCACCATGGCCGAACGTGAAAGACAGAAGGAAACACTCACCATCTCCATGGTCTGAACATGAAGGACAGCATGAAACTGTTACCATCCCCATGGTCTGAACATGAAGGACAGCATGAAACTGTTACCATCACCATGGTCTGAACATGAAGGACAGCATGGGACTGTTACCATCACCATGGTCTGAACATGAAGGACAGCATGAAACTGTTACCATCCACATGGTCTGAACATGAAGGACAGCATGAAACTGTTACCATCCCCCATGGTCTGAACATGAAGGACAGCATGGACTGTTACCATCACCATGGTCCTGAACATGAAGGACAGCATGGGACTGTTACCATCCCCATGGTCTGAACATGAAGGACAACATGAAACTGTTACAATCCCCATAGTCTGAACATGAAGGACAGCATGACACTGTTACCACCCCCATGGTCCTGAACATGAAGGACACCATGAAACTGTATACCATGCCCATGGTCTGACATGAAGGACAGCATGAAACTGTTACGATCCCCATGGCTGTACCTGAAGGACAGCATGGGACTGTTACCATCCCCATGGTCTGAACATGAAGGACAGCATGGGACTGTTACCATCCCCATGGTCTGAACATGAAGGACAGCATGGGACTGTTACCATCCCCATGGTCTGAACATGAAGGACAGCATGAAACTGTTACCATCCCCACGGTCTGAACATGAAGGACAGCATGAAACTGTTACCATCACCATGGTCTGAACATTGAAGACAGCATGAAACTGTTACCATCACCATGGTCTGAACATGAAGGACAGCATGAAACTGTTACCATCCCCATGGTCTGAACATGAAGGACAGCATGGGGCTGTTATCATCCCCATGGTCTGAACATGAAGGACAGCATGAAACTGTTACCATCACCATGGTCTGAACATAAAGGACAGCATGAAACTGTTACCATCACCATGGTCTGAACATGAAGGACAGCATGAAACTGTTACCATCCACCATGGTCTGAACATGAAGGACAGCATGGGACTGTTACCATCCCCTGGTCTGACATGAAGACAGCATGAAACTGTTACCATCCCATGGTCTGAACATGAAGGACAGCATGGGACTGTTACCATCCCCATGGTCTGAACATGAAGACAGCATGGGACTGTATACCATCCCCTGGTCTGAACATGAAGAACAGCATGGAACTGTTACCATCCCCATGGTCTGAACATGAAGGACACCATGAAACTGTT
>CM031601.1:16698283-16713555 GCA_018398815.1 Conus ventricosus
TGTTGTTGTGTTGTTGTTCTTCTTCTTCGTCGTCGTCGTCTTCTTCTTTCTTCTTCTTCTCTTCTTCTTCTTCTTCTTCTTCTTCTTCTTCTTTGCTTTCTTCTTCTTCTTCTTCTTCTTTGCTTCTTCTTCTTTCTTCTTCTTCTTCTCTTTTCTTTTCTTCTTCTTCTTCTCTTCTTCTCCTCCTCCTCCCTCCTCCTCCTCCTCCTCCTCCCTCCTCCTCCTCCTCCTCCTCCTCCTCTCTTCTTCTTCTTCTTCTTCTTCTTCTTCTTCTTCTTCTTCTTCTTCTTCTTCTCTTCTTCTTCCTCCTCCTCCTCCTCCTCCCTCCTTCATCTTCTTGCAGTTCCTCCACCTCTTCCTCACCCTCCCCTCTCTCTCCCTCTCTCTCTCTCTCTCTCTCTCTCTCTCTCTCTCTCTCTTTCTTTCTCTCTCTCTCTCTCTCTCTCTCTCTCTCTCTCCTCTCTCTCTCTCTCTCTCTCTCCTCTCTCTCTCTCTCTCTCTCTCCACCTCTTTTCCTTCGTTTGTTATTCTTCGACTGTATACAAATGTTTACACTTTCTGAGAATGTGATACGTAGCAGAGGGATGTTTAGTAATTATAGGTTTATTTCTTTGTTTGTTTATATATGTATTTATCTATTTATTTATATCTATTCATTCATTGTTTATCTACTCATTCATTTAATTACTTATTCATTTATTCATTCATTATTTATCTATCTATTCTCTCTATGTGTGTGTCCTCTCTCTCATACTCACATCAGAGAGAGAGAGAGAGAGAGAGAGAGAGAGAGAGAGGGGGGTCATATTCCACACAGTATCGCACGTGTTCATGCTTTCCCTCTTACGGTTTTGGTTGTAGGCTAAAAAACCAATCCAAAATAACACATCAGTCAACACACTGGAAATGTGTTCAGTAAATGACACTACCATACAGGATCAACAGATTGTTCAAGAGATCTTTAAGTTTCAAAACGGAGTGACTGAGGGCGGAAAATGAAGCAAAATTTAGAAAGAGATGGGTTAGTTATCGCCAAGGACATAGACAAGCAAAGTACAGGACAAGACACAATGCATTTTGACCTCTAGGGTCTTGTTTAGGCGAAAACAAATAACATTAAGGACAGTGAAAACGAAGAACGAGAGCTTTGTCGATCCCGCCAAGGATGTCGAATTGTTATGCTCGTCCACCGGCTAGCTGTTTGCCAGAGGGCCATGTAGACTAGCATAAACCAAAGGTCCTCCAGCATTGGAAGAGACACGTGGACACAGTCCATGGTGGGGGTCATCTGTGCAGATCCACGTGGATACAAATCCGGCCGGATAGAGACACCTGCCGTGTTGGTCAGAACATTCAATCAAACAATACGCTCAGAGACGCATCCATTCACTCTGATGTCAGTCTTCCCATATGAACCAGTTCCAAACTCCACACTGTGTCGCAGACGGTCAGTGCTGACACATCTCACCAATAAAATGGTTCTGATGAGAATCGAACCCACAACTTTCCAACCCCGCTTTCCGCGACCCTAACTACACTAATCGGATAAGAATGATTTTGACTGTCCGCGATAGCTGACCCCAGAGGTGGACCCATGACCCATGTTCGTTCAACACATCACGAGGTGGAGGGGGGGGGGGGGGGGGGTATGTGGAGGGGAAGGGGTGAGTGTTGGGAGCGGGTGGGTACGGCTCTTTGCTATGCGACTGTCGTTCAAATAGGACACATTTTTTAGAGACAAATAATCATCAAGTTTCTCAACGTATCTATCTCTATCTGTCTCATTTGTTGGACTAGTTATTTACTTTTTTTTCTGTTTCGGTGGCTCCGTGCTTCTTGCATGAATATTATCTGGCTCAGCTTTTGGAAGAGCACCCCCACAAAAATTCCAAAGTCTATCACACGTAATCTATAGAACATAGGTAAGAATGCAAATGAAAGAAACTGCTTGCCGCCGTCTGAGCTGAAACTCGGTTACTAGAGATTCGAACTGTTAAACGTTTTAATGGTCTGACAGATTGGCTGAAGGATAGTGGGAAGGGGAGGGGGGGGGGAGAGAAAGGAAGGGTGTAGGGCACTGGGGCGGGGGGGATTACAAGATTTTAGAATGCATTACTTGCAGAAATATTTTAATTGTTGATCCTTTCACTGGCCTGATGCCAAATTCTTCTAGATGTATGTGTCAAGTCAGGTCAAGTCCAAATTTTATTTTCAGATGGAACATTGAATAAGCAATAAATCTGCTTTTTTTACATCAAGCCATCCATAATATATTATATGTATATAAAATATAAAAATAGATCAATGTGGTTAAAATACCCAAAACGATTTCCAAAGCGCCCCAACCCCCTTTGGGGGAGCAACATTTGTTAAAATAAGGTATCAAAAGAATCTCCACAAATTTGTTTCGAGCGCGTTGCGCTGTCATCAGGAATGGCTTTTGGTTTGCCCACCCCGATGTTTTAAAAAGCGTGTGGGCTCACGTTTGCGGTTTTTGCACGTGCGGTTGGCTGCACGTGTTTTTTTGGGGGCTTTCAGGTTTTGTTTTGAGGTGTTCACTAACAACGATTTCCATTTATGCCCGCAGTTGTTTACATTTCTGTTTTAAGTTTAAAGTTGCTAAGTGTGGTTTGCATAGTATTAACCATTTTCAGTTAAACATAGGGTTCACCTTTTTTAAACAAATTTCTGTATGATGATGCCACTTTTTACGATTTTCCAGGATATATGTAGCTTGTTTTTGCGCTTTAAGTTTTCCCGATATATTTTGCTCAGTTCTGTTTGGTTTTTATAATTTTTTTTTATTAAATGACTGTTTGTGGTTTGCATATCTGGTTTGAAGTGGTTTTCAGTGATCCCTATGTATGTTCTTTTTCATTTCTGATGCACAGTAGCCTGGTATACAATGTTGCTGTGAAGACATTTATTGTCTAGTGGGACTGCCTTTTTTTGGTGCAATTACAAGATTTCCTTTCTTCACCCTTCTTTGCTGTGTTGATTTCATTTTGCTGGATGCGTCAATTAGGTTTTTGAGGTTGGGCATACATGATACAATATTGACAGTGTTTTTGTTAAATATTTTGGACAGTTTTGTGTTTTTTTGGAAATGAAGTTGTTAGGATTTTGAAGAATTTTTTCCCTATGTTTGTTTTTAGTTTCCCGTCGTATGGGGGGGATACCATATGATTTTTTCTTTTCCTATTTTTCTTGCTTTTATTTGTGTTGTTGTCTGGGTTGATTGTAATTTTTAATTGTATCCACTTTTTGTAGTGCCTCCTGGGATTTTTCTGCTGCATTGTTGAACACTCTCTCACTACATGACAGGTTGAAAAGCCTTGTTTATGCCATGGGGAATGGTCTTTAATACAGATGGTGATGGTTACTTTTTTGTGTACATAAAGAGGTGTATCGTTGGGGTTTTTTGTATGTTTAAAATGTGATTGAATCCAGTTTATGTCTAAGTAGTTCACTACCTTTTTGTTTGCTTCAATGGTAACTTTAAATTGTGGTTTTGGAAGATTTTGCATAGTTCTTTCTGCTTGTTTTCGATGGTTCTTGGATTGGGGGTTAGTGCAGCAAGGCCATCGTCTCTTATAGTCCGACTTGTTTTCCGAGTTTTTTTTTGATGTTGGACAGCATGAATAATCCGACCATTCACATGTCTCTGCACCATCAATGATCCCATGGTTACGTCGAATGTTGAGTTTCTGTTGTTTTCCTGATCCAGGTTTCATTTTTGCTGTGTAGTAATGTTTTCTTGGTGTGGAGAATGATTTCATTTCTGACCCTGTTATGTCTTGTGGTTACTGCAAACTTCAGGCTTTGGTGAGTATTTTCCCTCATCTATAGATGGGTAAAAGTCTACTATATCAAATTGATGAATACTGTATTACTTGTTATTGATTTTTTTTGAACCATTGATGATTCGTATGTGTTCTTCCAGAGGTTGTATTCAGAGTTTGATTTTACGTTCTTTATATATTTTTTCCAGAATGTTCTTGCTTATTTTGCCTAATTCAGTTTTGGGATGGGTTTATGAGTCTACATGTTGGATTGTTATGAAAATTAGGCTTGTGGCTTTGAGTGTTATGAAAGCTTCTTTAGTTGCTGTCGCTTCTAATCCTGTCACTTAGGTCTATGTGCTCTGCAAGTTCTTTTCTTTAGTGGGGGATACGTCATGTATATTTTTGTCGGCTTTTTTGTAGTTTTTCTGGATGTTTTTGTCAAGGAGTTGAGAGTATTCTTTTGGTTCCATTTTGTAAAATTGCTAGTTTTATCAGCCTTCACAAAAATTTTTGTCATTTTGTTAAATTTTTTTTATTTGTTTATTTAGTTTTGTTTGGAAACCGTTTGTTATATTTTTTGAATTCAATATTGGTTATCATTCTTTTCATTTGATCTTCAAAGGGTTTTTATTTCATCTAAAGGCTGGTGGTGATCGCCATGATTTGAAATCGTAGGGGTTTTGTCTTCTTTTTTTTCGTTTGGGTTCAGGAAAAAGAATGCTTTCCATCTCATATTGTGTATGAACTTTTCAGTTTGTTCTATTAGTTTTTTTAGGTAGGATTGCGGATTCGAAAAAGGTATGTTTTTTGTTGACTGTCTAAAATTGATTTCTTCCATTTTAAAATCTTTAGGTCACAGTGCCAACGTTAGGAGCTATTAAGATCAATGTGGTTTTAAAAAACCCAAAAAGATTTCCAAAGCGCTCAACCCCCTTGGGGAGCAACATTTGTTAAAATAAGGTATTAAAAGAATCTCTACAAATTTGTTTCGAGCGCGTTGCGCTGTCATCAGGATGGCTTTTGGTTTGCCCACCGCCGATGTTATATAGCGTGTGGGCTCACGTTTGCGGTTGTTTGCACGTGCGGGTTGGCTGCACGTGTTTTTGGGGGCTTTCAGGTTTTTGTTTCGAGTGTGTTCACTAACAACGATTTCCATTTATGCCTGCAGTTGTTTACTATTTCTGTTTTAGTGTTTAAAAAGTTGCTAAGTGTGGTTTGCATAGTATTAACCATTTTTCAGTTAAACATAGGTTGCACCTTTTTGAAACATTGCTGTATGATGATGCTCTTTTTACGATTTTCCTGGATATATTGTAGCTTGTTTTTGCGTCTTTAAGTTTCCAGATATATTTGCTCAGTTCTGTTTGGTTTTTATATTTTTCTTTATTAAATGACTGTTTGTGGTTTGCATATCTGGTTTGAAGTGGTTTTCAGTGATCCCTATGTATGTTTCTTTTTCATTTCTGATGTCACAGTAGCCTGGTATACAATGTTGCTGTGAAGACATTTATTGTCTAGTGGGCACTGCTCTTTTCTGGTGCAATTACAAGATTTCCTTTCTTCGCCCTTCTTTGCTGTGTTGATTTTCATTTTGCTGGATGCGTCAATTAGGTTTTTGAGGTTGGGCATACATGAGTACGATAGTTTGACAGTGTTTTTGTTAAATATGTTGGACAGTTTGTGTTCTTTTGGAAATGAAGTTGTTAGGATTTTGAAGAATTCTTTCCCTATGTTTGTTTTGAGTTTCCCGTCGTATGGGGGGTTATACCATATGATTTTTCGTTTCCTATTTTTCTTGCTTTTATTTGTGTTGTTGTCTGGGTTGTATTGTAATTTGTAATTGTATCCACTTTTTGTAGTGCCTCCTGGTATTTTACTGCTGCATTGTTCTTTTTTGAACCCTTGGTGGTGAGAACACCACAGAATTACGGACTGTGGTGTGTCTCTATTTGACACCAAGAACACAGACACAATCAGCCGTGTCTCCCTGATGAGTCCGATTTCAGCGGACGAAAGGCCTAGGAGCAGGCAATACCTATAAATCTGTCTTCAAGAGGAGTTGAGATGGTTCCCTCATGCAGCTAGCGAAGGATGTTCACATTTATAACATATATTTCTTCAAAAAATTTTTTTTCTCAAATCTTTGCCAAGTCATTATTATAATGATGGAAGAATTGTTAGCCTGCACTTGTTTTTCCCCCACTACTTAATTGTTCAGTTATATATATAATATATATATATATATATATATATATATATATATATATATTATATATATATATTATATATATATATATAAAATATATATAGATGGGGAGGTGGGCGGAGGAGGGGGAGGGGAGGCAATATGTACATTGTCTTCACAAATTGTGCACGGTATGTATACCCAAGGAATACTGTCGACCTTTCCTTTGAAGCACACACACTCATGCACAAGCATTTTAATAGATATACATATACACATGCATACACTGTGTAAAATCATAAAGCGTTATTTCAAAGGATGGGAAAAAGATATGAACCATTCATGAGATACCTTTTCAGATTATTTTAAACTGTATGTCCATGTTCATGAGTTGATCTGGAAATAGTTTCACTTAAAATGATTGCTAAAGGAGTCCATGAATTTAATATACCATTACGAATCTTATACTGAGCCCTTTGTGTATTATACCACAAAATCCTGTCATGTCCATCGCATCCATAGCATTCAAAACAGCATTCGTAGCTTTAATCCTTTTCTCTCTTCGTCTTCACACGAACTTAAGTTTGAATCCCCGAACCTGTGATTTTTAAGTAACCTTTACCATGGGAAAAACAGTGTTTCCATTTTGGACTACTTAAAAAAATGTGATTACAAACTCTCTTGTATCCGCTCATGGTGGTATTAATTCGCTTACTTTACATTGGTTATGAATTTAACGTACCGGGCATGTTCAGGACATTAGTGTGATTACTCAGCTGTTTATCAAACTTCTTTTTAAATGAACTGTTTAACGGAAGATATCCACCGATTGTAGATAAGAAGTAGTGAATGATTATTGATAACAGTTATGTTCGCCATGTGTCAAACATACTTCTCTCATTGTACTTGAGTATTTTATTGAGTTTCTCTTCTATATACTTAATTATAATGCTTTGGTATTATATAACCAGCTTTTGCACTGTCCTTACAAAAGATAGATCCCAAAAGTAGACCTTTCATCAGGTTTCCAGATATAAAACTAGACATGTTGTACACTTTGAAGATATATACTCAGGATTTATTCTTGTTTTCATATTTTGACCATGTTGCTTGTTTGCAGTTTGCATAAAGAAAAATACAGCACGCTTTTACCTCCATGCAGTTAATATAAAAAATAAATAGTTATACCTAATCGGTAAAAATATTAAGATCGCCACAAGGTTTGTGAACACATGCTGTCATTCTGGACACAACATTCTTTATTGTAAATGCCGAATATCTAAACCAGATGGGTCGTTATAATATTTTCGCTCAAATAAATCTCTCAGCGGATCATTTGAAGCAACACACCAGATCATGATATGAAATAAAAATTATTGATCTTCTTCTCATCAATTACATAAACGGTATATTGTTCTGGTTTCACTGTCAGCTTTATGACAGATCAGCAAATGACTCATATCCCTGCGAAGGCCCTCAACAAGCAAAGCACCACCCAACCACACACACACACACACGCGCGCACGCACGCACTCACACACGAACGCATGCACGCACGAACGCATGCACGCACGCACGCACGCACACACACACACACACACACACACACACACACACACACACACACACACACACACACACACACACACACACTTATAATGAAGTGGTTGACCGAGCAGCTAAAAGAGCAGCGCGTAATGTTGGAGGAACAATACAGCTGAATATAAAGTTAGATTTACATGAATGCTATAAACATATTGAAAAAATATCTAAAGATGAATTTGATAATATTCTGATGACATCAAACAGTCAATATTCACAAATTTGTATAAAAGGATTAAATGAACCTATCGCAGATTCAAAGTTACTCTTGACATATCTTAGTAATACAAAATCCAGACATATTATAACTTTGATGTTTAAACTTCGTCTAAATGCTTTTAGAACAAAATTTTCTAAAGATGTAAATTGTATATGTGGAAACCAGATTACTATAAAGCATTTACTCCTACACTGTTCTGAAATTAAAGCACTCATTACTAAAACTTTATGAGCCATTATCCATTGAAAAAATTGTAAATGACTTTCAGCTTCTAAAAAATTTTTCCCAAATTTTGCATTCCAGTCCTGTTGGTATTTTTCTTTGATTTGTTGATTTATTGTTGTTCTTTCCTGCGTTATTAAATTATATCTGTTAATTGTTAAGATAGTAGGACACATTGGGAATTTATTACTTTTAGATTTAAGATATTTAAAACAGTCTGAATATTCTATGCAGTATGCAAGTCAATTTTTCTAACCATAACTCGAGATTACGGGATCGAACTTTTACACGGTGCCTATCCAGGGATGGCTTTCATGATTGGCTGGGCTGTGGACCGTATAACTTGAATTGATTTGCAGTCCAAATCTATGGATACTTAATAATGTATCAGATCTCTCAATGTACTAATAGAATAGATTAATACGTGAAGGACAGAAAGAAAGGGTGAAGGACAGATTATTCCACTATTACTAAAGGACACTATACACCATCACCACAAACAATACAAACTCATCCAGTGACTCATACCTACCCCCCCCCCCCCCTCCCCCCCCCCCCCCACATTTCTCTATTATACTATCCTATTTAGTTTTCTATCTATTATTTTATTTTAATCAATTTATTTCATTCATTTCATTTTATTTTATCTTTCTATACTATTTATATTTGATATTTATTTATTTTGTCTAATATCACCTTTGGGTGAACAGACGTTAAATCAAAGATGATGACACACACACACACACACACACACACACACACACACACACACACACACACACACACACAGGAGAGAGAGAGAGAGAGAGAGAGAGAGAGAGAGAGAGAAGAGAGAGGAGAGAGAGAGAGAAGAGGGAGAGAGAGAGAGAAGAGAAAAGAGAGAGAGAGAGAGAAGGAGAGAGGGAGGGAGAGAGAGAGAGAAATAAAAACATGCATATGATATGTAGATCACAACAGAAGCCTCGTTTTTAAGTCAAATGTGTGCCCTATAAACATACGTTTGAAAGGTTTAAAATGTCGCATCTGCAGAAATGTACTGCAGAATAAACAGCTAGTATCTGCTATAAAAAGCATTTATGGTCAACGTAGCTACCAACTCCCAAACATCAAAATTAGCACTGCGTAAGGTGGAGCAACTGAAAAGCGTGAGGACGCTCTATAACACAGACCAATGAAGGGGTTGTTGAATAGATTATAGTATAAAACAGTGTGGGGGTCGGGACAGGGGTAGAGAAAGACCCCCCGGGCACACACACACACACACACACACACACACACACACACACACACACACACACACACACACACACATTTGTCTAATATCACATTTAGTGAAAAGACGTTAAATTGAAGAACAACACACACACACACACACACACACACACACACACACACACACACACCACACACACACACACACACACACACATACACACACACGCGCGCACAAAAATAATTGTTAGTAAAGCAGCACCAGTCACAGATACTCAGCTCAACATCAAGAGAGATCTGTTCAACGCCCTCCTGACATCGGAACTAAATGAAGATAAGGACGTCAGCCTGATCAGCCATAACAACCTCCGCACTAGCTCCTGGCATCTCCGTGACGGCCTCCAACCCACCCACAGTGGTGCCAGCATCCTGGCCAGGAACATCGGGCGCCACGTGAGAGACCTGCTGTGGTGCCGACCCAGGAAGACTCGACGATCGAGGCACCAACCACCCTGGTACTACCAGCCATATCCGGATCCTTTGCTCTACATCTGGGCCCCAGGAGCAACAGGTTCACGTGCTTGGCGACTGGTGAAAGTGGAACTTTGTCAAATTCCAGCACCACTTGTGACTATAGCGTAACTCACGCTGATATATTCAATTGCAGTATACGAAAATCATCATCCATTTTGTATTGACTCAGACATTCATTAAGTGTATTTTTGTTAACTTTATCTAAATATCGTTTGTATTAACTTACAGATAAGTTAAAATTCTGGTGATAAGTTAAAAGTCTGATGTTAAAGACGGCCCTTTTAAGGTATTTCAGTGGAACTGTCGATCTATTATAACTTCCATTGACCAGTTAACACAAAAACTTGCAGAAGAAAACTACAGTGTGTTGGCCTTACAATCCTTAAACACACATAGAAATAACTTGCCTAAACTCGCTGGCTATTATTTCCCCCCAATTGTTCAACAGGGAAACACTAATGACAAAATCAACGCAGCCATTTACATCAAGGAAGGAGAGAAGTACAGCTCCTGTGCAAGTCCCGTTCCACCAGACACACCTGACTCCTATTCTTGCGCAGTCAGGGTTCAGGTAAATACTAACATCGTATAACTGTTGTGTCAGTCTATCTACCACGGGGACCTAACGAGCACAATTCTGAATGGTTACGATCTTTTCATTTAAGACCAGATGAAAACAATAGATATCTTATAACTGGAGATTTAATGCTCATTCCCCGTTTTGGAAAAGGATTGTCAGTTGATTACTAGTAACCGTTTTATTGAAAATCTCGTCGACTCGTCCTTATATCTTTTGAATGACGGAAGAATAACACGCGTTCCCGACAACCCTAAGCACAAGCCAAGTGCATTAGATCTAACTTTGATATCTCCAGATCTAGCACCACTTTGTGATTGGCAAACCCTCGATGACGCACTCAATAGCGATCATATTCCAGTCATTACTACCTTCGAAACTACAAGGCTCGAACCAACAGATTTGACAAAGGAAAAAGTCCCAAAATATAATTATAAATTAGCTAACTGGGGTAAATTCACGGAATTACTAAAAACTTTCTTCGTCGACACAAAAGAACTTGATACAAAAACTATTGACGACCTATACGATCGGTTTCAGAATGCTATGCTTTCTGCCGCGAATCAGTCAATACCTATGATAAAACATGTTAAATCAAGTTCGAAAAAGCACACAGGTAATGTCTGGTGGAATGAGACGTGTGAAAAAGAGAAAAAGAAGAAGAACATCAAACTGAGAGAATATTTACGAAGTAAAGGAGAAGAACGCGCTGAAAAGCTTCTTGAGAAAAAAAGAGCCAAAAATCATTTTAATTACATCACAGCACAAGCAAAACAGCAATATTGGTCTAACTTTTGTAAGAATGAAATAACAAATTACAAAGATTTTCAAAAGTGTGGGAAAAGTTAAGAACAATGAAAAATGGAGTAAACTTGCCAAGATGTCCTGTCAAGCTCCCAAACTCGGATTTCCCATCTAATCTAGAAAAGGCCGAAGCTTTTGTTGATATATTCGCCAAAAATGGCAGTATAGATAGTTTATCAACAGAAAATAGACTGCACAGAGAGCAAGAAGAAGGAAAGTTCACCGAGAACAATCCAGACCCTGTTGAAAACCACTATCTGAATGCTCCCATAACAGTTCAAGAAGTAGAAGAATGTCTTGCTAATCTGGGAACCAAAAAAACATCAGTGGGTTTAGATGGAATCTCTAATGAAATGCTGCGTCATGTCCCACCTAATGTTAAACAATTTATCTCGGTCTTCATTCAAAAATGCTGGGAAAATGGCAATTTGCCTTCATTATGGAAGCATTCTATCATAGTTCCTATACATAAACAAGGAAAACCTCGAAGTAACATAAACAGCTACCGTCCAATTGCCTTAACATCACATACATGCAAACTAATGGAAAGAATTGTCTTAAACAGATTACTTTACTTTTGTAATAAACATCAAATTATCCCTATAAATCAAGCTGGTTTTCAGAAAGGCAGATCAGCAACAGAACATCTAGTGAAACTCACTACACATATTAAACAGCAATTCGCAAGACGTAAAAAACATCTTGGCAACTTTCTTGACGTAAGGAAAGCGTATGAACAAGTGTGGCATAAACGACTTTGTATAAACTGAAAACTATTGGAATAAATGGAACCATGTATGATTATGTCAGAGCTTTCCTTCAAAGTAAATTATTCAAACAAGAATAGAGCATACATATTCCACCACTAGAACACTGGAAATGGGTCCCTTTCCCCAAGGATCAGTATTATCTCCAATCCTGTTTAAACATCCTGATTGCAGACATAACCAAAGGCTTATCCAAAGACGTAGTCTTAGTACAGTTTGCTGATGACATATGTCTGTGGATGAAAGTCACTATGAAAAGAAAAACCCCATTAAGATTCTTAAATTACATAAAGATCAAATATCAACATGAATTAAACAATATCAGTAGATTTTACATGAAAATGGATTGACACTGTCGGCAGAAAAAACAAATCTAATGCTTTTCAACTCTGGATATGACCCAGACAAACTTCCACAATTTACTCTGAATGGATCGGTCTTACAATACGTCAAATCTGTTAAATTCTTAGGAGTATTTTTAACATCTAAACTTTCATGGAACCAACATATTGAACATATTTTGAATAAAGCAAGAAAAAGTTTAAACTTTCTAAAGATCATAAGCAAACAAAAATGGGGACAAGATAAAGAGAGTTTAACACTCCTATCTTCTGCTCTTGTGCGGTCTAGATTGATTTATGCTCAAGAAGTATTCTTCAGCGCTCCACAGCATCTACTTAATAAGTTACAAAGTGTAGACTGCAAAGCATATAAACTTGCTCTTGGAGTTCCCACACATACCTGCAACATTGGGACATACTATGAAATTGGAATTTTACCTTTGAACGAGTTTCGAAAAGTGTCCTCCACCAAATTTGTTTTAAAGAACCTTTCACAAAAAAGTTTCTGTACAAATGAAGTATCCCTAAATTCAGATACAGATTTTGCTAAAAGAGCAAAAGACATAAAATCAGCAAAATCTATTCAGTCATACACATCTACTCTTCTGAAAAAAACCAACATTAACCAAAGCAAAATAACTGTCAATCCGTCCTTTCCACCCACTCCCAAAGGGGAACAAACCAAAGCAAATTTTGACACAAATTATACTGAACTGAACAAAAACGATCCACCATATCTTTTAAAAAATTATGTAAATTCTCATTTGGAAAATAAATATAAGGATCATCTGCAAATTTTTACAGATGGTTCAGTGTTAGATGACCATTGAGCAGGAGCAGCTTTTATAATACCAAAATCAAAGTGGAGGAATTATATTATCTTGGCAAACACTTGTCAATATTTACTGCAGAATTAGTTGCTATTCTAATGTCCCTGAAGTATGTTTTAAAGTCTTCCATAGAAAATTGTCAACTTTTATTGTGCAGTGATTCAAAGTCAGCCCTTTCTGCCTTACAGTCTCTAAATCCAAAGATCCGCTGTGAGACTATTACAGAAATTAATTATGTGACACATCTCCTATCGATGAAAAGAATAAATGTGACTTTCTGTTGGGTGCCCTCACACTGTGGAATTTCCACAAATGAGAAAGTTGACCAAGCTGCTCGGAGAGCAGCTCGCAACATTGAAGGAACGACTTCTCTGAACATTCCACTAGACCTATCAGAATGTTATACTTTAATTACTAGAGTATCCTTTAACAGTTTCAAGAGGTTATTGGAAGACACACATAGCCAATATTATCACAACTGTATACAACCAAATCCCGACATCCAGCCCCAAGACTCAATTAGACAAATTTGAAAATACGACATCTAGAGAGGTAGCAACTTTAATTCATAGGATGCGTTTAAATTCACTCCGAACCAAATACAGTAAAAATGTTACATGCATGTGTGGGGAAACTCTTTCTGTACGTCACCTGCTACTAGATTGTCCAGGAGTAAAGAATACAGTGCTCAAAACTGGTTCAAATATTTCACATAATAGATCGACTCCACTGACTTTACCAAAAATATTAAATAATTATGCTTTACTTTGTTCGTTATGCCCCCATCTACTACGTAGTCCAGTAGGAATTTATCTTTAACTTTCAACAACCCCTCATACACAAAAAGAAATTACACACACACACACACACACCACACACACACACACACACACACACACACACAAGCGCACACGCACACTCACTCATCCAAATACACAGCGCGCGCGAGTGCGCTCTCTCTCTCTCTCTCTCTCTCTCCTCTCTCTTCTCTCTCTCTCTCTCCCCTCTCTCTCACACACACCGTCTGAAATCACCTTGTGTGGGAAGACGTTAAACTGAAGAACAACAACGCGCGCACTCAGATCAACACAGCCTGCACGCACAAGCGACACAACACATACTGTTATGAATCATCTGATGTTTTAACTTTTTCTTAGATCCAGGTCTCGCCACAAACGTGAGCACCTGTTCACACATACACATGCGTACGTGCGCATAAACTCTCTCTCTCTCTCTCTCTCCTCTCTCTCTCTCTCTCTCTCCTCTCTCTCTCTCTCTCTCTCACACACACACACACACACACACACACACACACACACAAACGCTTCCAGCTGTGATGAATGCGGCGCCTGGACAGAGACGCAGAGTGCCCAGACTGAAACTAACTCCCCACTATACATTACCCTCGGCACAAACACAGCGCATCCTGTGTCACACTCCCAGCGTGTGCTCCAAGTCTGGCGAATAATACGTCTTCATAAACGCCAGACGCATGCGCAGGAGCTAATCTGGTTTACGCGTAATGGTGCATAAAACGACATTATCTTTGCGCGCCATGCGTCATAAAGACCGGTAATCGCTTTGTAAATTGCTTCCCCTTGTTGTTCCGATCACAGTACTGTGAGGGTTGCCTACTCTCTTTTTTTTATTGATGGCGGCGGTCGTGTCTGGAAGGGGAGGAAAGTCACTCCTCGGTTTTCTCCCCTCCTCCCCTGCTTTGCTGCAAAACCAGTTGTTTCTGCGCAGTTTTTGTTCAGTCATCATGGACTATTTCCTTTGTCATGCATCTGCTTTTTTCACTTTTTTTTCTTTTTCTTTTTTTCTGAGTTTTTTTTTTTTTTTTTTTTGGGGGGGGAGGTGGTATACCAATTACTATGGTAATGTATTTAATACTGCATCGTGACGAACACTCTCTTTTAATTTTAGAATCTTTACTACCAACCACTGCAAAAATTCAGTAAACCCTTAGGTTTTACCAATGGAAATTGTGAGAAGTACTGAGAGATTACTTTAATGTTGTTGATCTTGAATAAGTCAAATGGAAAGAAACTGAATCAAAGGCTTTTTTTCTTCCCTTTTTAAAAAAAAAAACTGGTCTCTTTTCTTTTCTGATTTATTTATATCCATTAATATTTTTGTCGGGCTATGTGGTGGGCCAAATACTATAACCGTCCATGAGATTGGCACTGAACT
>CM031601.1:16722322-16727322 GCA_018398815.1 Conus ventricosus
CTCCATACACCCTTTCTTCCAACCTCCAACCTCCTGCCATCCCCCAGTCAGTTCTCTCCCCTGTGTTTATTGCTAGATGGTAGCTACGTAAAATAAAGAATAAATTGCCCTTGGTGAATTTGTGAATGTACAGCTCGTTTTTTTTTTTCCTTACAGTTTATGAAGCCCTTGTTGTTGGTGGGTTTTTGGGTTGTTTTTTTTTAAATTTTTTTAAATTTTTATTTGCTGTCCCAACCTCTGCGCCACCTCAGAGGCAGTGCACCCACGCCACCCATTCCGACACCCCGTCCACAACCGCAGACCGGTCGGACCCGCCGCAGCCCCGGCACCGGCAATCCACAGGGAACCCTTGTTCTTTTTGTTCGTCTTGTTCTTTCTGTTATTTATTCATCTTCTTCTTCTTTTTCTTCTTTTTCCTCCCCACTCCTTTTCTCCTCCTCCTCCCCCCTCTCTCTCTGTCTGTCTGTCCGTCTATCTGTCTGTCTTTCTGTCTGTCTCTCTCTCTTGTTCGTCTTGTTCTTTGTGTTATTTCTTCTTCTTCTTCTTCTTCTTCTTCTTCTTCTTCTTCTTCTTCTCTCTCTCTCTCTCTGTCAGTCTGTCCGTCTGTCCGTCTGTCTTTCTGCCTGTCTGTCTGTCTGTCTGCGTGTCTGTCTGTCTGCCTGTCTGTCTGCCTGTCTGTCTCTGTCTCTCTCTCTCTCTCTCTCTCTCTCTCTCTCTCTCTCTCTCTCTCTCTCTCTCTCTCTCTCTCTCTCTCTCTCTCTGAAGAGAAACGCACACGTCAAGTACCTTAATGATGCAAAGATTGCCATAAATGAACTGATTTGCTTTGATGGCAAACGCTCGACGGCTGTCCGCAGAGGAAGGCTAATCAATATCTCAGTTGAAAAAAATGGCGATAGACATGAACACAGACAGAATGGGAGTGGGTGTGGGTATGGGAAGGAAAGCTGAGGGGTGGGGGTGGGGTGGGGTGGGGGTGGAGGTGTGGGGGGGGGGGGGTGGAGGGAGAGGCAGAAAGATGGGGGCAGAGGCCATTTCATTAAACTCCAACCCTCGTCCAAGACTACCACTACACCCTTTATCGTCATTTTTCCTGGACGTAGGCATGATTAGAGTGGGAGTGAGGTCACCACTTTCATTTTCCCCTGACAATCAGCACAGATGATGGAAGAGAACCCAAAGAGTTCGCAGTCTGTGCTGTTTGGCGATGGTGACACGTTTCCTTTTATCAGATCTGCAAATGATTGGACGGTTCAAACCTTCCCCTTACTAGGCGTTTGTCGGTGATGGCACATATTGTTGTCCCGGATTATTTTGGCCCCCTGGCGACAATTTGTATCAAAGGAAACGGCACATAATTGTCACCTTGGCACCTACTGCACATACATTCTGTGTACTATTACCTGTATCTGTTGTTCCATCTCTCCATCGGTCCGGGTGGATTTGGCTTTCGAGTTGTAACTCATTTAATTTCCATAAAATATGTTTATAATGATGAATGATAAATAACGTTTTCAGTAACGGTTTTCTCATTATCATGGACATATTTGCTAACATACTACTGACAGCAAAAAGTAAAAGTACTGACAAACTAATCTTTTGTTTAAAGGCCCTTTTTTTCAAATTGTGATGGCTGCCTAATGGTGAAAAGAATCCGGGGGTAGTCCAGGGGGTAGAGCGTTGTGCTTCAAATCTGGTGACAGGTGCTCGATACTTTGATAATGTTCGCACATTGAACTTCATATAGAAACTACCACAATCCGTGCTGGCGTGTTATCATGCTGGGAGTTCAGAGTGGGTGCATTGGTTGCCACTTATCACCCCTACCCTTCCCCTTCATTCTCCGTCCTGATTCATGTTCCTATCTCAGGGCATTCTGCAACAATTCCGCACAAACACGCACGCACACATACACACGCACACACGCACGCACGCACGCACACAAGCACGCACGCACGCACGCGCACACGCATGCACACACATGCACACACATGCACACACACACACACACACACACACACACACACACACACACACACACACACACACACACACACACACACACACATACAGAGAGAGAGAGAAGAGAGAGAGAGAGAGAGAGAGAGAGAGAGAGAGAGAGAGAGAGAGAGAGAGAGAGAGAGAGAGAAGCAGCAGAAATGTAAATGACATCTTATGACGGGGCGAAATGACTACATTGTTTACATCCCTGTGACAATGAAAATCATGTACCAAGACAGAATTGTCAATATACTGACCGACTTTTCAACATGCGCCGAAGGCTCTGCATACTCCTTTTAACTTCATCTGCAAATGGCGCCTGTAACAGGGTAAGAATGCCTGTGCATAGTGGCAACGGACGTCGGAAACATGATAAAGGCGCCTTTCACAAAATCGATCATCATGAAACAGAACTTAGGTAACAGTCCTTCTTGGGGTATGCCAACTGGGTAGTATCCTCCATGAAACAGGTTCGTATTGTCTCCATGTTGTGACAGCCATTCTGTCAGCCATCGATTTGGGATAGGGATGGGTGGAGAGTGGAGGAGAGGTAATGGAAGTGGAGGAAGGGAAATGTTGAAGACACGGCTTCATTTTCCTTAGATAGATGGGAGGCACCCTATATGCCACAGGGCCTATATGCCACAGGCCCTATATGCCACAAAGGGATTTTTAATTTGCAAAAGGCCCTATATGCCACAGGCCCGGTATGCCACAGACCTTATATGCCGGTGGTCAAGCAAAGGTCAAACTGACCAGTGGTCAAGCAAATGGCAAACTGACCAGTGGTCAAGCAAAGGTCAAACTGACCAGTGGTCAAGCAAAGGTCAAACTGACTAGTGGTCAAGCAAAATGTTAAACTGACCGGAAATTGACCACGGGTCAGTCATGGCTTGACAACTGGTCATTTTGACTATGGTTTGACCACTGGTCAGTTTGACATTGCTTGACCAATGGCCAGTCTGACCATTGCTTGACCACTGGCTTATAAGGTCTGTGGCATACCGGGCCTGTGGCATATAGGGCCCTACCCAGATAGATACCTCGCAGGAGAGACAGGAGAGAAGAGAGTGAGAGAGGTTTTCAGGAAATGACGATTCATTCGCTTGGCTAATGACGCCAATGTTCTGGGTTTTTTTTTAAAATTTCATTGCTTTTTGGTTTCCTTTTCATATTTCCAGTAGTCATTTTTTTTTAAAATTCTCTCAAATGGATTGATAAGGTTTTATTCGTACGAATTCCCTCTTCACTTGACCTCTCTCCTCTCTCTCTCTCTCTCTCTCTCTCTCTCTCTCTCTCTCTCTCTCTCTCTCTCCTCTCTCTCTCTCTCTCTCTCTCTCTCTCTCAAGCATTTTGACTTTGGGCACAAAGCTTTGTGGCAGATCGGAAGGAAAAGTAATGTTAGGACAATCACCATAACCATGTAACAGCTGTACTCTACACTGAGTTCCACAAAGCGTTGTTTCCCTTCTTAGCAACCTCCAAAAACTTCTGGCAAACAGATGTAGGAGTGCCAGTAGGTTTCCTTTCCTTATTCTGGTCAACATTTTGTCTGGATCATGTGATACAGTGAAAGTTCTGGACTACACTATCGCCCTACATATTTGAGGACAAACGTTGTGCGACCATTGTTACACTGGTGACATTCACCTGTCGAGATGTAGCGAAGCATAACTGGAGGATCTATCTACCATAGAAAGAAATGTGAATGAATGAATGAATGAATGAATGAATGAATCAATGAATGAATGAATGAATGAATGAATGAATGAGTGAATTAATTAATAGATAAACAAATAAACACATGAACAAACAAGCAAATAAGTAATAAACAAAAAAGTATATTCCTACATAAACAAACAAACAAGCAAATAGATGGGTACCTAAATATATAAATAACTAAATGAAGAAATGAATAAATAGATGAATAAATGAACCAACAAACAAGTGACTAAATGCATACATTAATGAGTGAATACGTAAATAAATAAAAAAGCAAATTAATGAACAGATAACTAGAAACATAAATAAATAAATGAATAAGTACATAAAATAATGAACAAATAGATAAATGAATAAACAACAAACTGAATACATGAATAAATCAATAAAAACTTGTTCCTCAAGCTACTTGCAGATTGTAGGACATACGATGTTATATTTGGTTTGATGTCTGTACATGGTGTTACGAAAAGAAAGACAAGACACAGGCAAGGGCTTTGGCAGTGAGGGGGTAAGTGGTCTATGGGCATGAAGCATCAGCAAGCATTACTGATGGCACATTTCATTTATTAATTATAGATCACGTCATTTTGTGGAAAATGTAAAATTAAAGTACTACTACTACTACTGCTGCTATTACTACTACTACTACTACTACTACTATTACTATTACTTCTACTACTACTACTACTACCACTACTACTATTGTTTCTTATTACACAGCCCAGAAACAAACAAGCCAACAAACAAACATGCAAGAAAACAAAGCCCCCTAGACAGCAGGCCTGCTTTTTTCATATGTAGATAAATACATTCATACTGAAACAGAGCAGACAGACAGATAAATACACAGAGTGTCAGACTGACAGACGGACAGATGACCAGACAGCAAGATAGATAGACAGACAGACAGACAGACAGACAGAC
This sequence comes from Conus ventricosus, assembly GCA_018398815.1. Lineage (NCBI taxonomy): Eukaryota > Metazoa > Mollusca > Gastropoda > Neogastropoda > Conidae > Conus > Conus ventricosus. The sequence continues at coordinate 16,726,973 of CM031601.1, forward strand.
AGACAGACAGATAGATGGATCAATCGATAGATAGATTGAGAGATAGATGGACGGAAAGAGAGAGAGAGAGAGAGAGAGAGAGAGAGAGGAGAGAGAGAGAGAGAGAGAGAGAGAGTGAGAGAGAGAGTGGCAGAGACTGCCAGCCAGACAAACAGACGTACGCAGAGACAGACAGAGAGATGGACTAACTGGCCGACTGACTAACAGTGAACTGGAAAATAATGGGGGAAAAAAAATCAATCAAAAGTGTTAATATACTGAGAGGCAATGAAAACGCAATCCCCATTTCGTCCCCGAAAAATGTCACCTCAGCCAAAATAATGTGAATTATGCTCGAGGCATGCAACCTA
>CM031601.1:16737322-16739822 GCA_018398815.1 Conus ventricosus
GGTGGTGGGCTGTGTTGTAGTGTGTGTGACAATAATGAACGGTCTTCCCGCTATCACAACTTCCGAGGGTGGAGAAAACAGATCTTCGCCTTCGGTGACGCCTTGGTCGGCTTGTTGCCTGCCACCCGTTTGACTGTTGTGACGTGTTGTGATGACGTGTGATAAGATGACGTGGAGCTGTTGTGGGAAAGCGTCATACTCATTGCGTGTTGTTGTTAGGGCGACGACAAAAGACTGGTGTGAAGGTGTCGGAATTGATTTTGTTGATTATTATTTTCTTGGTTGTGTGTGTGTTTTTTTTTTAATTTTAAAATATATAGAAAAAGGGAAAATGCCTTACTCTTTCAAACATTACGGAGTGATTACATTCATTCGGCCGTATCCCGCCCCCTTTGACTCCTAGAGTCATTCACTCACCTCTCCTTCTCCTTCACTCACCTCTCCTTCTCCTTCACTCACCTCTCCTTCTCCTCCTCCTCCCATCCACCCCCCCCCCAAATAAAAAAAAAAAAAAAAAAAAAAAAAAAAAAAACTTCCCCCGCACCCCAATCTTGTCATTCCAAGCACCTCCTCTCTCTCTCTCTCTCTCTCTCTCTCTCTCTCTCTCTCTCTCTCTCTCTCTCTCTCTCTCTCTCTCTCTTCCCTCAAAAAGAGGTCAACTCCACACACACACAACCTTTTGATAACGTTGTGAATAATAGTGAATTAGACAGCAATAGACTCCAACAAAAGGGGCGTAACTTGTGAACAGTAAATAAAGAAGAGGTTGATACCAAACTAATAGTCTTTCTTTTCTGTCCTACTTTGTCTCTGGGTGTTGGCAAATGTCAGATGTAAAGCCAGTTCATCAAAGCGTTTCTCAAAAAAAAAAAAAATGAAAGTAGCTTTCTTGTTAAGACTGAAAAAAAAAACGGAGACAGAGTAGTTATTACTCTTGCCTCGAATTCTTATTCCTTGTAAGTGGGAGTGAAGTCCAAGACTGCAAAAATTGTTTACTTACTCTCTCTCTCTCTCTCTCTCTCTCTCTCTCTCTCTCTCTCTCTCTCTCTCATACGACATTGCGCCCGAAGAATATGCAGGTTGGGCTAAAGCCAAAATTGTAGAAATTATGAAAACAATGTAGAGTTTGGGGAACAATGGATAGAAGTCTTTTTTTTTTAATAACTTTTCGATGCGCAAGTGAAACCTATGCTTTTTATATGCAGCAGAAGTCTGGGGACAGTCTCATCTACATGTACTTGAATTACCTCACTTGTTGGCATGCAAATGCTTTTTGAATGTACGCCCACACACCGCAAATGCAATGGTATACAATGAGCTAGGATGGAATCCTTTGCATGTAGATGGTGCAATGAAATCAACGCGCTACTGCTTCAAATTGCAAACGCCGTCACTCGCTAGACTACCAAAACAAGCATATGAAATGGAAAAATCAAAATTATTTCAATGTATAAGAAATTGGAATGTACAAACAAATTGGGTATCTTCGATAAAACATTATCCAGATACTTTTGACTTTTTTTGTTTGGTTAGATGGTGGAGTGAATTACGAGAAAGTGTTTTTACGTGAACTTAAACAGCGCATGATTGACCATTATACACAAAATTTGGATAGTAAAATATGTAATAGTGACATAATCATATTCAACATGTCGTTCCTTCAAATCCTTTTGGCAGCCTGGGAAATATTTAACTGATATTACAAGTCCTAAATTTCGCAAAGTGTTCGTGAGATTTCGACTTGGTATCGTTGATTTGAGTGTCCATCAAATATATACACAAACTTCCCAAAGGAAAACCCTGTCCATTCTGTAATCAAATCGAGGACAGAATACGTTTGTTGATTGTTTGTCCATCCTATAAAGATTTAAAAGAAAATACATTTTGCCTCATGCTAGAAATGTTGATCAAGTGTCATTGCTTCTTTTGCTGCGAAATGAAAAGAGAATTGTAACTCGCTCTGTAGCTAAGTTCATTTTTAAAGCACTAAAACAAACAGAGGAACTGCTATCAACAAACGCCAGAGTAATTTCAGGAAGAACATTTTGTTATGCAAATATTTTCTTTCATCATTTTCAATATATGCGCCGAGCGCGTGAGCGTTCTACTTTTGTTATTGACCTCACTGCAGATAGGTCTGTGGCCTTTGCAATTAAAATATTTGAGTTGAGTTGAATTGAGTTGAGTTGAATTGAGTTGAGTCTCTCTTCCTCTCTCTCTCTCTCTCTCTCTCTCTCTCTCTCTCTCTCTCTCCTCTCTCCTCTCTCCTTCTCTCTCTCTCTCTCTCTACTCTCTCTCTCTCTCTCTCTCTCTCTCTCTCTCTCTCTCTCTCTCTCTCTCTCTACTTCTCTCTCCTTCTCTCTCTCTCTCTCTCTCTCTCTTCTCTCTCTCTCTCTCTCTCTCTCTCTCTCTCTCAATCATTTTAGACTGAACATCGTGGAACATATTGGATAACATTAAAAACAAATTGCAGTCACAAACACATACCCAACGTCATTTT
>CM031601.1:16749569-16759569 GCA_018398815.1 Conus ventricosus
AATTTACGCTCTTTTCATGTCTGCCAAAGGACGGGCCAACATTTGGTTATTCTGTCCAATACGTCTGTCCAAACTGCAGAACACAGCCTGACAGCTAACTCCTGAGAAGGTCAACGTTTGACAGTACTGTGTCCTTGATCACAATAACTTGTTCGGGACTATTGACTTAAAGTTGTTATTTGCGACTGCAAGTGTAATCAGATAACCGGAAATTTAGGTCAAAAGTTCTCAGATACTCTTGTTTCTTTGTTTTGGTGTACATATATATGCCTCTCGATGCAATGTGAACATGTTTTTGTGGTGAAGTCCGGGTGGCATAGGGCGGGGGGTGGGGGTGGGGGAGGGGGCACTCCAACTAGTAGATTTCTTTGAATTGTATTGTATTATATTGTATTGATTGTATTGTATGGTGTTGTGTTGTGTTGCTTTACATTGTATTGTACCATATTGTATTCATTGTATTGTATGGTGTTGTGTTGTGTTGTGTTGTTTTACATTGTATTGTATTGTACTGTTCCATATCGCGCTGTGAAAGGTACATTAGTTAAAGATGTATTTTGCTTGATTTGCATTTTCATGCTTTGATGTCTCTTTCTTTTGCGTGTGTGTGTGTGTGTGTGTGTGTGTGTGTGTGTGTGTGTGTGTGTGTGTGTGTGTGTGTGTGTATGTGTGTGTGTGTGTGTGTCTGTGTGTGTGTAACAGGTGTTTATTTGTGAGCGAGACATGCAGACAAGCTGTTCATGTACCTGGTGTTGCGCACTGTCCTCTTTCTGCGCATCTGTATGCTCCAATTGTTTGATTATTTAAGAAAAAAAAAATTTTCAAATAAAAAGTAAAACATAAATAACTTGTTCGGGAAGACCGGAACCTGGCACATGCTGGTGCATCTCTTAAAGTCAAGAGTTAGAAGGGACAAAGAATATAGCATGTGATGACAATTGGACTATACATTTTGCGAGGAAGACGAATCAGTTTATTACCAAACATTGTCGGATTCCACTCAAAATCTTCTGTCAAGATCTACTTTTTTTTTCTGTCCTGTCTCAAAATGATTAGAAAGCAGCGGGGGGGGGGGGTTGTTTGTTGCCCACAGGTGAAGGTTTTGCTAACAGGCACCAGGGCAGGTCTAATTATTCCTGGAGCCATCCGAACCGTTCGTGTGAAGGCCAGAACCTTTTCTGCAAATTAGCCTTGGTCCTTAGATGTTCGTTCACCTTGTGTTGGCAGCAAGGAGACGCCGCACTAACAGGCGACAACGGCTACATTCGGCTCCTCTCTCCCAGTCTTGCAATGCAGCGGTGCCACACAACAGTGAAGAATCAAAAGCCAGAGATGACTAGTACAGTGACGTTTAACACACTGAACATAACCGCTCATTCACACACACACACACACACACACACACACACACACACACACACACACACACACACACGCACGCACGCACGCACGCACGCACGCACGCACGCACGACGCACGCACGCACGCACGCACGCGCACGCACGCACGCACGCACGCACACACACACATACACACACACACACAGGACACGCACGCACGCACGCACGCACGCACGCACGCACGCACGCACGCACGCGCGCGCACGCACGCACGCACACACACACCACACACACACACACACACACACACACACACACACACACACACACACACACACACACACACACTTACACAAAGGGGAACGCGTGCACAGCACGCGAGCAAGCGAGTACGCAAGAATTGTGGACACAAGCAGAACGAAGGGCTGGACGGGTAAAACAAATGGAAATAAACCAACACACAGGTCAGCAGACAGCAAATGGAAATAAACCAACACACAGGTCAGCAGACAGCATTGACATTCTAATCCATTTTAAGTCAAGCAAGTCACCCATGGGGTCATGAACATTCATTTCATTTCTGGTAACTTATGCATTGGGAGGCTGCACGAAAAAAAAAAAGGAATTTTCAGCTATGAAGAATTCCAAACGAACTACGTTCAAAAGAAAACGAACATCAACCTCCTTTCAAAAAAAAAAAAAAAGGGGGGGGGGGGGGGGAGAGAAAAAGTAAAATCACGATCAGATGCCTTGCATATCCTTTATTTTTTTTTTCCTGGCGGTTTTTCAGTACAAGTCGCAAGTCAGTTGGCGTAGGAAAGATGCCTCGACAACTTACAGGAGAAGTGAAGCCAATGTTGGATTGTCGTTCTTTCTCTCTCTCTCCCGTTGCTCCGTTGCCGTTTCAAGGGAGATGGAGGAGTGGAGAAATTCAAAAATATAAAGAAACAAACAAAAGGCAGAAAAGCACACACACACACACACACTCTCTCTCTCTCTCTCTTTCTCTCTCTCTCCTCTCTCTCTCTCTCTCTTTTCTCTCTCTCTCTCCCCTCTCTCACACATAGATGAAACATGCGTGTGAAGGAGAAAAAAAAAAACTGTTTCGCGAACAGGAGAGAGGGGTGGTGATGAAGGAGTAAGGGGTTTAATCAAAGAGGCAATGTTCTCTCCCCTACCCTGTAATTATGTCGCGGTCTTAACCAATCAAATGCCGCCTACTGTCGTGTTGGTTTCGCGGGAGGCAGGGTAGCGGAATCAGTAATTTCATTAGCTGGCTGCAGAAGCGAGTTAGCCCCCCTGGCTTTGGACTGGAGGCGAAAATTATTGGAGGCTGGTCTTCTGCCTCAAGTGGGCTCTGTGCCAGAAGATATCGCCGTTTGGCTTACCACCCCCCCCCCTTTTTTTTTCTTCTTCTTCTTTCTTTCACGTGTGTGTGTGTGTGTGTGTGTGTGTGTGTGTGTGTGTGTGTGTGTGTGCGCGCGTGCGTGCGTGTGAATTCGTTGCTGTTTGTTTGGATTTCTGTCTATCTGAGTTTTCACGTAGCGATGCACCTCTCTCTCTCTCTCTCTCTCCTCTCTCTCTCTCTCTCTCTCTCTCTCTCTCTCTGACTGACTGACTGTCCGCCCTTATTCTGTCTGTCTGCTTCCACATAAATTCTTCTTCTTCTTCTTCTTCTTCTTCTTGTCTACCTGTATCTCGTAACCCGCAGCTTTATTTCTGAAAATGGACAAAGCGAGAAAAAAAAAAGAAAAGTAATAAAACAAATTGAACCGTAATGCACGTACGAAGGGAGAAGAAGAAGATGAACACTATTCACATTTGACGGAGCATAGATCCTCAAGTAACCTGCAATTGTTGCCCGTCCATTTACAATACCTGATGGCTAGCACCTGACCAGTTCATATCATGACTTGTCACTCCATGTGTTGATTGGGAAGGGTCTTCAGGACCTAGGATTACCAGAGGGCTTTCTCCATCAATGTGAAGAGCGCTGTGGAAGCTCAGAGCTGTTAGGGGCGTGAGGCACTGGCTCCGATCAGGGGATTATCAGCTGATAGGATGACCAGTTCCTCTCACTGCAGACATTGCACAGACTCTCTCCTTCCCCAGTCTTTGACATGCGGGCTATGGACATCAACGTGAACAGATTTATTGCGCGGCATTTGCATCACTGCTAATTGTGTGTGTGTGTGTGTGTGTGTGTGTGTTGTGTGTGTGTGTGTGTGTGGTTTTTTTTTAATGAATTTTAAAAGTAACCCGCCAGTTAACATGGAGAAACAAATTACAAGACAAAACGCAATGCGTTTCGACCTCTTGGGCCTTCCTCAGGCAAGATAAAACAACATTCAGGATAATAACAACAAAGAACAAGCCCATCTTGCTCCGAATTTGAGAAAATAAGTTCTTGCTCGTTCGTCTTTTTTTTTTTTTTTTTTTTTGGTTTGTCCTGAATATTGTTTATCTTACCTGTAGAAAACCTGAGAGGTGGAAACGCGTCGTCGCGTTTTGTCTTGTAATTTGTTTGTCCAAGTTAAGCAGCGGAGATACTTCAAATTCCTGTAAAACTGTTTTAACTTCCGCCTGTCGTTACCTCAAGATGAAAGCTAGCTGGTTTTGTTAAAAAATAAAAATAAAAAGCAACAAAAAAAAACAAAAAAAGCAAACGATATATATATATATATATATATATATATATATATATATATATATATATATATAATATATATATATATAATATATATATATATATATGTGTGTGTGTGTGTGTGTGTGTGTGTGTGTGTGTGTGTGTGTGTGTGTAACTATCAGTTGCCAAAGCCAGTGCTTTTCAGGATGACATTCCGCTGTATTCGACTATTTCTCTCACAGTGACGTTTCCCAGCTCTCTGTGATGGCGGCTATATATGTCATCATTTGACAGGTATGTAGTCCAATGGCTAGAGACATTGTCTGTGACGTTGACTGTGGAGACCGATTTGTCCGGCTTCAAAACCCAGCCGTACATAGGCACCTGACTCATCTCAGGGAAGGATAACACGGCAGAAAGACAGGGATGGGCTCCGCTTTTCATGATGTCGTGCTCCAGAAGATGAACCTCTATTGACTCAGTTGAATGTGTCCGTGACCATCAAGTCGTAATGGACTTTCACCTTTAAACCTGACCCGATCAGTAACCATGGCAGGGTCTGTTTCTAAGACTGGGCTGACGCTGGCCATCAGGGGCAGAACTGCTGCAGGTCGTCCAAGGCCAGGCAGAAGAAAGGACGTGTGGTGCAGAGTGGTGTGAGGAGTCCCTGTGCAGCCAGTTCTGCAGACCGGAAGCAATGGTGAAGCACTGCAGAACTACAGTACCCCTGTTCACCAAACCCACGGGTGTACGCTTCCTCATAGCGAGTGGGAATCAACTGCACCCATGGGACAAAGTCTGTCCCCTCTCGGCATCTCCGGCGCTGACTACCTACAGGCACCTGTTCCTGAAGACTTATCATTCTTACCTTTAGGTTGGACTTAACTCGCTAGTACTTGGTAATCTGGCCCTTCCAACTCAAAACATGCTGACAGCGTCTCGGGAGAGAGTCGTAGAGGGCGTGGAGGTAGGCAACAGTCAGTTGATTCCAGCAAGTGGTGAGTGCACAGCGCAGATCTGCGACAGTACTGATGCGGCGATTTTTTTTTTTTTAACGTGAGTCTTGAGGACTCGCCACACGTTCTCGATCGGATTTAGATCTGGACTTTGAGGGGGCCAGAAAAACACGGGAACTCTGTGCTGTCGCTTCCACGTCTCGGTGTGAGCCGAGCGGTTAACAGAGGCGTTGTCTTCTTGCAGGTACCAACGTTTGTTAGGGTAGTGGTCGGCAACAAACGGCAGAAAGTTGTTTTCCAGCACATCAGTGTACTTCTGACTGTTCATACTGCCTTCCACGAACACCAGTGGTCCAACTCTGTCATGCAAAATGTATTCCCACACCATCAATTTCAATATAGTCTTCGGGCCAAGAGGACGCTGCACAGAGAAAGCACTGACCACTTCTTTTCGACTTTCCTCCATAGTTTTACACGTCCATTGGGTTTGATCACAGTGGTCATTTCAACACTGAAAATAACATTCTTCCACTGATCGTTTACAGTCCAGTGAAGTTTACTCTTACAGTACTGCAGCCGCTTCTTTCTGTTCACTTCCTTGATGACTAGTGTCTTCACTGGGGGATGCTTTGAATAGCCAAGTCAATGCAGATTTCGCTTGATCGTCTTTTGGCTGATTTCAACGGAAGTTGATCCACGGAATTCAGCTGAATATCAGAAACTGCGATAAGTAAAGTACACACATACCTACACATATACATACATACATACATACATACGTACATGCATACACACATACTTACATAATTAAATTTTTAAAAAAGAAAACAAATGACTGATATACTAACTAATTTTCTAATTCAATGACTGACCGACTGACAGACTAACTTTTTTTTAAACACTGATTGATAGACTAGTCTTCCGAGTGACTCATTGACGAACTCTACAACAACTATTAGTCGACATGTCTGGTTGAAGAAAAGTGGCTTTCCCGGCATTGCCATTGACTGTTTGTCAAACAAAAACTGTCTGGCACCAATGATCATCACAGTGCGTGCGCGCGCGTGCTTGTGTGAATAAATGGATCTCATGCCTTGTCCCCCCCACCCCTCTTTTTTAAAAAAATCTATGCCAGGTCCTCAGTGCGTTAAGGAAACACACACACGCGCGCATATATATATATATATATATATATATATAGAGAGAGAGAGAGAGAGAGAGAGAGAGATAGAATGCTGACAATTAAGTAGTGGGGGAAAACAAGTGCAGATTAACAATTCTTCAGTCGTTATAGTAATGACTTGGCAAAGATTTGAACTTTAAAAAGAAAATAAATAAAAATGAAGATGAAGAAAATGGGGGAATATATTATAAATATGAGAAACCCTTCACTAGCTGCCTGGGGGAACCATCGTAATCCCTCCTGAAGGCACATTTATTTGTATTGCCTGCTCCTAGGCCTTTCGTCCGTTGGATCAGACTCATCAGGGAGACACGGCTGATTGTGGCTGTGCTCTTGGTGTCAAATAGAGACATACCACAGTCCATAATTTTGTGGTGTTCTCACCACCAAGGGTTCAAAAAAGAATCCAACAGCACCCCCAAAGCAGCCAGCGAAGGGTAGTAAAATGGAACAAAACAAAAGTGTGGAGAGGTAAAGGTTGCTGAAAAACTACGAGCATTATTTAAATAGTATAAAATGTAGGGGACAATCTTTGAGCCTATGCTTGAGGATCCATTTAAGGATGCAAGGGAGATCAAATGATATGGAACAGTCTGAGTGGTCAGCTCTGCTGTTCAATAACCCAAGCATTGTGAGTGGCTAAGAATTGTACAGAACAACCTTTACTTGGATCTCCTAAGTGATGCAATCTCCCACTGATTGACCAAACAATAGAATGCTGAACAATTAAGTAGTGGGGGAAAAACAAGTGCAGATTAACAATTCTTCAGTCGTTATAGTAATGACTTGGCAAAGATTTGAACTTTAAAAAGAAAATAAATAAAAATTGAAGATGAAGAAAATGGGGGGAATATAGTATATATATATATATATATATATATATATATATATATAATATATATATATATATATATATATATATATTGAATTATAAACAAAGCTTGCTCTTATGTCTTAGATTGAAGAAATAGGGGGAGATACGCATTCATACCTGCAGTGGCAGATGATTCTGCCTAACTAACTAACTAACTAACTAACTAACTAACTGCCACTGCAGGTATGAATGCGTATCTCTCCCCTATTTCTTCAATCTAAGACATAAGAGCAAGCTTTGTTTATAATTCAATATTTCTTGCAGTCATTGCAACACCAAGCTGCTCTGTAAGTTGCTGGAACGGTGCTCGGTACTTATCCTTGGAATTTATTAGTTTGTATATATATATATATATATATATATATATAATATATATATATATATATATATTTATATATATATATATATATATATCAGTTTAAAATAGGATTTTAAAATAGAGTAAAAACACCCTACAAACTTGTTTCGAGCAAGTGCTCTCCTCAGGGTATGTATAATCTGGGCCCGCCACCAGTGTTATATAGATTCGTGTGTGGGCGTGTGAGCTCTGCGCGTGTGGCACGTGGCCTGTAGATTTTTTCTTTTTTGGGGCGCGTTCAAAAAAGAAAACCCTTCTCCATAGCAACAATGAAACTTGGATTAAAAAAAACAGCAGAAATTTCCACGTTCGATTTTCACGATGGGATTTTTGATGGAGCTGAAACTTGTGAATTAGTTGGACTTTTCATGTTGTCTCATATACAGAAAGTACTTGGTTTAAACAGTTGGCCCTTATTACAGAGATGACGGCCTCGCCGCATTAAACAAAAAACCCAAAAATCATTGAAACAGAAAAAAGAACTTTGTAAAACTTTCAAAGCTACAACCTAAAATTTCACAGTAGAAGCCAACAAAAAAAATAGTAAATATTTAGAAATAACATTAGACCTTAAGGACCACACATACAAACCATCCCAAAAAACCCAATGCACACCTGTCACGTACCTATTGGCATAAACAAAAGATTATTTTAAAACTGTCATGCAATGAGAAGAATTTAACAGTGAAAGCAGCCGAATACCAAGGGGCGCTGAATAAAAGTGGTACAACTATAATTACAATATAACCAACGATAATAACATAAACAGCAATAAGAAAAACAGGAAAAGAAAAATTATATGGTATAACCCTCCATATGTGGAAGAATAAAAACCAACGTGGGAAAGGAATTCCTCAGAATCCTTAAAACTCATTTCCCAAAAAACATGTACTATCTAAAATATTCAATAAAAACACCGTCAAGGGCATCGTACTCGTGTATCCCCAAACCCTTAAAACATAATTGATTCTTCCAACAAAACCAAAACAATACAACCAAAGAGGGTGACGAAAGGATATCTTGTAATTGCACAAAAAGGAACAGTGCCCTCTGAATAACAAATGTTCTACAGCACATTGTTTTCCCAAGCTACGGTAACAACAGACAGTGATAAAGAACCATACATAGGGATCACGGAAAAACCATTTTAAAACCAGATATGCAAACCATAAACAGTCCTTCAAAAATGGAAAATATAAAAACAAACAGAACTAAGTAAATATATTGGAAGCGTAAACGTAAGAAAATATATTACAACATATCTGGAAAATTTAAAAAGAGCAGCACCATACAACAACATTTCTAAAAAAAAAATGCAACTTATGTACTACAGAAAAGTGGCTGATATTATGTAAACCCCATCTAGCATCCCTGAACTCTAAGTAGAAATGATTTAATAATTGCAGGCCAAAGGGAAATCTTTGTCAATGCACCATTCCCTGGCACGTCCCCCTGAACGCGCCCCAAAAAGCAAAAAAATCTACAGGCCACGTGCCACACGCGCAGAGCTCACACGCCCACACACAAATCTATATAACACTGGTGGCGGGCCCAGATTAACATACCCTGAGGGGGAGCACTGGCTCGAAACAAGTTTGTGGGGTGTTCTTACTCTATTTTAAAATCCTATTTTAAACTGTTATGTCGCTCCCTATTTGGTTGAGCATTTTAGACTTCTGAGTGGTCTTTTAACTCTAATTTATATATATATATATATATATATATATATATCTATAATATATATAATATAATATATATTATATATATTTTATTTATATATATATATTTGTGTGTGTGTGTGTGTGTGTTGTGTGTTTTGTTCTGGTGTGTGTGGTGTGTGTGTGTGCGTGCGTGCGTGCGGCGTGCGTGCGTGCGTGCGTGTGTGTGTGTGTGTGGGGTGTGTGGGTGTGTGTGTGCGTGCGTGCGTGCGTGTGTGTCTATGTGTGTATGTGTGGATAGATGGGTGGACATGTATTCAATGAGAAAGAGAGGAGGGGGGTGGGGAGGGAGAGAGAGGGTATAAAAACATTGTTTTTCTCCTTTCTGAGCAATATAAATCTTTTCAGAAATCAAACAAAAGGGTTAGAAATACAGCTTCTTGGGGTTGGGTTGTTTTTTTGTTGTTGTTATCGTTGTTGGTTTTTGTGCTTTGTTTGTTTAAACAACGATGTTTCTACTAATTTCAAAAAAACACAGTGTACTTAAGTTTTCAAATTCCAAAAGAAAGTCCCATTTTTAAAAAAAAAAAAAAAGTCAGCAATTTTTTTTCCCCCAGTGCGTTGAAACACAAAATCTGTGCTTCAGCTGTAACATTCTCAGAGGAGTGACTCGATGTTCCAGCCCCGTTATGATTTGGTTTTTTTTTTCTTTTTTTTCATGCCGCTAACGCTGATTCGGTACCGGTTGTAGGCCGCAAGGTTACATAGAACTAATGATGCCCATTGTGGTTTCAGTCAAAACGCTCAACTGCGGGGCGGGGTGGGAGGAGGGGACTATATTTTCCTAGTCGCCCGCGGACCGCACGAACCACGCTACTGTTTGGTAAGTACCAACCCCCCCCTCCCCCCCTCCCCCCCCCCCACACCCCTCCCCCCCTCACCCCCCCCCCCCCCCCCCCCCCCCTTCACGATATGTCCAGCTTCTTCCCCCATGCCCTCTCG
>CM031601.1:16774569-16777069 GCA_018398815.1 Conus ventricosus
CTTTGGCTTTGTGTTCCACTTTCTGCCTGCGTTGGCCCCACTTTGAAACACTTTAATGATTTAGGTTTCCTCTTCTGTCTGTTTCATTGCGCACCATTGTTTCTCTAATCCACAAAAATAGATAAATAAATAAAATGAATTTTTAAAAAAATGAGGAAAACAAAAATACCTTTACAGAAGTAAAAATGTTGCGTTTAAACTCTGCGTTGGTTATTTCAATCTATATCAGCTAAACAAAATTCGAATACCCCACCATCTTAGTAAACCAAAGTCGGCGTTCTGGAGCCAATCGATTTGAAGCGGTGACTGGCAGGCAGGCAGGGGAGGGAACCCAAAGTCAACCCGTTCCAAAATAGCTCTCTCTCACCAGGAAGTGACGTCTGTGAGCGGCGAAAGATGGTGGATGCTAGCCAATGGGCCCGGATCAACAAGCTGCACGACTTCATTACCCGACCCCCCTGGCCGCGCGTGAGTTCTGAAAGCGCGCGCCATTTCGGCGGAGTCCGCTCCACGCACGTGCCGGGGCCGGCATCGGAGAATGCCGACTGATTCCCGTCTTTGTTGCCGGCGACGGCCTACGTGACTCCTGGCCGTCATTGCGCGGGCCGCTTTGTCGTCAGGGGAGAAGCAATCACTCGACTTTTGATTAATTACGATCCATTTGCTTAATCATGCGCGCCGCCAATTTTTTTTTTCCTCGGAAGAAGGAATAACTCGACCTAGTCGGTCGTCCGTCTTCAGAATTGAAGTCTCCACGTTCAGTATGGCACTAGTGGAAACTATGATGATCGTTTTCGAAGAAATGCTGTTTCCAACCAAAATAACAGGCTGTTGGTTAATGCAAATAACCTCCCCCGCCAGCTCTGCCCATCTTTCTTGCTCTTTCTGTCAGACACAGATTACTGAAGACATGCTGCCTATGTTTGTTTAAGCCATGGGTGGAAAAATATTATCACAGGATGGCTTCGTCGGCAGCATGAAACGCCGCACGTGCAGTACGACGTTCGTGTGTCATCTGATTTTCTTTTTCATTGTGGAACAGGAAGGGAGAGGTAGTTTTTACAGACTGTTAAAAGTAATCAAAGCATTGAGTGACTCATTGTCAACATGACGTCAAAGCGGTTAAGCTATACATCATGAACGGCCCGTTTTAACGAGTCACCAGTAAAGATCTTCTTCCCGGACTGTTATTGTGCATGAACGATAACAAGATATCAACTTTGTAACATTCGAGTGCATTCCATCGAGTTCATACGGTCCGTAATAGTTCACTGCAATGTTTCCCACGAGAACAGGTCCGTTGGTGACAGCTTTGTGTCTGGTGACACGCTATGGGATTTAAACTGTTTAAGGCACTCAGCACCAGCGCTCAATATCTGATGCAAAGCATGTCCACAGTCGTCTTTTTTGACGAAACGACCTTCATGAATATTGAGTTTTATATTGTCTACATTCCAGGTGATTGGAGCGAGGAGGAAGGTTGGATAGGAGGGTGGGGGGAGGGGGGGGGCGGGTAAGGAGGTTGGGGATGGGGGGGGGGGGGGGTATGGGTGTTGGGGATGGGGGGGGGGGGGGTTATCAGTGCTGTTACATCGTCAAATTCGACTCCATAACCGTTTTGTTTTAAAGAATGACTGCAATCGACCAATGTATTACAAATATGTCAACACACCATTCAACAAGATCTATTTTCTGTATCAAATGATACGAAAAATGTTGATCCCTTTCATAAAATCATAAGTCACATCTGGTGAAAAAATATCTGAACAAGGTCTCTATCACTCTGCTGTCACGGGTTAAGGTTATGGTCAGCGTTAGAGCCATGATCAGCAGATCTCTACACCATAGTTGTTGTGGTTTTTTTTTTGTTTTTTGGTTGTTGTTTTTTGTTGGGTTTTTTTTTGTTGTAGGGTGAATAGTTGAGGTGCATGAATGTTCATGAGGTCAACACAATTTGAATCTCTCGAATCTAGCAAACTTCCACACTCACCAGTTTTTGATTTTGTTTTTTGATGGTCATTACACACTCATTGTCATCGGATCATTAATGTGTTACTGCTTTTGTACAACAGTGTGTCCGTCTGTAAATCGAGTACGACATGGGACAACAATATTGAATGCAGTGGTTCATAGACAGATAACTCGGAGGTGGAGGTCGAGCAGACGCAACTAAACATTTTTAATGGTTTTACTGAGTAACCTAGTTTCTCGATTTTTTAGTTGTATTATTTTTTTATAGTAATATATAGTCATATAATATTATAGTAACAATTTAATTACTCATTTACAAATAGTATTTCAAATGCGCATTTTAAACTTAAAGCTTGTTTTAGCTAAAACGCTCATCCTCAGGCAATCTCGCACGATTATGTTTTTTGGTTGTACAACTTATTTAACGTTTGATGGTCTTTGGAACTACTGATTGTTAATATTATATATAATAATATGATGATTATAGCAATGAATAATATTTTAAGTTTATCAAATCCAGTATCTATAA
>CM031601.1:16782069-16792069 GCA_018398815.1 Conus ventricosus
TCGCGTTTCATTTGTTTCCTGTAAGATTGTTCTCTTGTCCCTCACCAGTTTTCCCCCCGTTCCAACACAGACTTTCTCCCTCCAAACACCTGTTTGTTTTCACTTTTTGTAGTCCCAGATCCTATAGAACAGTGAGTACTTTACAATGGGAACGAAGAAATGCTGTCTGTGTGTCTGTCTGTCTGTCCGTCCGTGGTCAAAATGTGTTCCACTCGCTCCAGACAAAACTACTGGGCAGACCTTTCTGAAAATGTGTAGGTATGTTTATTATGGGTCGCGGATGATGTCCAATGTTTTTTTGTTGTTGTTTATTTATTTTTCTTTTTTGTCCCAACCTCTGCGCGCACCTGAGAGGCAGTGCAACCACGCCGCTCATTCCGACACCCCGTCCACAGCCACAGCCCGGTCGGCCCCGCCGCAGCCCCGGCACCGGCAATCCACAGGGAGCAGTCAATGTCAAGAGGCTACCCACCGGAGGAGACACTGCACTGCTGCCGAGTCACTTCGGTCGTGTTCAGTGGCGCCTGTTCTGATCTAACATACGCAGGACACCACCTACTAAGCCCCCTACTGACGACAATAATTGTTTAGTCGCGGAGCCGGCGTGAGTGAGCTCTCCCCTCGGAGGGCGCCACCACGTCCGTCCAACGACAGCCCCCATGGACTCGCCGATATCGGTGACCCCGACGGAACCAAACCAAGGCCACAGACGTGGAGAGGTCATCGAAATTGAGGTCACCATGAGAGCAGGGCATGAAGGACCACAGAATTTGAGACATTTTTTTATGCTGATCGATGAGAATGAGGATGATTAAGATGATTCTACGGATTTCCATTTCGGTCTGAGACTACATGACAGGGTTGTACTCTACGCTTCCTTTCATAATATATCCCGGCGTCAACCAGGCCCGAGAGATACAGGCACCTGCAGTGTTGGTCAGGAAATTTGAGCAACACTCTCAGAAACGCATCCATTAAGTGGATGAAGCTCGACTGTGTGTCCCGGTCTTCCCAACTGAGTCCGTTACTAACGGCTATAACGGCCCATAACGGTTTTTCTTCTTTATGGAAAATCTCAAAAAGTACTCAGCCGATCTTTCTGAAAATTATTGGTCACAGATGATGGCTGATGTTTACCAGAATAGCTGTTACTGACGGCTGTTACGTCCCAAACAGGGTTTTTTTTTTTCTCTTTATGGAATATCTCACGCGTATTCAAGATGAACTAAGAGTACGTCTATATGCTTTGCATCTTGTTTTTCCTTCTTTTTTTTTTTTCTTCTCTTGTGGGAAGCAACGAAAGGAAAGAGGAGGGGACGTGGACATAGGGACGAGGATCGGGGAGAGGGGGTGGGTAGGGGGATCAGGAAGAGGAGGTGGGGGTGGGGGTTGGGGGACGGGGTGGGAGTGCTCGTTATCGAAATGTTCCATTGAAGGGCAGACGGTGCCGTGAAGACAACGCTGACCCCAATGAACTCATCAAAGCCAATCAGGATATTGGGCTGAGAGAGCGCCAAAAGGTCAGCGGGTCAGGCACACACAGTCACGTGAGCGGCAGTGTCTCAGGGGGGACCAGCATGCTATCCATACATCTTCCTTGTCTGTGCTACCAGTCTGATCAGCCCTGTTGTGCTCTCTCTCTTCTCTCTCTCTCTCTCTCTCTCTCTCTCTCTCTCTCTCTTCTCTCTCTCTCTCTCTCTCTCTCTCTCTCTCTTCTCTCTCTCTCTCTCCCTCCCTCTGTCTCTCTCTCTGTCTCTCTGTCTCTCTCTCTCTCTCTCTTCTCTGTCTCTCTCTTTCTCTGTCTCTCTCTCTGTCTCTGTCTCTGTCTGTCTGTCGTCTGTCTGTCTGTCGCCCTTCTTTCTGTCTCTGTCTTTCTCTTCTCTCTCTTTCTCTTTCTCTTCTTCTCCCTCTCTCTCTCTTTCTTTTCCCCTTTTCCCCTTTTTATGTCGCTTTTGTTGATTTTAAGAAAGCTTTGATCTGAAAAACGGAAAATTTTCTTTGGTTTTTGGTAAAAAGGGGCATTTAAAGGGAAAGTACAAGGCTCTTAGGGGTGTAGTTTCGGGGGTGGCTTTTGTGCGGATAAAGGGAAAAAATTTTTAGAAGTTTCAATTGTCCCTCGTGGTTCAGCAGGGATCCCTACAACCCCTCAGTGTTTCATTCTTTATAAACGAATTGCGTGAAATTAAAAAAAAAGGCGGGCCGGTATTCAAATGATCCCAGGTATGGTTGAAAATTTCTGATGCTATTTGCAGTGTGTCATTTTACTTTCTGTACCTGTTGGTTTGCGAACCAGTTGCCCACTCTAAAGGGAAGCGGACGATTCTTTAATGTTAACCCTAGTAAAACAAATTTTATGGTCTTTAAAATGGGGGGTCATTTTTCCCAGACATGAAAAAATGGTGGTGGGTGGGAGAGGAAAGGTGAAAAATAGTTAAAAAAGTTTGGGTTTAAACTTCCAAAAAACTAAGCTAAGTTTAAATTGCGGGCTGACAGGGGTGTGTGAAAAGGGAAAAAAGGTGTGTTTTAAATTCTTAAGTTTTAAGGAAGTTGAATTGCATTAAACCTCAATATTTTGGAAAAATTTTTTTGACACTAGTTACCCCCTTTTAAACGTATGCAGGGAAGTGTGGGGTATCTTAACCCCAACCAAATTAAAAAAGGTACAACTTTTGCGAAAAAGCGTTTCATAAATCCCCCATTACATTTTCTAAAAAAATGGTTTATGCGAGTGGGGGTTATCCCTTATTATACACATTACTTAAATGTTTAAATATTGGCAAAAACTTTTGAATTTACCAAAAAAGACTGTGTAAGAGGCTATAAAATGTTATTACAAAAATAGGGAAAATGGAGGTTAAAACGGGGGCCCCAAAAGTAAAAAAATTCTGACAGAAAAGGGGGTTTGGGGTTGTTTGGGAAAGTCAAGAAGTGGGAACGTGAGCTGTTTTTTCCGAATTTGAAAGATGATGGGGGTGTTTTTTTCCCAAAAAAAATTGGCATTCTGACAGGAAGGAAATGTAAATATAAAAATGTTCCCTTTATTTAAAGCAACCCTGAAAGCTGAAAAGTATTTTAATAGTAACGACAGATGGCATAGAACTGTCTCGCCGTTTTCGAAAAAACCCTTGGGGTCTACATGAAAACAAGATTGGTTAGCCGGGCAAAAGAAATTAAAAATGCCAGTAAAAAGTTGAATGACAATGAAGCGGGGGCCCATTTTTATTCCCTGCGAAGTTACGCAAAATCCCCGGAAAAATTTTGCTGTTTCTTTCCCTGTGTGAAACCCCAAATAAAACCGTGTTGACAGGGAAAAGAGTGTTAATCAGATTCTAGCAAAAAATTGTCGAAGGAGAGTTAGAAAAAACCGGACTGTTTTTGTTAGGTAAACTCCTTCCTTTTTCGGCCGGCGGTCATTGTTATGCCCTTTGGGTTTGAGATTATGATGAAAACTAACTTGATTACATGTGTGGTTGTGTGTGTGGTGTGTGTGGTGTGTGGTGTGTGTGTGTGTGTGTGTTTTGGGGTGGGGGTGTGTGTGTGTGCGGTGTGGTATGTGGCAGCTATAGTATGTGCGTAGGCACGTTTGCATGTGTGTATGTATGAAATTTTTGACGTAAAAGCTTACCTAAAAATTATACAATGGTTTTAGTTGTTTTTAAAGTTAGTCGACGATGTCTTAGTCTTTTCATGGGTAAACCCCCCCATGTCATGATGGCTGTAGCTATTGACTTTAAAAATATCAATGAGTTCAAAGGTGTGAGTCCTCTCTCTCTCTCTCTCTCCTCTCTCTCTTTCTCTCTCCTCTCTTTTCTCTGTGTCTGTCCTTTCTCTTTTTTCCTTTTCCCCTGTGTCTCTGTCTCTGTCTCTCTCTGTTGTGTCTCTCATTTCTCTCCTCTTCAGGCTGGGTGTAAAAAGCAATCTATTTGATACTATTATGTGGTGAAAATATTTTTTTTTTCCCTCTCTTTGTCTCTGTCTCTCTGTCTTGTTTGTCTCTGTTTTCGTCTTCTCTCTCCCCCTCTCTCTTTCTTTCTCGGCTTTGGAGTGTGAAAAGTAAACGGGTTTTTGATTGTGCACGTAAAGAGGGTTTGTTCAACTCAGCTATCGGAAAGATTGGACTGTTTGGAAAAACATATCCGGAAAAATTTTAAACCCAGAAAAGGCCAAATACCCAGAGCAGAGTACGGGGTTTTTTCGAGTGGACAAGTTATCCGTCGTATTCTGGCATGCTTGTTGCTTTTTTAGTGATTGGGTGCATAGAACGAAATCAGGGCCCCTTCTCCACCCCGCCGCCATCTGCCGCAAAGAAAATAAAATGTGGAGATAACCCAACCAAACACAAAGCAGTCAATTCGCAACCCCAGCGAACAGCACCCCAACCTGTTCACAAAATGGAATCAGCAAGCGCTGCAGGGCTCACCGAGGCTGTGCAGTCTCTGAACGTGGCATGAAACGACTGGGGAAGGGGCAGCGCAACTAGCCAGGTTTGGGGCCCAAAAGCGGGCATCCTCCAGTCAACGCGAACAACAAGGGCCCAAACTGGGGGGGGCGCAGGAGGTTTTGGCCTTGACGGAGAATGTGTGACAAGCAGGAAGTTCGAGGAGGACCCCAGACCCTTGAAGGAGACAGTTTTTAGAAGGCTGCCCCCAAAGACAGAGAGGTGGGCGAGCGAAGGAAGCCAACCCCCCTTCTTTGGGCCAACAACTCATTGGTGGCCCTGAAATTAAAAGAAGTTTTCCGGTCAGCTCAACATTACGGCGACAACTGATTGAGTATGCTTGGGCTGGCAATGCCTTTTGGGGTTTCAGTCTAAAGCAGCGGGGTTTTGGTCCTGCCCATGCCGGCATTTCCAATACCAGCAGGGTCTCGGGAGGACTTCCCCAAGGGGTCAGCAACCGTCGAAGGGACTTGGGGATTTTCCAAGGAGCCCCGTAGTGGGGGGGAGGAGGGTCACGGAGGACGGAATCTACACCTTAACACTCGCGGCAGGGATTATCAGAATCGGGAGTCACCCCAACAACGGAAAACACGCACGGGCGGGCAGAAAAGGACCCTGGGGCCCAGTGGCACCCCGCCGGTCCCCCAACACAACCGCAACAAACAGGGGGGGCCAAACGAAGTGGCGGAAAGGTGAGTCCCCATGGAAGGCTGCAGCGATAAACTCGCGCATGGCACAGGCGGTGGCTCGGTGGCCCCAGGCCCCCACCCATTGTAACAGGACCCAAGTCCTGCAAGGGCCCAGCACTGGGGAGGGGCGCACACCCCAAACACCTGAGCCAATGGCGCCCCAAAAATTCGCAGTCCCCCCCCAGGTGCATACGGCCATAAAAACCCCTGTACTACACCCCATAAAAGGCCGGGGGGAGCAAGCACTCAATCCCCCAGGGGAGGGGGGGTGCGCCCCAGTACAGTCCCCAGCCCGAAGATGTTCAGCCCCACGCACAAAATACAGCAATGGTCATCGCACACAAACAGACCAACAAGGAAATCAAAACACGCTTTGGGGGAATGCCCACAAAACGCCCGTTTACAAAAACCCCTTACATAGTGATGGCTCAGTTAAAATAAAGTTGACGTGGTAGTAATAGTAGCACGTCTGTTTTGCCAGTTGAAAATGAAGCAATAAGTAAGATAACCCAAAATTTGTTTTCTCGCGGGAAAATGGAATGGTCACAAGTAAAATAGCGATGGGGATGCAAATCTACTTAGGGCTATGAATAGCAGTATAGTTGAACATTTACAGAGAAACATGATTTGTTCAGCTTTTTTCCTGATCATGACAAACATGTTTGTTCTGCGTGAAATTATCGCCCCGGGTAGACGTTCAGGGGGCGTTGAGTTTAGTCAAAAAAATGGTTAAAGCCTTTTAGAAGTGATAACTGTAATGCATGACAATGGGCGGTTTAAAAAAAGCTAAAGATGTTTTTTTAAACAACATGATTCATAATGATAGTACCTAGTACCCCCACGGGTAGGTATTATGACCAAAACGAATGTAATGCCTCTAGAAAGTTTAGACGCGTTCCCGCAGCTTATGGACGCCCTAAGATTTTCACCCAATTTTGCTTTTGGGGCCCGAAGCTAGAACTGGGAGGTTCCGGAAATGGGAGGAGACTCAGGTGCCCGTTGCGATCCCCTCAGCACGATGCTCTGTGAGTGAAAAGAGAAATTTACCCAAAATGTGCAGTAAATGATTTGGTAAAACCCTTTTGGAATATGTCTTTGTTTCGATCTATTTATAATAAGGAGAGGGGGTGGCGACAGGGGGACAGTTTCGTTGTTCAGAGCATGGAAATAGTGTGTTGATTACTGTATAACGTCTCTGAAATTTTCTAAAACCCCCCCCCCCCCCCCCCCTCAGTTTTAAAGGTTGGCAAAAAGTCGAATCAGTACAATGCTTTTAGAGAAACCTTGTTTTTTACACAAGAATGCCCCAGAGAGCAATGTGAATTTTTTGTGAAAGTTATTATGGGAGCCCGATAAGGTGAACAGTAGACAACAAGTTTTCATGAAGAGAGCAGGCTGCGTTAGAGATGTGTGAGATGGTAGACACGTATAGACAGGCTGAGAGAATTCGTGGGGCCTCCTTCAGGGAGGCCAGTGTATGAAAAAGACGATTAGGGCCCCAAGCGAGGCACCCCCTTCGTGAGTGGTTTGACCTAGGTGCAAAAAAGTAAAAAGCCCAAACAGGGCATTGAGTCATAGGAGGTTCCACCAGATGGAGCCAAAGTTTCTTAACAGCCCCAAAAAAAACAGTATAAAAAATTGATCAAAGTGAAAGAATGTGCCTTTAGAGCAGAGGGGTCGCGACTCGAGCAGTCGCGAGACCCCTTTCTTTTGGAAAGAAGTTAAAAATGGAAGGACTGGCCATATCGGTGAGGTGTCGTACAAAAATTTGGGTTTTATCATTTCTGAGACTGTTAAATCTCGGTTGTAGATTTGAGAGGATGAACAAGACGTGGTTATTGACTATGAGCATTCGACGAAAATTTTTGGGCCCATGTAACAGAAGAGGAAGTGAGTGGCACATGTAGGTCAAATGTGGAAAATTGCGGGCCTGATCTGGTTATAAATGAAATTTTTTACAGAATGCCGGGTCTCAGGTGATCCCTTTTTGTTTAAACTTTTCAACCGTATTTTATCATGGTATTCCCTAAAGAATGGACCAAATCAATCATAGTACCACGTATAAAAAGGGGGACCCCAACATCCTGACAAAATATGGGGAATCGTTTGTCAGCTGTGTCAGCAAAGTTTTCACAGGAGTTTGAATGCAGGCTCATGAAATGGGAGAGAACATTCTGCCATAACGATGCTCAAACAGGCCTCAGGCGTGGCCACTTACTGTGGACCCCTTCTTTACCTTGTACGCCATATAGAGAAGCAGTTTTCAAAAACGCCAAACTATATATTGTTTTTTTTGACTTTTAAAGCTTTGTATATCTCTCTTCAAGCTTGGAGGGTGCCCCCTAGGATGGTGTAAGGGCGGATGTAAAGTTTTTGCGGATGTATGCTGCATAAAAAATTTTTGTCGCTGTGCCGGTGGTCAGTCCTGCTATTTGAAAGCCTTCAGGGGCTGAAGAAGGTGTTTGTGCAGTTATCCTCTTTGTTTTTTTTTAAGAACTTGCAAATGACTATTTAGAGGTGGCAGGAGGGGGTACAATTTTGCCAAACCCTGGGACTGTCCTCCCGTTTTCGCTATTTATTTTGCCCCTTTTGTATCTCGTAGCAGGCCTACAAAAACAGCTCAACATATTGACCTCTAGTCAAAAAATTGGCCCTTAAAGTAAATGTAAAAAAAACCAAATTTTTGTTTTTCCCCAAAAGGGGGAACTGGGAGCAAAAGAGGTGTGGCACTTAGGTGGGATACATTGAAGTGGTGGGGGAAAATGGGATCGGGCCTAAAATTTTTCAACAAAAATAAGTTTTTTTTTTATTGTCTGAAGATTTTGTGCTGGCAAAGGAGGAATTACGATCGTTAAAACCTTAAAAAGGTAGGCTGCTACTCAAAACATGTGTTTTTTTTAAATTTTTTGTTTCAAAATTTTTCCTTCCTTGCTGTCGCATCGAGTGTGGGGCTTCAAGGAGAATCCCCAAAATTTAAAGGTCATTTTTTACGATGCAAAAATCTTTATTTAAAGTGCCTTCCAGGAACCAAATGATATGATTTATGGTGATCAGGCCCTTACCCTCTTTTTATTGAATCCGGCACGTGGTCAGTATTGGTACGTGTTCGAAGCGGATGACCCGTTTTCTCTAAAATGGGCCCGTTTTCATTTTGGCGATGCTGAAAGAGGTCGTGAGAAAAGGGTTTAAACCCTGTGAAAACGCTATTTTGCGAATGTGGTTTTTGGGTTGGTATGGTTGTTCGGGGCTGACTGATGAGAAGAATTTATGCGAAACTTAAGAACGCCTAAAATCAAATTTTGGGCTGCGGGGGCTTAACCACCCCCAAGGGCGGACATTTCAGTGCTATCATGCTTTAAAGCTGCATTTGCCGGGAGCTTATTGACTCATAAGGGTATCAGTGTAAAAATGTGCTTTAGCCCCGGGTTTGGGTGGGGTTTTCCATTTAGCACTTTTGTTAAAATTTTCTCATCTGAAAATGGGACAGTGCCCTTTTTTCCAGGCAAAACAGAAAAAAGAATCCGGGTGTGAATGCCGTCTATGACGTATTTGGGGCGTTAAATTGGTGCGAACAGCGTCAAATGACTTCGAAGAGCAGATAAATAAAAATTTTCTGAAAAAAAGACAAAGAAAAAATTATGGTCAACCCGGGTAAGTTTTTGTTCCTGGCTTGGAAATCAGAAAAGCAAGATTCGCAGGTTAAAAAAAAGGAAAGGTCTACATGAACTAGAGACTTTCTTAAACCCAAACTAAGTTGTTTGTAACATGTTTTTAAGGACTTTTTTTTTGACATTCCCCCGTGCTTATTTTAAAGACTTTAAATCTCCTGTGCATCAGTGGTTCCTAGGAAAAAGTCCTTTTGAAATAATTACAATTCACATTTCAAAGAACGTCAAGTGTTATGCAATAAATTTTTAGTGTTCTCTCTTTTCTTTTTTGCCTCTTCTTTTTATCCGGTTGATTTTATTCCCAACCCTTTTGGAAACATTCTTTTAATTAAAAAAGGATCTATTGGCAAAAATTAAAATTTTTTCGTCCGAAAAACATTTTTTATGCCCCCAGTTCGTTCTTCTTCACCAGTTATAGTCCACCATGTGGGATTTTTTCGGAAAACTTTTCTTAAAAAAATAGTTTTTCTTAAAGAGACATAAAGGGAAAACAGATGAATCTTCTTCTTTTAGAGGGAACGATTATTAAAGTTAAGCACTTTCCCTTTAAAGATGAAACCCCCGAATAGAGCGAGTATGTCAAAGTACTCTAGTGAGAGCTCCAAAAAGTTTTTTCAAAACGTTGTAATGAATGCAAAATGACACACTGGCTAACTTTTATTTCAGATTCAGCAGGACCTTCTGCAAATCTAGCTTTGCATATTCTGAAACAACGACAGTGGAACTATTAACAACTTTCAATTCATTCTTTCCTAAAATGTAGATTTAAAAAGCATTTGAAGTAAGTTCATTCGGAAAATGATAATGTCATAAAAGATCTTTATATTGCTCTTTAGATTCATTTCTCTGTAATGTTGCATTTGTAAAAGCACTAACAACAAATTTAATGGAAAAATGATAATAATGCCATCAGGGATGTTTCTGTTGCTGGAGTGAGTCTCTCTCTCTCTCTCTCTCTCTCTCTCTCTCTCTCTCTCTCTCTCTCCTCTCTCTCTCTCTCCTCTCTCTCTCTCTCTCTCTCTCAAGTTTGGAGGTACCTAAACTCGATGCTTTATAAGTGTGCATCAGAATTCTAATCAGAAATATGTGCATATGCATTTTTGACAGAACGTAGGTTATTTCGATGCTTTAGTTACTTTGTAATCTGAAATGTCTTTATATACGCTGTTTCATGATGGTTTTATATTTCCATGATAAGTTCTATG
>CM031601.1:16804569-16807069 GCA_018398815.1 Conus ventricosus
TATTTTTTTAATTTTTTTTTTTTTTTTTTTTTTTGGTCTGAGCCGCACAGAATCACATGAGACTTATATCAGGTAAATGTGAAAGTAATGACTCACCGGCCTTGGAATTTGTATCTCTCACACACACACACACACACGCACGCACGCACGCACGCACGCACGCACGCACGCACGCACACACACACACACACACACACACACACACACACATATATTATTATATATATATATATATATATATATATATATATATATATATAGTTAAACAAGGATCTATATATATATAGTTAAATCAGGACCTATGTCATCCTGATGACAGCGCAACATGCTTGAAACAAATTTGTAGATAGTTTTAAGATTCCTCTTTTAACTTGTTTTAACTAATGTTGCTCCCCAAGGGGTTGAGCACTTAAAAAAATTGTTTTAGGCATTTTAAATATACTGATCTCTCTCTCTCTCTCTCTCTCTCTCTCTCTCTCTCTCTCTCTCTCGCTATATATATATAATATATATATATATATATATATATATATATATATATATATATATATATATAGTTTTGGGATTCCTCTTTTGGCTTGTTTTGACTATATATATATATATATATATATATATATATATATATATATATATATATATATATATACCAGTTTAAAATAGAATTTTAAAATGGAAAAAAATAAAAACCTACAAGCTTGTTTCAAGCTAGATAAAACGCTCTCCCCTGAGGAGAGCGTTTTATCTAGCTTGAAACAAGCTTGTAGGTTTTTATTTTTTTCCATTTTAAAATTCTATTTTAAACTGGTATGTCGCTCCCTACATGGTTGAGCACTTTTAGCGTTCTGAGTGGCTTAACTCTGATTTTATATATATATATATATATATATATATATATATATATATATATATATATATATATATATATATTAAAATTCTCGTTGTTTTCTGCCTATATCATTATTGCTGAAAGAGGTTAAGAGGATCTGATTATGTTGAGTATTGTTTTCCGACGATGATGGTAATGATGATTTGAGTGATTACAGCCGTCATGATGATATGATCCAAGGAGAAGTAGAAGCAGCAAGCGTGTTAGAAAATGACAGTTTTAGTTCCAGGCAGTGCCCTTCTGGGCATTTTTTGGACATTTCCCTGTTATGTACGTTCGCATCTTGAGAGAGAGAGAGAGAGAGAGAGAGAGAGAGAGAGAGAGAGGGGGAGAGAGAGAGAGAGAGAGAATTTGCGACCGTCCCTTCCGATAGACTATGGAAGCATCAGACCACTTAGCACCCTGATCTACCAAGTGCCAAATTTGCAGCAGGTTGCCTAGACGACGAATGAGAAACTCGGCTCACTGCTTTGTTTGTTTCTCAGCCATTTGTCAATCGCCATGATTTTTACTTAGGCGTGCGTACCCGCCTGCGTCTCCTTTCTCCGTCTGCCTGTCTGTCTTACCTCGTTCCTACTGTACATACGCGCATCCACCTCTTTGATGCCAGCGTATCTTTCCGGGATAGGGAATCGGACACAGCCTTTCCCTCGGCCCAGCTTCTTGTCTTGATCGGACAGAAGTAGTTGAGTTCCAATATTTTTATTTTCTACAGATGTGAACTGTTAGCTTTGTTTTACAGAAAGGTTGTCTCCTGGATATGTTGTTGTTTTTTCAAGGATTTCTACCCAAACTAACACAATGATAATAAAACACAGCATCACAAAATATCTATAACAATTTTTGAATTGAAAAAAAAAACAAAACGAAACAGCAGGAACAAGACGCAACAGTCAGAAAAACAAACAAACAAAGTGAAACTGCCAATAACGCAAAAAGGGGAAAAAATGGAAAAGGAAAGGACAAACTGACTTTGTAGTAAACTGAAAAGTTGCCAAGCAAAAAAAATAGTATTTTCCATACATAAACAAATGAATGAATAAACCAGACGATGAAGTGATAGAGTTACACGCTATTCTTTTTTCCCCTTCCCCAATGGAGACGATAAAGTGATAGAGTTACACGCTATTCTTTTTTCCCCTTCCCCAATGGGACATGAATGATAGAGTTACAGCTATTTTTTTCCCCTTCCCCATGAATATCAAGCACGTAAACAAAGGGGCAAAACTCTAACATACCAAAAAAAAAAAAAAAATGGAAACGGTGCTGCATTCAATATCTGCAGGGAGTTGGTTTATTGCGACATATTGGATTTGGTACATTACATGGCTAATCACATGATTTATGTTCCTACTCCTTTAGACAGTTTTCACCCCTTTCTTCAGCACAGTTTATTCTCTCTTTTTTTTGGTGACTGCTATGGAATTTTGATTCATGTCAGTGTACTGCATTCTCTGTGTTTACAAACGCTGCCAGTGACCGCCCATAGAACATATGCCAACGATGGCTTTTTTGGGTTTTTTTTTTGTTTGTTTCTGTACAGTCGTTGTATGCTAATCTTCCGAACTGATCTTGCAACACACATCGTAAATAGTTACTGTTTGTTTTGCGTTC
>CM031601.1:16812069-16824569 GCA_018398815.1 Conus ventricosus
TAATGAAGTTATCCTAAGGTATGTGGATGAGTCCTTTGTGCGCCCTTTTTAAACCATAATTCGGTCTTCGTTGATCTTTGTTCCTTGTTAGATGTAGAGTAGGACTAACCTTTATTAGCCCATAACCATTTTACTTTAGCATTTGAAGGAAATCTGCTGTTGCAATATATTCTATAATCATCCTTCTTTTTCATTGTGTTGTAACATGGCTTAAGTATTACCAGCATTGGAGATAAATTATATCTGATTCTACGTTATTCATGTGCCCACTATACACTCAAAATGATAAACCGGCTTCCAAGCTACACAGACATTACGATTGTCAGACGTTCGCTATATTTCACAGAGATTTCTTTTCTTTCTTTTTTTTCTTTTTTTTGTTTTTTGTTTTATAGAAATCACAACACTTTGTAAACTTGCAGTTTTAATTTTTCAAATACATGGGAGAAAATCTTTACGCTGTATACAGGTGTTATGAAAGAACGCGAAAGATGTCTTAATCAAATCTTGCTTGAATGAAGTGCTATACAGGCCTTCCATTTTTTGTTGTTTGTTTGTGTTTGTTTTGTTTTGTGTTTTTAGTATCCTAAGTTGCATTACCCCACGCTGCTCATGTCGACTCCAACATACAAAGCTGCACACAAGCTCGTCCAGTTGTGGACCTAGAACTGGCCGCCCACAAAGAGCAGTTGTGTCATCATGACGCCAGAGGAGACACTGCTTTCCTGCCGCGCCGAGTCACGTGAGACGTACATGGTCTCATGACGTGTACGCAAGACACCTCTTACCACTCTGAACGAGAAGCCGCCATGAAAAAGCGCCCGCCCCCTTCCTCTCCCCCCTCCTCCTCCCCCCCCCTCTCTCTCTCTCTCTCTCTCTCTCCTCTCTCTCTCTCTCTCTCTCTTGCGCCCCTCCTACCACACCCCTACCCTTTCCCCGTCTCCTGTCGGAGGGCGCCATCACGTCTTTCCTGTGACAGTGCTGAAAAAAAAAACCCTTGCCGATGTGGACGGCTTTGGGACAAACTCACCCAGAGAGAAGGGCACACTATTTGATCATGTTTTATGATGATCAACGAGGGCAAGCATGGTGTTTGTTTGCTGTTTTTTTTTTTTTTTTTGTCTGCTTAGTTTCCAGCGTAGTGTGTATCACCGTTCATTCCGTGATTTACACTCATTACAACGAGGCCTGCGGAATGCCGACGCTTTCGTTGTTGGTCAGGGAAGTTGAGCAACGTTGTCTGAGACGTATCCATTGAGGGACTGAAACTCGACACTGTGGTTCCAATCTTCCCATTTGAGCCGAAGCCCGGGCCGATAGGTCACACAAAGAAAAGCCTTACTTGGGATCCGAACCCGCAACTTCCGACTGCCAGGACAGTCATCGTACCTTGGAGACTGGTCCCACACGTTTGGTACTTGTGGCCATCTGTAAATTAATGAAGTTTTAACAACATAAGAAACACATGTGTGATGCCTTGATTACGATTATTTCCACTTGTTAATCGTGACTTATATATCTGTGAAAGAACAGTAATAAAAAAAAAACATCAGATTAATGGTGCCATCAAGCAATCTTGGGTGACCTGGTAAGTAGCGTTCGTTCGTAGTACTGAGTGTTTAAACCGTTTAACCATGGATACAAGAACTGTCCTGCGTGTGTGTTGTTTACTGTTGAGTGGATCGAGTTACAAAGCGAGACGACTGCAGGCGGAAATCTAAACAAATCTTAAATAGATGTTAGCGAACCGCCAAGAGACACGTGGACAAACGAGTCACAAGACAAAACGCGACGCGTTTCGACCTCTTAGGTCTTCTTCAGATCGAAGCTGAGTACCAAATTCGTTCACATTTGTTTGTCTTGCCTGAAGAAGACCTAAGAGGTCGAAACGCGTCGCGTTTTGTCTTGTGACTCGTTTGTCCACGTTTCTCTTGGCGGTTCGCTAGCATTTATGTAAGACTTACTGTTGAGTGGTTTCTGCGTCTTTTAAGACTTCCTTTAACCCTGTCTGGGGCTCTGTGACCACCAATGGTTTGCTTGATGGTTTTGTTTACATTGCACATAAGTTATGCGATTTGCATCATGGTCTTATTTTACAAAAAATGACATGACACACCAATCCTCTTAACAGTGTTAAAGGGCATACTAGCACGTTAATACAAAAACAAGAAAGACATGTTATTAGCCAGATATTAAAATGCTGATATTGTTGACAGGATGCCTGCCCATTGTTGTTCTATTTCTTATCTATAAATTGCTTTGATTAAAAAAAAAAATTGTTGCCCACTATTAAACGGGAGATAAATTGTATGATTTCTCTCGCGTATTCTGTATGTGCGTGTGTAATTTACATAATGAATTTTCAAGATAGGTTAGGTGGAGGAGGTGGGATGGAAGTAGAAATGACGGCACAGAATAGCTAAACAAACTGACAAAGCCGCGGATTGACTTCAGTTTCATCAAGTTAGGAAGAAGCGTGCACATGAGGAAAGAAAGACAACATGAGTAAGTTAAATGTATAGAAAAACAAATCTGCCGAAAGTTATTGATATTTTTTTGAGAGGTGGTGGGTCAAACCTAATTTATCCTCTCACTTTCACTCCAGTCTAATGACGCTGTATATCATACACAGAAAAAGCTGAGTTAAAAAAATACAAATTCAACTCTAGGAAGTGTCGAAGACGGTTTGCTTGAAATTACAATCGCTGCTATTACAAAACATGATCTCTTTGATATTGAGGTTGCAGTTATTGATATAGACACACAACTAAAACTAACCGCAACATCTACTAATTTAAAAAATCTTTTTGAATGCCTTTTGGCAGAAGGCTGCAAGAAACCAAATTTCTTAAATTTTCTTTTAAAACCAGGATGTTATTTCTTTGCGTAAAGAAAGATCCAAATAGTAAGGTAACAACTAGCGCTCTCTTTTCTTGTTGAAAAGGCGGTGAGACGAAGGTATCCATAAACACGTGTACTGGTTTCTGTCATCAAGTCATTTTATTTCTTCCTGCTAGTCAGTTTTATATCTGGTTACCGGACAGTAAATCGTGTGCTGAGCGTACATAATATCCTGCGCAGATCTTTTGAAAGTGGCTTTGAATTTTGATATATGGACAGCATTGATCAACTAATACACAAGTGGGTTTCTTCCTGAAACAAAAACAATTGACAAACCAGGAAAAGTGTTTAATTGTCTCACAAGTTAAATTGCAATCGCATCCAAGCATTGGCGACTTAAGGCAATAAATCGGATTGTAAACGTATTTGCGGGTGTTACTTAAGGCGTTGTACTAGTTCCTCTATTTTTCTTATCAACATGAATGATACTGTATCTGGTTTTCAGTCTGACAATAAGGTATTTGCAGGTGACACGAATGTGTCACTAGTATTGAACAACCCAAATGTTCGTGCAGAATTGCTTAACTTTGACCGAAGAAAAGATGAAGAAAGGCTCATTAGTAAATGAGTGAATGAATAAATGAATGAATGAATGAATGAATTGACTGATTGAATGATTCACTGATTGATTGATTCATTCATTCATTTATCAATTGATTCATTCACTAAGACTACACGTCTTTTAATTAAGACTTAAACGTTTATTCATGTATTCATTTATCTACGTATTCATGTATTGATTTATTGATTGATTGATTGATGTACGACCAATACATCAGCTAGTACACTGATTTACCTCATACATCTTTTTTAGCACTGCTTGTTTAAGAAATACAGATACAGATGTATATCTAGGTATCATATTCCAAACGAACTGTCAATGTGATAAAAAAAAGTCTAATATCAATTAGTACAGCCAGCATGTTCTTTTCTTGCCTAAGTCTTAAAAATACAAACTCAGAAGGAAAAAGAAGGCTACAAGCTTAACAGAAAAGCAATAATAATCATAAACATATAATAAAGGAATATAATTATATATGAATCCTTTATACCACCACGCTTTGATGATACCAGCGTATGGGCTCACTGTACAGATTTACATGTTCAATCCTGCAGAAGACTCACAGCCTGAAGCTATAAAATCATAACGGGAACTGTTCGTGGGTACATGCCATCAAAAACTATTCCAAGGATCAGGACTCGAACACTTAAAGAAACAAGGAACATACACACTCTAATAGATGACTTTAGCATGATTCAGCGGGCTGTGCCCTGTTTAATTTACAGATGTAGTTCCCCAGCTCCCCCCCCCTCACCCCGTAATTACACTTTCATTTCATTTCCAATTTCTGTACATATAAGGTTATATTTTCACAAATGAGAAGATAAGGGAGAATATAATTAAACTCTAGACAGAATGAAGGAGGAGCAGAGAGAAAAAAAAAACATAAACAAATTAAAAAAACGCATACACACAAAAAAAAGAATATGAATAAGTGCCAGCTATTCCTACAACAACAACAACAACAACAACAACAACAACAACAACAACAACAACAAAAGATTACATAAGATCATTATTTATTGATAGCATCCTCGAGTATCAAGACTTAAGTTTTAATGGAAACGCAGACGTTTACGATGACATACACTGACCAGGCTTGAAGGGAGTTTCCCAGCTTCTGTACCTTTACCATAGCTTGAAGGGAGTTTCCCAGCTTCTGTACCTTTACCATAGCTTGAAGGAGTTTCCCAGCTTCTGTACCTTTACCATAGCTTGAAGGGAGTTTCCCAGCTTCTGTACCTTTACCATAGCTTGAAGGGAGTTTCCCAGCTTCTGTACCTTTACCATAGCTTGAAGGGGGTTTCCCAGCTTCTGTACCTTTACCATAGCAGGCTTGAAGGGAGTTTCCCAGCTTCTGTACCTTTACCATAGCTTGAAGGGAGTTTCCCAGCATCTGTACCTTTACCATAGCAGGCTTGAAGGGAGTTTCCCAGCTTCTGTACCTTTACCATAGCTTGAAGGAGTTTCCCAGCTTCTATACCTTTACCATAGCTTGAAGGGAGTTTCCCAGCTTCTGTACCTTTACCATAGCAGGCTTGAAGGGAGTTTCCCAGCTTCTGTACCTTTACCATAGCAGGCTTGAAGGGAGTTTCCCAGCTTCTGTACCTTTACCATAGCAGGCTTGAAGGGAGTTTCCCAGCTTCTGTACCTTTACCATAGCAGGCTTGAAGGGAGTTTCCCAGCTTCTGTACCTTTACCATAGCAGGCTTGAAGGAGTTTCCCAGCTTCTGTACCTTTACCATAGCCGAAGGCCCTTAGAACGTCAGCAGCACATTTAGCGCTGAGCTCCATCAGAACTCATTCATGATCATCTTCTATTACAGATGTCCTGATTTCACTGTCTGATTATGTTAAAACCAGCAACGTTTAAAGCCACTTTAAGCAATACCAATGCCTCGAGAATGCTCTTGTGCCACTACTACTACTTCAACTACTACTACTACTACGACGACGACGACGTCGACGATTACTGCTACTACTGCGGCCACCACTACTACTTCTACTACTATCACCACTACCACAACTACCACTACCGCCACTACCACTACCACCAACTACTACTTCCATCACTACTACTACAACTACTACTACGACGACGATTACTACTGCTACTCCTACTCTTCCTCCTCCTGCTCCTTCTCCTCCTCCTCCTGCTCCTCCTCCTCCTCCTCCTCCCTCCTCCTCCTCCTCCTCTCCTCCTCCTCCTCCTCCTCCTCCTACTACTACTACTGCTACTACTACTACAACAACTACTTCTACTGCTCCTACTACTCCTACCACTGCTCTTTCTCCTCCTCCTCCTCCTCCTCCTCCTCCTCCTCCTCCTATACTACTACTACAACTACTACTACTACAACTACAACTACTACTACTACTACTACTACTGCTACTGTTACTGCTACTACAACTACTACTACTGCTACTACTACTACTGCTACTGCTGCTGCTGCTGCTACTACTACTACTAACTACTACTACTACTACTACTACTACTACTACTACTACTACTACTACTACTACTACTGTTTTAAACGAAACATGATCATTCACTGACGATAACGCAGTAGGATATGCCATCTGAGCAATACTATATTTGGGGAAACAACTCAGTTCGTGTCGACGTTAAAGCGAGAGAAACCGCAGAACATTATCAATTTAGTGTTTTGTTAACGCTTTCATGTCGCTCGGGCATTATGTTAACGCTTTCATGTCGCTCGGGCATTATGTTAACGCTTTCATGTCGCTCGGGCATTCACAGTCCAGAGGGTAGTTTCACACTGCACCCTGTCACCAGTTATGGTGAATGACATTTTCTTAGCCCCCAAACAAGATAAATATAATCGTATTATTTAAAACTGGTTATCCAGTCATTTCTGAATTTAAAAAAAAAGAAAGAATACTGCACAGTTGTTTGTGGAGAAGAGGCACATTATTGTGATTTTGATATTGCCCTTTGAAATGTTCTGATTTTTTTACGACAATGTGTAATGGACTTACGTTCTGATGATCGTTCTGTTTGACAGCAACAGTGTTCTGATTATTTATTGTTTGATTACTGATTACACCCCCCTCCCTCCCCCCCCCTCCCAATCCCAGCCCCTGTCGTCAGCTTACAGACTGATCATTCTGTTCGGCAGAAACTGTTCTGATTAGTTATTGTTTGATAACTTATTACCCACCTACCCCCCGTGCCCCCCCCCCCCTCCTCCTCCTCCTCAGCCCATCCCTGACATTTTTTTGTACATTTATTTTATGTCATGGATTTTGGCTTATCATGTCTCTATTTCATCGCGTAGCAACGGATTTCACCTTGCGTTGTGAAAGCTTAACATACACACCATCGGTTTTTTTTTCTTCATTTATTTGTTTACTCATATATTTTTTACTGGTATATGTGGATGAAACAGCGACTGAAATATGACAAAGATTGCCAGCAGCCAAACGTTATTTAGGGTGGCGAGGTATAATCATTCTTTAACCTGTAATCTTGTCGCTGCTGTCATGTCCTGTAAATACTTTTTGACTTACCTGTTTTGTTGAGGAATTATTCAGACCAAAAAACACACGAACAGGCTATGAGTCTTACACAATTCATGTCGTCGGGAGAAGGAGGGGAAGATGGAGGCGGGGGGGGGGGGGGGGGGCGAGGTGGTCAATAATGTGTCTGATTTCAGATTTGAGCTCATGCGTCTGTTCCTAACAATTTTCAGTTTTCAGTCCATGTTATTGTTAACATAATTATAATGGTATTCAAGTCTGATGCGCAAGTATATTTGAACACTTATGTCTGACATGTGCTTGTTTATTTTGTTTATTGTTTGTATCTCAGATAAACGGGTTGTTTGATAGTCATCTTCTGGGTCTTGGCGGATTAAATCCCACGTTAGCCTCGGTAAGGGATTCTAATGGCAGACAGAAAACAGTGCGTCCTTTTAACGTGTTGTCATTGAACTTCTATTAACGTTGCGTTGTATCTGCTTAAACCCTCTCCAGTTTCACTCCTGCGCTGATGCCGCGAACTGTTTGTTTGTTTGTTTGTTTGTTATGGGAGTTGAGTCAGGACTTTTCCCATGGTCTGACGCTCAATGCAATACATTTAATTCCAGTGCGGAGTCACACATACATTCTTGAATAGCTGATCTGCTAGAGCTGGTCAAACCTAAAGACACTCTCAGCCTCTCCAAAGGCACATAACAATGTCAAGCCAAACTGCGTGTAAGGGCTATTTATCCGCAGACTGGGCGTTTTATTTGTCGCCATATTTACAAGAGCAGAAGCAGCATGGTTTTCTTGTTTTGTATTTTTCATCGTTTCCTATTGGAGTGGTGGTGACTGTCTTGCCCGTCATTTACTGTCTCATTCTTCTTCTTCTCCTCACTGAGGCTCCCTAAGAGCATGTTCGCGGCCTCCGTAGTCAGAAGAACGGGGAGTTTGGCTGGCGAGGAGGGTGTTGTGAATTCCAATCATTCCTCAGTCCAACGTTTTTAACCCTCTTCTGTCCAGGAAGCAGGAGATGACAGCTCAGCTAATACAGCTGAGGTAAGGGGTAAAGCAGATGATGGAGAAGGTGGGTTCCGCTTTTATAATTATGATCCTGCCCCAAATGCGGTGAATCTGTAACACATCCACTGCCGCCGCAGCCATGGAGGACTTGTCATTTACGTGTTTTGAAACTTCAGTTGAGATTCAGTTTTACAGGACACAGTTACACGCGTACTGACATTTTGTTGGTTTACCTATGTGTTTGTTATGTTGTGGTTTTACATACTGACATTTTGTTGGTTTACCTGTGTGTTTGTTATGTTGTGTTTTACATACTGACATTGTGTTGGTTTACCTGTGTGTTTGTTATGTTGTGTTTTTTACATTTACATCTGC
Source organism: Conus ventricosus (assembly GCA_018398815.1). Classification (NCBI taxonomy): domain Eukaryota; kingdom Metazoa; phylum Mollusca; class Gastropoda; order Neogastropoda; family Conidae; genus Conus; species Conus ventricosus. The sequence continues at coordinate 16,820,414 of CM031601.1, forward strand.
TTGCTGCCAGCTTTGATGGTCTGCGGTCAAATTCTGTTCACTTCTTTGTCGGTCAGAAGAATTTTCTTGGTTGTTGGTGTTATTGTATACAACGCGCGCGCGCGCGCGCGCGCGCACACACACACACACACACACCCAACGAGCGCGTAGATCAACTAGCAAGAAAAGCAGCTCAAAATGTTAATTACGCAATACCACTTAACATTCCTTTAGATTTGAAAGAATGTTTTTCAATTATAAATTCAACGTCAAGAGAAAAAAGTAAAACATTACTGATGAACTCAGACGTCCAATATTATCACAACTGTGTAAAGTTTAGTAATGGGTACAAGGGGAAAACGTACAAACAAGTCTCTTTCTCGTCTAGGAGATTGAAAGCTTAATCCATAGATTTCGTTTGAACGCATTGAAAACAAAATATTGTCATAAAGTTAAATGTATGTGTGGGGAAACCTTAAGTATCAGTCATTTACTAACTCAATGCCCAAGAGCAAGAGAACTCTTTACAAATTCGGGTATTGATGGTTACACTGATGGATCGACTTCCTTGCCTTTACCAAGTATTTTAAACAGTTCTTATGTTCTTGAGTCAATTTGCAAATGTTTGTTAAGTAGTTCAATTGGCCTTTATCTTTAGATCTTGTCTCTACTCAGTTGCATAATTTTGTTTTGATCAAATGGAAGAGCGATAGAGGGGAGGGGTGGGGGGGAGGGGGGGGGGAGGATGTGATATTCTAGCATTAACATATTAATACACTCAATCACTTACATACTTCATTCACCCACATATAAAACTGTCTGAATCACTGTAGTGGAAGGACATTAAACCGACGACAACAACACACACACACACACACACACACACACACACACACACACACACACACACACACACACACACACGCACGCACGCACGCACGCACGCACGCACGCACGCACACACGCAACGCACGCACCACGCACGCACGCACACACACACACACACACGCACGCACGCACACACACACACACACAGATACACACACAGATAAATAGATAGATAGATAGATAGATGGATATATAGATGGACAGACAGACAGATAGATCCATAGACATGTAGATTTAGAGATGTGTGTGTGTGCGTGCGTGCGTGCGTGCGTGTGTGTGTGTGTGTGTGTGTGTGTGTGTGTGTGTGTGTGTGTGTGTGTGTGTGTGTGTGTGTGTGTATGCCTGTGTCTGTGTCTGTGTGTGTGCGCGCGCGTGTGTGCGTGCGCGCGTGCGTGTGTGCATGCGTGTACATACATAAGTTTGTGTCTACGTTGCCACAGCCATGTTTTCTAGATAAGTTGCGGGTATTCCTAATCAATGTTCAGGTCCAGCTACCAAGACGTACTTCCCCAAATCTTCTACATAGCACGTCACCAATCCTCATGCGTTGCAAAGACATGGCACTCTAAAAGACCGCACTGATTGAAGTGTAAGCTTATAATGACAACAGAACAGTACGGAATCAAGTGCTATCATCACACCCCGCACACAATGGATTGAACCTTTCACGCTGAGTAAAACTAATGCTCTGACATAAAACCACGCAACTGTCGAAGATTGGAAGGTTTGGTTGAGATGAGATTAGAAAGGTGGTACGATAGCCTGAATTGGTTGATGTATTAGCTTTCCACTGAGCGACGTTTGTAGCCCCCCCCCCCCCCCCCCCCCCCCCTTCGCTCAGAGCATTACCGTATGTTCACAGCAGTCCTAAGCAGAGAATTTTTGCGTTTATTTCAGGCACTTGTGCTGATCAATTAAAAATATGTGTATTGTCATTAATGCACTGAGTACAGAAACCACAGCAAAGAAATGACTTGTTCTGTAATGAACCACAGTAGTGTACCCTCCCCATCCGATGAATGAGTGCACACCTAAGTATTATCTGCTTTACGTGCGTTCCGTGAGAAGCGGGGCACAGCATCTAGTCCGTGTTTTCCCTGGTCGTTATGAGAGAGAAACCAGGAGAGAGAGCCCGCATGCCGGTGTGTTACTGTCCGTCGAGACGACGAAGACCATCTAATCATCCTGGGATCGGGGGTGGGTGCGTAGATGGCTGGTCAGGCCGATCTGCGCCCGGAAAGACCTATCACAGTATGGACAGGGGATGGTGGCAGCAGCTGCAGATCTGTTGGCACCGGTCTTCATGATCATCCTGCGCTGCTTAGCTGCAGCAATTCTGTTACTTTCACAGGCCTCTGCACCTTTGCGGACAGCTGATCGTCACCCGTCTCTGTCCTGGGCAGTCTGCTCCCATGTTTGTGGCTGATGTTGAAGGCCTTCAGGGAAGATTCGAGGCTGTCTTTGAAACGCTTCTTCTGGCCTCCATGAGAGCGTTTTCCTTGTAGTTCGCCAAACAGTAGTTTCTTTAGCAGGCGATAGTCTGGCATGCGAACTACGTGACCTGCCCAGCGAAGCTGTGACTGCATCAGGATGGTGAAGAAGCTAGGCAGGCCAGCACAAGTGAGGACTTCAGTGTCAGGAATCTTATCTTGCCACTTCATGCCCATGCGTCTTCTGAGGCAGGTGGTGTGGAAGTGGTTCAGTTTCCTGACGTGACGCTGGTAAACCGTCCATGTTTCACAGCCATAGAGCAGAGTCGGTAGTACAGTGAACAGCATCTTGCTCTGCGTGGGAATGTTGCTGAAGGCGCGCGCTAGCTGGAACTGGCTCTGTGACGCGACGGACAGCACGTGCCATTAGCGAGGCTGTGGGAAAGAGTGAGTAGGCTACCTCCTCAAGGGTGTGTGCATTGCTGTTAGTTTACGATCAACTGTTAGCGTAAGGGCCCCCACATATGTCAACTAGCTGCACAAGGATGGGCTTTTCCAGGAATCAAATGTTTTGGTGCTTTTTAGTTCCCCCCCCCCCCCCCCCCCCCCAATAACATTCCGTTGATTGTACACCACGGGTTTATATATTATATTTGTTGATCCGCCATTGTACTTCACACAAGTCGAAAGATAGACGAATTGCTTGCTTGACAAATTGTATACCGCTAGCTGTATGGTTTATGGTGCTGAACAATGTTTACCTTTTTCTCCATATCGTTCTCAGCGCGGTGAATGTGTTTGTATTGCACGTGACATTTTCAGAGCGTTCTAAAAGCGTCCATATTACTCGTTCGGTTTTTTGTGGGTTTTTTTAAAGAAACCTTTGCATTGATGAATCCTGGCATTTGTTTACAAAGCCACAGCATCCGATATGCTGTTCTGCTAACTGCCGACCAGATCCGAACACGAGCGTCTGTTCTTGATTTAAAAAAAATCTGGAACCTTAAATGTATTCAAACAGAAAATCTCTCTCTCTGTCTGTCTGTCTCTCTGTCTCTGTCTCTGTCTCTTCTCTCTCTCTCTCTCTCTCTCTCTCTCTCTCTCTCTCTCTCTCTCTCTCTCTCTCTCTCTGTGTGTGTGTGTGTGAGTGTGTGTGTGTGTGTGTGTGTGTGTGTGTGTGTGTGTGTGTGTGTGTGTGTGTGTGTGTGTGTGTGTGTGTGTCCGTCTGTCTGTCTCTGTCTCTGTCTCTGTCTCTCTCTCTCTCTCTCTCTCTCTCTCTCTCTCTCTCTCTCTCTCTCTCTCTCTCTCTTCTGTCGTATTATCGTACCTGACGTATGTATGAGAAAGAAAAAGGTTGAGAAGAAATCAGGCGATGGAATGGGGTCCCTGATGGAATGGGGTCCCTGATGGAATGGGGTCCCTGATGGAATGGGGTCCCTGATGGAATGGGGTCCCTGATGGAATGGGGTCCCTGATGGAATGGGGTCCCTGATGGAATTATGGATGGGTCCCTGATGGAATGGGGTCCCTGATGGAATGGGGTCCCTGAAAAGGGGTCGGGGTTTGGGATGGGTCGGGAGAGGAAAGAAAGGGAGAAGGTACTGAAGGGAAGTAACTCCACTGAATCATGTGTTGTCACGTGCGAGTACATTGTGAATGTGTGTTGTCAATGCTGACCATATTTTGACAACCCTGACAGACGAAGTGTCAGTCTTATTTCAGCTTGGTGTTTTGGTTGCTTACTTCAGCATCATCAGAATGAACTGTGATTATTCTTTAACATCATTTGTAAATCAATGCATGAAATACCCTTCATTTTGTGGCTGGCTTTGTTGCAAGCGATGAATTTGCGAAGCCTC
>CM031601.1:16829569-16844569 GCA_018398815.1 Conus ventricosus
CAATCTTAATGTATATCTAGACACAACTCAGTTGCTGTTGGTGGACCCTGTCCAGCTGTTTAGAGGTTGTTTGTGAGGTTGTCAACTCTGCACCTCTTCGCTTGCTCTTCTTCCTCACTGGTTAACCCCCCCCCCCCCCCCAAAAAAAAAAAAAAAAAAAAAAAAATCACGTCATTTTTCTTGAATTTCCCATGCGTTTGTAATACCTTTATGTGAGGAGAATTGTAGACTCGTTTCTCTCCGATTCCTCTTCTCTGTGTGCGTGTAAAAATCTTTTTTTTTCTCTCAGTCTTACATGCAAGCTAACAAGACCTAACCTCATGTTCTTCTTTTGTTTTACTGCAGTATGGTTTGGAGGTAGTGCTTTATTGCTTAGATGACTTCTCTTTTGTAAACAACGAAGGTCACACTTATAAAGGCAACAACTGAAAATAAGTTATGATTATGAAAACGAACACCACGACACTTGCATGCATGTCAGTTACCAGTAAATACATAATGATGAAAACGAACACCACGACACTTGCATGCATGTCAGTTACCAGTAAATACATAATGATGAAAACAAACACCACTACACTTGCATGTATGTCAGTTACCTAGTAAATACATTATGATGAAAACGAACACCAATACACTTGCATGTGTGTCAGTAACCTAGTAAATACAGCGTCTGTGTGCACACTCGTGTTTATGAGCGTGCGGGAGCAAGAGTGCTTTTGTCTGATGTTGTTAGAAAATAAGATATAAACGTCACTCCTTATAATAGTGCCACTGGCATAAATTTGAGTATATCTTTTTTCGGTACTGAACAGAGAGAGAGAGAGAAAGAGAGAGAGAGAGAGAGAGAGAGAGAGAGAGAGAGAGAGAGAGAGAGAGAGAGAGAGAGATAGAGAGAGAGAGAGAGAGAGATAGAGAGAGAGGGGAGGAGGGGGGGGGGGGGCGGGGCAGAGGGAGAATTGTATAGCGAAGTGTATTGTTTCCAAATGTTAAATGACATACTGCTGTTCGACATAAAACGCATCATCTATAAGAGTAGTCAGGGTAGTCTAGTATTGCATAATTTAGCAGCAGCAATAGTTAGTAGTAGTAGTAGTAGTAGTAGTAGTAGTAGTAGTAGTATAGTAGTAGTAGTTGTAGTAGTAGTAGTAGTAGTAATAATAGTAGTAATAATAATAATAATAATAATAATAATAATAATGAATACTTATATAGCGCCTATTCTCGGCTAGAGGCCAAGCTCTAAGCGCTTTACAATCAACACTCGTTTACACAACGGGCTGCCTACCTGGGTAGTGCCGACTAAAGAGCTGCCAGCTGGCGCTTCATTCAGTCGTTTCCCGTGTCATCCAGTCAGTATCGTTCAATATTGATCACTCATTTTCCTTTCTTCCTTCATTCTTTCCATTCCTCACGCAGGGTGCATGCTATGTGTAACGTGTCATCCATACCAACGGCCAAACTGGCCTACTCTTCCGAAAGTTGGTGATGGGATTTGACGTGTGTGCAAGATGTTATGCGTGCGTTCACACACGGAACCTCGGTTTATAGTCTCATTCGAAGGACTGTATGGGAAAAGGAGTCAGAACCAATGTTAACTCCGAGGGAAAATTCCCCCTGTACCGAAACGCCCCGGCGGAGGTTCGAACCCGCAACCCCAGGATCACCAAGATTACGAGTCAGGCGCTCTACCAACGAGCTATTCCGTAGTAGTAGTAGTAGTAGTAGTAGTAGTAGTAGTAGTAGTAGTAGTAGTAGTAGTAGTAGTAGTAGTAGTAGTAGTGCCGGTGGTAATATTAGATGCAGTAGCTGTGTTAGTATTAACTAGTTATCTAGCAGCAGCAACGCGACAGTAGTAGCGGAGATGGTGAGAATGCTTTGGTGTTTCTCTATAACCAGTTTCTGTTCCGATGAGAATGACAAGACTCCGAGCCTAGGGTAATGAATTCATGATGAGTGCAGAATCGGTTTATGCAGCAGTGATTCCCGATGTACCCGAATTTTGGGAAAATCTAAGAAAAACCTCACCCAGAAAAACAGACCAAAAAGCTTATGCGAATTAAATACAATCCCCATCTTGCCCCAAATGGAAAGAAAGTATTCTCGTTCTTTTTTTCCCACTGCCTAATTTTTTGTTTGGGTTTTTGCCGAAAAGTCCAAAGAGGGGAAATGCATTGGTTTTGTTCGGAATATCCTTAGGGTTAATCTTGGCGGTCACTTCCCTTTTTTTTTCTCATTTTGCTTTTTTTCACATCTTTTTAACAATCCCCTTTTTGTTTTCAACAAACCGGGTACCCCTCGCCCAAGTACTGGCATTATAATTTAAGCAGAAACGGTCAGTTTTTAGTTTGTTTTTTAAAAAAATTTTGTTTAGATAAAATTTAATATCTTCGCGGTAAAAAAAACACCCCACACACCCAAACACACACAACACACACACACACCCACACACACACACCACCCACCCGCACGCACGCCCCCGCACGCACGCACGCACGACCCCAAAACCAAACACAACACACCACAACACACACACACACACACACACAACACACACACGCACACAACACATACGCAACGCACAAACACACACACACACACACACACACACACACACACAACCACACACCCCACGCACCACGCACGCACGCAGCACGCACGCACGACCACGCCACACCACAACACACACCAACACACACAGGCGGCGTGGGGCACACAATACACAAACACGTGGGGCCGCTCTCAAAAAAACAAAAATGAGCATGGAAAAGGACAAAATAAGGGGGTGGGGGGTTTGGTGTGTATGTTTGAGGATCGATTTCCGATATAGGGGGTTCAAATTTTTCAACGGTCAGTTGCAGCTCACTGTTTACACTCGACATTATCAGTCATTTTAGTGCTGACAGCAAAAGGTTTGTGCAGATACCTTTACGGAAAACTTCCAAACGGGTATCCCCCACTGACTACTAAGCACAAATGTTTGGAAAAACTAGCGGGGGGAAAACAAGTGTGGGCTAAATCTTCCGTCAGGACAACTATGTTTTGGGCAGAATTAAAAAAAAAAGGGGGGATTGGGGGATGGCGGGGGGGGGGGGGGGAAGGGAAAGGGGCATGAAGAGAAAGGGCTTAGGTTACTGAGCAAATTCAAAAAAACCCCCCCCCAAAAAAAAAAAAAAAAGACAAAAAAGACGAATGGTGTTTTTTTTAAATTTAAATTTCCTTCACTCTCATGTAAACGGAGCAGCGTTATCCATCTGAAAACAATTTTCGTACCCCTGTTTGAAATTGTGAATGTTCGGGTAAAAAGGAAAATTAGTTTTAACGATGGGGGAACCCGATCTCTTTCGGCAGATATTTGGGCGACTTAGTGTTAAGTTTCACAATACAGTGAAAATGATAGTCTCCAAGACCACTCACGCTTTAGACACGGGGCTTGTTTCATGAACAAAAGGGAAAGTCACCCGACCCCCCCCCCCCCCCCCCAAAAAAAAAAAAAAAAATTTTAGAACGCCCTGATAGGGGGGAAAAACCATTTTTTATTATTGAAAGGGGCCTTAAAGTTTTTTTTTTTGACCATAAAAGAGATCTACGCAGCGGTCTTAAGGATTCGTAGGCCAAAAGTCTAAGAATGAAAGTAACCCAAGGAAAAAGGAAAGACTAACAGGTCAAAAAAAAAAACGAACCATTGCAGGTGAACCATTTTTTTTTTGCTTTTTATTATTTTTATTTGCTGTTGTACACTCGGGGAAGAAAAAAGAAGAAGAAAAGAAGAAGAAGAGAAGAAAAAGAAAAGAAGACAAAACAACAAAACAAAAAACCCAACAAGACCAAGAAAAAAGAGATCAAGAAAAAAAAGAACAAGAAAACAAAACAAAAAACAAGAACAAAAACAAAAAAACAAAAAAAAGGAAAAAGCAGATCCCCAACCGGGGTTTTTTATCTGAAATTGTTTTTTTTTGTTCCAATATGTTAAGATATGCGTAATTTCCCCTCGATTTAGTCTTGGTTTTCCGGGATTTTGAAGGTCAGGAAAAAGTTTGGCATAAACAAATGAGACACTTTCAGCGATCATGTCATATTTTTTTCTCCGCATTACATGTTATACATGAACTTGCAAGGTATTTTTTTTTTCCTGTTTTTCTTTTTTTGTTTTTTTTTATTTGTGTAGTTTTTTTTTTAGATATTGGTTGCTATTTTTCTTTATGCTACACCCCCGGGTTGGTTTGTTACTTTTAGAGCAAATTTTTTAGTACCCCCCACCCTTGCTGAAAAGGGCATTTTCAGGATTTTTTTTTTTTTAAAACATGAATTGATGCCTTTTTTTAGCCCCAAAGCACACAATCGTTAGGGGACAGAAATATCCGTTTTTTGGGTACATTTTTTTTTTTGAACATTGATGGGTACTTTGACTTGAGAATTACCGTAATTTTTTTCGAAAGTTTTGTTTTCTTTTATTTTATTTTTTTTTGATGTTTTTTTGGTAAATAGATATAGTGTATACTCATATACTTTTATTCAACTAGAATACTTTTATATATTAAAATAAGATAAAGTTATAAATCATTTTGTTATTTTTTTTACACGTTCGTATTTTTTTTTTTGTTTTTAGTGTCCTTATTTGCTTTTTCGTTTGTTTAGGGTTTATATGTTTCACCCTGGGGCGGCGACTGGGAAAAATACATGTAATCACGAAATTATATTTAAAAAAAATCAAAATTTTTATATTAAATGTTTTAACTTTTAATGGCGACAATATCATTTGCTACTTTCGTTAGCCAAAACAATAGTTTTTCTTTCTTTTCCCTCTCCTCCAAGCATGACATCCATACAAACACAACAAAAAAAACCGCTTTTTAACATTTGCGTTTTGATTGTCCCCTTTCCCCCCTTCCTTTTCCCCCATCCCCCCCCCTCCCTTTAACTTTTTTCCCAGTGCACTGGCCTTTGAGTCTGGCGACGAAAACCCCACAGCCCACCCTCAGTTGCCTCGTCATGTGAAACACACGTCTGTGCGGGCCTTGCTGCGGTACGCGGGGCTTTGACCATCGTGACGAAATTCTGTCACAGCAACGAGGCTGCGTTGACCAGGACTTAATCGTTCACACAAGCGGGCTGCTTTGCCATGTACGAAACTGTGTCCCCGCAACGAGCTGCGTTTTTCTTTTTGGACTAAAGTCTGTGTCACAGCCGCGAGGCTGTGTTCCCATCGTGCAAAATTTGTGCACAGCACGCGGGCTGCGTTGCCCAGGGACTAAAGTCTGGTGTCACAGCAAGCGAGGCTTCGCTCAGGCTCGCTTTTTGCTTGCTTTTTACTCCGTCAACGAGACCTTTGTTAAGCGAGTGCCAAAGCGAATATTCCCCTTTTTTGGGGTGAACGTTTTAAGCTTTTCATGAAAATTTCTTTCGCGATGGTGTTTGGCCATCAAAAGTAAAGGGTTGCGTCTCTTACTCTCGCCTCTTCGGGGCACATTCCTCCATTGGGTTTTTGTACTTTTTCCTGATCACGTCGATTTGTCACCTCGTGGTCCGTTTCTGTGGGGAATCTGATACAGCTCGTGATTTCTGCTCCTCGCTAAGTAAAAAAAAAGAGAGAGCCAAAAACGCATAGACCACAACACGGATGGACTGCCAAAAAAACGAGGCATGGGTTCCATCCCCAAGTCACGTACAAAGTGATTGCAATTGCGTTCCTGCGAATCGGGGAACCGAAAAAAGAAAAAAAAAAGAAGAAGAGAACACAAGAAAAACTCGAGGCGAGGAAGGGGCGAATCAAAAGAACACTCTGACATGTGCGGGCTCTCGCAGGTGAGAAAGCATAAGAAATTCAAGAAGAAACCTGGGGGAGCTTGACAGCAAAAATCCTCAAACAGAACCCCATCGCCAACTGCCTGGGCCTCAGCTCTTACGGGGGCCCGGGACGGACCCGGGCAATGACCCCCAAGATCCCCCTTCTGTGAAAAAAAAATTGTTGGCAAATTTTGGGATTCAAACGTAAATTCCTAGAAGTTAGGGTCTAGGCATGGTTTTTTTTTTTTTAAAACAAGTCCAAAACCCAACATCGCTATAAGTTAAAAAAGGGTCACCTTTTTGAAGTGCTCACTTTTGTTCCTCCTGACCAACTAAGTGGAACTATTTTCAGCTGACTCTGACATCTTTGGGGTTCGGGCCCACTGTTTCCCCAGAACACATTATTTCAAAGTTTACACAACCTTTAGGACTTTGACTGACATGAAAATGGCCAATTTGGTAAATTGCCGTGTGGGCGTTAAAAAGCAAATTTACTTTTTTTAACGACATTTTCAGTCACATTATTTTTGGAAAAGTTTTAAAAACAGTACAGAATCTTACAGTCCGAACATCTTAATAAAAAAAAAAAAAAAGAAAGAACAAAAAAACAAAAAAAGAATGCGTTTGATGAATCCAAACGAAATTAAAGAAAAAAAAAAGAATGTGCTTGATGAACTGAACGAATTTAAAAGGGGAAAAAGAAAGAAAGGAAGGAAAAAAGGAAGGAAGGGGGAAGGGAAGGAAGGAAGGAAGGAAGGAAAATAAAAATAGTAAACAAAATACTGAAATAAATCCATTGACATTTCGAGGATGGGGGGGGGAAGATTGTATTAATGCAACGTATGTTTTTGTTTTTTTTTTTGTTTTTTAAAGATTAGGATGTTTTTTAATCCCATTGCTTTGTTTGCCATTTTTGACTGTTTACTGTTTGCATTTTTAAAAACGCTTTGTCATGCAGGCAAACTGGTTTTACCTGCGTTGCGAAAAAAACTCAACGACTCGTTTTTTGGTGACAAACCCGGGAGGGGTGGCAGTGGGCAATATACGGGGTATCTTTTCCCCACCCTCACCACCGCCCTAGGGGTTGTTTGCCCCCCCCCCCCCCCCCTCCCCCCCCCCCCCTTCCCCCCCCCCCCCCTTCCTCCCCCCCCCCCCCCGATTTATTTTTCATATGGATAAGAACCCTTTGGGAAATTCATCGTTTTTTTGTTTGAATGCAAAAAGATTTCCCAGTTACCCGTTTGAGACAGAGACCTTTTAAATTTTGTACTTTTGTTTGTGAAGAAATATGTAATGATGTCGGGGAATGTTCATACATTAAAACCGAAAATTTTTATGAAAAAAAAGGGTTTTTAACTCTGCTTTCTAGGGGCGGGTTCTATGTGACAAGGGATATTATTACTGTTGCTAACCTCGTAGGATCCTGTAATGTTCACGGGTTTATTTTTTCATCTGAGTGATGGTTAGCGGGCCTGGACAAGTTCCAGCAAATCCCATCCTTTTGATTTAAATGATACTTTTTAATTGTGTAAACTTATAACCCACATAATGAAATTTTAAACGGTCTCGTGTTTGAGAAATGGACTACCCCCCCAAAAGGACAGTGTTCTGCGATGCGACAATTTCCCCGACATTTTGTTGGGAAATTGGGAGGATTTCCCCTTTCATTTGATTTACCCCAAAACAAAACATTCGGGGATTTTCTGCGTTACTTTTATTTTTGTTGAACGATCAGATTTAAAACATCCGATTTTGGATTTTTTCTATTTTGCCAAATTTTTGCGAGGATTCTTGCCCCCAATGTGTTTTGGGTAGTTCTTATTCTCAGTCCCCGGGTTTTATATATTTTGAGAGCCGGGATCAATTCCCTTTGGGTATTATCTGTATTACTTTAGTGTTCCTGATCAAATGCCCTTGTCACTATCCATTTGGTTTTATTTTTTTTACCTATATTCAAGAGTCAGTTACAGTTTTGATGTAGATGTTAGCCCCTTATTTTTGTTTTTTTTTTGGGGCATAGCTTCTTTGGTACTTTGTTCCCCAAAATTCGTTTAATTACACCCCTCCCCCCCCAATATTTCGATTTTGCAGGAAAAGCTCCCCCCCCCCCCCCCCCCCCCCCCCCCTTGAAAAAATATGTAAAAAAAGGGAACAAGATTTCACTGAAAATGAAATCCAGTATTTAGGGGATAGATGGGTCCATGATGTATATGCTGCCAGGAAATGCGGTTCAAAACTTAAGTTTATTTAAAAGGATGTTGGGGGTTGTTTTTTTTTAAAATTATTTATTTATTTTTTAAAATTACATGCCCTTTTCCCCCCCACGAAGCCCACCGGTCGGTGTGAGTGTTATTTTCTGCCACCCGACTGATCATGAAAAACAAAAAAATGCTGGGGGTTCCCTAACTTTCCAAATGCAATTTGCAACAGCCCCAAATTGCCATATATGGGGTACTTTGGGTCTGCAGTATTTTATTCAGTCAAAGCACTCTCGCATGCATTGGGGGGCGATAAAATCAGAAGCAGATAAGAAACTAAGGTTTAACCAAGGCTAATACAACGGGAGAGTTAAAAGGGGAAAACCAACTGCACCCCTCCTTTAAAGAAAGAAATTTTGCTATTTTTTTTTACATTATTTTGTCCCCAAATTTAAAAAAAAAATGATGTTACCGTACATTGGGGAGAAAAACACATAAATGTCGCAGAAATTAACTGAAGAATTATATTGATTCTTTGGTCGCATCACCCCAACACTAACAAGATATTTTTTTGTTCTTATTGGCGCCCCCCCCCACACCAAAAATAATGTTTTTGTTGTTGCTGTTTTTTTTGTCGACCCACCCCAAAACACTTACAAAGTCATGTTTTTTTTTGGGTTTTGAACCCACCCCAACACCATTAAGTGCTGGTTTTTTTTTTTTTTTTTTTTTGGGGGGGGTTGGGGGGGGGGGGAGCTTTTTTTTGATCGACACCACCCAAAAATTTAATATATAATAACATTTGTTTTATTCTTTGATCCATCCATCTAAACATTCGATAACAAACGTTTATTCATTGGGTCGCCCCCCATACCCTCACCAAAAAAACATTGCCCGTTTTGAGCGGTTTTACGCATAGTAAGACCATAAAACCTAAAAAAAAAAATCGAATTTTGGAAAGGGCGCCGAAAAAGAAAAAATTTTAAATCTTTTTTGATTTTGGGAGGGATGCAACAAAAAAATAAATTAAAAAATTCATTGGTTTTGGGAATTTTGTTGGCCCAAAGAATAACATAATTTTTTTTAGTGGGGGAAATTTTGCGCCCAAAATTTTAAAAAAAGAAATTTTTAATTGAGCGGTGGGATTTGTGCACGGGGAGAATAAACAGTTTTGATGGGGGGGATTTTTGCGATTGAGGAATTAATAGTTTTATTGAGTGGTGGGATTTTGCGACTTTAAGAATAAATAGATTTTTTCATTGAGTGGATTTTTTGCGACTTTAAAAATAAAAAAGAGTTTCATTATGGTGGGATTATTGCGATTTTAAGAAAAATAATTTTCATTGAGTGGTGGGTTTTTTTTGCGACTTTAAAGAAAAATGGGTTTTTCATTGATGGTGGGAAAAAAAAAATAGAGTTTCATGAGTGGGTGGGTCATTGCGACTTTAAGATAAATAAGATTCATTGAGTGGTGGAAAGAAAAAAGAGTTTCATTGAGTGGGGGGGATCATTGCGACTTTAAAAAAATAAGTTTCATTGGTGGGGGTAAGAATAAATAGAATTCATTAGTGGGGGGGTAAGAAAAAACGAGTTCTTGATGGGGGGTTAAAAATAAATAGAATTTCATTGAGTGGGGGGTGAGAATAAATAGAGTTTCATTGAGGGGGGGTAAGAAAAAATAGATTTTATTGAGTGGGGGGTAAAAAAAATAAGTTTCATTGAGGGGTGGGTAAGAATTAAATAAGTTTCATTATTTGGGGGGTAAGAATAAATAAGTTCTTTGATGGGGGGTTAAGAATAAATAGAGTTTTCTTTGAGTGGTGGGTAAATAAATAAAATTTCATTGAGTGGGGGTAAGAAAAAATAAATTTCTTGGTGGTGAGACGGGGGGGACCCCGAACTGACCTTTCTTTATGCGTGCTGTGAAGGATACCAACACGAACCCCACATTTGCTGTGGATTCCAAAAATAACGATGAAAAGGTAGTTTACCACTTTAAATCGGAAATGCGCCGCTTTCTCCTACCGTTCAAACAAGATTGGTAGGGTTTCTGCCCGGCCGAAAGCATTGTTTTTCCAGTCCCTCAGTCTAGCTCTGTTTCCTTTGACATGCCATATTTGACAATAAACAAGTAGGGGAAATCTTGCTCCAAAAAAAACCCAACACAAGTAACTTTTATCAAACGGGCACAGGCTTTTAAACTGAAAAAGTCAGACAAATACAAAAACGAACATCTAATGTGGAGGGGGGAAAAAAAAAAGCGCAGGCCAAAACCCCCCGTCTCTGTAATGACTTTGGGAAAGTTTCAACTTAAAGGGGGGGGGGGGGGGGGGGGGGAAAGGGGGGGGGGGAAAATGAAGAAAACGGGAACATGAGTTAAGAAATATTTTAAAATATAAAAAATCTTCACAGCTGCAGGAGGGAACCATCGAATCCTTTTCCCAAGAGATCTATTTGTATTTTCCTCCCTGGCCTTTCGTCCGCTGGGAGCAAGAGTTCCGTACTTGTTTTTTGTTTACTGTTCCCTGCCCCATTTTTTTTTAATTTTCATGCCTTATTAGTTTTGGGGGTGCGAAGGGAAAAATCATCTTAGGAAACGGTAGGGACTTTGGGCCGCTAGACAGCAGTTGGGTTCCAACATGACTTTAAGCTAGGGAGATCAACAATTCGTCCCATCGTTTTTTTAGAGAAGAAAACAGTGAGCAGACTTGCAAGAGCACAGACGATTTCTGTTAAAGATCAGGGGGATAAAAAGCAGGGCGGGGTGAGGGGGAGGGAGAGATAGATAGAAGATGATAGAAGAAGATAGAAAGGATAATAATAGAAAAAGATCAGGTGGGAGAAGCAGAGGGGGGGTGAGGGGGAGGGGGGAGTAGAAATGTAATAGAAAATAGAAGAGACCTGACCGACACTGAAATTTTTTTTTTTTCCTTTTAAACATTAACCTTTTAGACAAGGGTTGGCAAAAACATTACCCCATACAAAAAGCAGAAATTTCATGGTATACGTATCACACACCCCCACCCCCCACACACCACACACACACAAAACACACACACACACACACACACCACACACAAAACACGCCTCACCTTTTCCCCCCCGCCCACCCCCCGACCTTTCTAATTATCCCCCCCATCCTACCGCCATAATCACACCACTTGACCCCCAACCCTTTCCCTCTCCCTCCCCCTATCCCCACCCACACACCCCCCCCCCCCCCCCCCTCCCCCCAAAAAATCCGCCATTGGGTCATCCTTTTGTTACCGGTATTTTTCTCAATTTCTTTTTTCTCCATACATGGCTTCAGCTTTTACTTTGCCCTTCTTTAAAACAACACGTTCATTATTATTTGATAACACTGAAGCAAAGCTACTTATTTTGGTGGAATGAAAAGGGTATTCAACACATGCCTTTTTTTGTTTACTAAGTATACAATGAAACAAAAAAGTTCTTCGTTTTTAATTCATTTTCCCCGATGGGCAAAAATGTCATCGAAATTCAGAACTTAAGAACCATTTCTTACAGTTTTTTAACCACTAACCCTTAAAACCCAAATTGGGCCCAAAATGATTCTGTCCATTTATTGTAAATAACGTAGGGGCTTTTTTGCCTGAAAAAATATTTTTGAAGGAACGAATTCTATAATTATCGTTTTTATCTATTTCTAGCCAAAATTTTTTTTGAAACAGGAAAAAATCTGTCTTTGAATTTTTAAAAAACCATATTTGGGAAAAAACTCCCGGTTAGCCAAAAAATTTCCAAAGCCATTTTTAGTCGAGTCTTTTGTACTTCTGTCCCCAATTAATGACCAAAAACGTTTGTAACAGAAGCATTTCGTAGGGGTTTCCCACAAATTTGACAGGGATCTGACTATTTTAAAAAATATTTGATGCATTTTTTCAGTAGTTGTACGGGGGTAGGGAATACCCCCCATTTCCCCCCATATTCATTTTTTTTGATGTTGGGGTACATTCAGATTCTTTTTTATGGCAAACATGTGGACATTTCAATCTTTAAAATGTCTTGTTCTAATCCCCAAAATTCGCTGCGTATGGGATAGGGGGAATTTGTCATGAAAAAACTTTTAAATAAATTTTTTTAAGTGTTTATCTTCTTAATGATTTCATAATTTCCATCACACCTTTTTTTGCCCCTTTTGCAAACATCAGACAAGCACTGAAAAACTACTTTTGGGAAAAAACCATCCCTAAGTATTTGTCGAGTTTGTTTCCTTTACTTCTTCATTTTTCCCTAAAACCACTTTCTCTGTCCCTTAAGTACCACCTTTCTAAAACCATTAAATTTTTTTTGTCAAGATTGACTTTAACTTTAATCGATCGCCCCTTTTCTAAGACTATTTATTTGATTCTGGAGCCCAAAAACAGAGTCGATAACAAAAAAACATCACCGCAAAAAAATAAAAAAGAAATTTCAACGCACCAGGAATGAGGGGAAAAACCTGTTTTTCCCTTGCTTTACAAAAACCACAGCCCAATTCTTTTATGAAAAAAGGAAAAAAAGACGGGCTAAGTAGAATCCTTGTTTCCCCCCCCCTTTGGGATCAAAAAGTCGGGAAAAACAACTTTACCGTACCAGCTAAAACAAAATTAAAAACTTCGTATTGCTTGTAAAGTTTTTCCTTTCACACCCCATTTTTTAAAACTGCCATAAAACATTTTGTTCACAGAATCGAAGCCTTTCGAATCCACAAGGCAACAAAAAATTTTGACTTTTTTAAAGAAACTTTTTTACTATGATTAGGGGGAAAATATACTACGTCTTAACCGGCTGAAGCCTGCTTTTCTTCTATTTTTTTTTCCTCTTTCTTACCCACTTTTAAAGTCTTTTGTTTAAAAATGTTATACACCTTACTTAAACCTCGTTGGGGGAATGCCACGATAGTTTTTGCAGGTTTGGGTTCCCTTTTTTTTTTTTGGACAACTATAGATCTGACCATCATCTGGGTAAACACCAAGGGCAAAAAATTTATTAAATAATAACAAGAAATCAATAATTTTGAACTGGCATGCTTCGCATTAACTAAAATTTTTTCAGGACCAAATTTTTTTCCGGGCCCGGATTACCAATGCTGGGTTGAACCTCATGCCTGGGAAAATTTCTTTTATCGAAAAAAAACACTAGTCCTTGTTTTTTCTCCCCCCAGGTAAACCGATATTTTTCCCCTGGGGTAGATGATACATCCACATCTTAAAAACATTTTTAAAAATGGTTTTGACTGTTCAAGGTAATGGAGTTGTATATGGGGCTTTCAAAAACTGATCGAAAAGTTTGCCAAAATAAATTTTGGGTCATTAAGACTGATTAAATTTGTTAACTTTTTTGGGCAAATTTATCTTTTTTCCCCGTTTAACAAATATTTGATTCTTTTCTTTCTTTTTCGTACCTTCTCTTTTTTTTCCCGTGATTTCTTTGAAGCCGTTTAAATTTCCATAGGACCCCTTAAAGCCTTTTTTTTTCAATACATCCTTGTCAAACCGTCGTTTTTTTTTTTCTTTATTTTCCCATTGTTCTCTCAGCAAGAAAGCGCTGCAAAGTGATTTAACGAAAGTTCAATGGAAATATTGACATCTGTATCTAGAATTTGGGGGCGTTCTGTTTGCTTTCACAAATTCATGAGAACTTAATTTTCCCCTTCAAAAAAACTAAACAAATCGTCTGCCACACAAACCTATCTTCCACACCTTTTTCAGCTTCACTGGTTTTTCCCCCCCTGCCACATTTGTCCATAAATTTAATGGTAAAGCCCCGGGGCAAAGCGGTCTCCCACATTACTTTCAATGTTTCATAGAAAAACATATCCCGAACAAATGACATAATCGATCACCTAGAGCCGGGGGGAAACATACTAAAATCCCCAGCAACTCCATTACCACAAACCGTTTTTCTAGACACATTGATCGAAAATAAATTCAAAAATGATTTACCGAAACAAATTTTTAAAAAAAAATCTTTTGAAAATTGTGCAAACTCACCGTCACACAATCGTATCATAATTCAGTTAGTAAATTTTGTCATCACTTGGGTGTTGGTTGTTTAGTCCGTTCTTGCTTTTAGGTCACCCTTTATAAAAAAAATTTACGTTTTCATTTTCGTAGCCTGAAATCATTTTCCCTTCACAAACCCCTCTTTATTTCCATTTAATTGACAAAGGCCATTTTTAGGGGCAAAATAACAGCAACAATAACACATCTCTATCCCAGTTAAAAAACACACGTCAAACCCTATGGCCACAAAATTTTCACAATTAAAAATTTTTACTATGAAATAATCTGGGAAAAAGGGTTTGCGCACTAACAAAGAAAAGCACCAAAAGTCTTCCATATTGGGCAATTTTCTTGCTGGGGCAGTAAACTAACAAGTCTTGAAAAATATTACGAAACAAAAAAACTTTCCACAAAAGCTCTGTCAAACACGAACTCAAACGCGAAAAGTAATCCATGAAAGAAAAGTCATTAAGTTTAGTCAATTTTCCACATTTTAAACAAAAAGTCACTTCCTCAAGATTCCGGCCTTCCTACCGTGTAGTCGCCCTTAGTTCGCCCGGGGCGTGCGCTTGGCAGGGGTCTTGTTGACAGGGGGGGGCAAAAGCGGTGTAGACCCGTCGCCACGTCCCCCCCTCCCCGCCCCCCCCTTTGCCACCACGCCACCAGTGCCCCCTGCAGGGTCAGACTGGTGACCTCGTTGAAGCGCGAGGGAATCCCCGTCTCTGCTTCCCCTTTCTTTCCGCTGCCCTCGCCCCCTGTTCGCTGTCAGCTGCCGGGTTCCTCGCGGTATCGGGGGTTGGCCTCGGAAGCTGTTCCCCTTTTTTTTTTTTTTGGTCGGCGTGGTCGTCTCCTGCGCTGCTACCCCCGCTAGGGTTTTGGGGTCCCGGGCGTTTTTTTGGTTCCACAACCAGTCTGCTCTCTTAAAATAGGCCACTTTCCCCCCCTTCCTGGGTTCTGCCACAATACTGGGTTGTTGTTTGGTAGGTTTACACTGTCACCCTTTCCTT
>CM031601.1:16859569-16874569 GCA_018398815.1 Conus ventricosus
CCCATTCTAAATATGGTTCTAAGTGCCATTTGAGGTCAGCTTTCGAACTATTTTATATTCATACTGGCCAACATTATTTGCCTCTAGATTGCGCAGTTGTTCTAGTTTGGGAAATTTTTTGTTGTCGCCAACCTCTTGCGTTTAAAAATCACCATCTTTAGTGTACTCAAAACCATAAAAAGCGCCTATTTCCACCGTTCTGTTCAAAGTCCGCAACATCTGCAAGGTCTTTTAATTCTAAAGTTATACACCTCACAGGCGCTAATGTAACTCAGGGTTCTTCTGGCCCCCCGGGACATTTTTAGTACAGTTTATTATTTTATTTCCAAAACAATGTGTAGGTTATTGCATTTCACAACTTTCCCTGCTTTGTCTGCAATTTTTATATTAAATGATCCAACCCTCCCACAAAACTAATCTTTTAAACTGTAAATTAGGGAATTGTATAATTTCATAATCGCAATATGCAGCTTTCCCCGCCGGTAAAGCTCTTAAAACATTTGAGGGCCTTCCATCATATAAGTTTTCATCAGTGCTCAGCTCATCCAAATGAACATAAAGTAATGAATGTAATGCAAGATCGAGCGGATTTTCCCCCTTAAAAGTAGTTTTGTTTGCGCAACAACAAATCTTTTAGTGGATCGGAGTGTCAACTTTAAAGCCTAACATTTTAGCTAGCTCTTTATCAAATAAGTAATCTGCATTTTCAGGTTCGAATTTTAATATTGTTTTTAGATTGCATTGTTAAGTTTGAGAGTAATGCCGAATTTACTCATTGCTTCTTTTAGTGAGCAAAACCCGTAATAACCATCAGGTATTGTTAACTGGTTAGCTTTGAGCCCCGCAACTTTTATAATCTTATTATTCCCCTTGGTTTCGCTTATATTAAACCCTTCGACTTTGTAAAATATTTCATGGAGCGCGACCGTTTGGCCCCGCAATTGTTATCAATAGCATGTTCTAAAAACGAAGGACTGTCTTGAGTTGTTATTGTTACAAACATTTTTTAAAACAAATTAAAAATGAGTGCATTCAAATATACTAGCGCAAAAAAATTCTGTTGGGCCGCACTACAAATCTTAAAAATATAGCAACTGACACCCTCGACATTGCTGTGACCCAGACTGTCGCTTTTCATAAAAAGGTGAGTACTCCATTAGCCAAATATCTTAACCCCCCTATTGAAAACGAGCACATCCAGAAAGCGTGGTTAGTCATCCGATGCAGTTTTATCAGAACCAGTTAAACTTTGCTGTGTTTTGCGCATCAACGGGGTGTGGAGTGTCGTATGCTGATCATTTAAATCACCATGATCCTTTGGTGAGGTCAGTGTACAGATTTCATTTTTATTACACCTTCAGACGTATTTTGTCTGAACTGCAAGCGCCATTACCAAAATGACAAACCATTAATCCACTCAGCAACAGAATAGACATGAAGGCTTTTGAAAGGATCTGTAACGAATTCAATATTAACATCAAGACAGGCTTTAGACAAAAGTTGGATCATAATCATGGCATAGGCGTCATTTATTTTCAGGGCACGCACAGAAAGTATAACTTTGACCGGCGTTCTCCTTCAAAATTGTTCAGCCCTGGTCCATAGAGCAAGAGCATAAAACAGCATGGACAACATTTATCTTAGACGCTTCTAAGGGCCTAACTAGAGCGGGAATAGAACGAATAAACGACTCTATTCGTACTTACGTTTGGTGTTTGCTAGGGCGCAAGCACAGGCAAGATCGAGCATAACTGATCCTTCTACTGGCTTTGACGCGCAAAAACAATACTTAGCAAATTTAGAGGACGCTATTAATTCTACAGTTGATTTACCTTCAAGTATTCAAAGGTACCAACATGTTTTACAATACGCAAGATCGAAAGTAGACTTTGCCGTTGGCACTGGTTTATACATGCTGCCTTCTGACCTCAGACTCCAGGTAGGAATAATAATAAACTATAATAATGAATTCTTATAGCAGGCAATGAACAGAAGGTTGGGAAAAACGACATAAATTCTGGGCCAGTAATATTACAAGCAGTAAACAACACCCAAGATTAAGTCATCTAATTCCCGAAGTCCAAACCCCCAAAGTCATTGAAGACTCAGCAAAGCTCGCAGACTCTGTTCGCGATGACCATGAATATGAAAAGACAGCGCTTGTTCTTGGATTAACTGGCCTAGGATTACTTGGTCTTTATCTTACTAAAAATTAACCCAACTATTACGAGAACTAATGACCATAAATGCTCGGCCATAAAGCCAACTACTTTGCTTGCAGTAGACAAAAGCCAGCTGACAATACTGCCTAATATACCGGGTAAAGAGTCTATAGCTTTACTGGCTAATTTTTTTAATAAATTCGCAAGATGATCAAGCTGTTTTTTTTACCCATGATTTATCAGGTGGAGCGATGGCGACGGAGGTAATGAACTTTGACCACCGCCGCCTGTAATAGCCATCACCAGTGTACTTATTGCAAATCCTAAGGCTGTTATAACGCTTGCTAATGTGACTCCCTGCTCTCTAAACAATGTTCTTATTCGTTCTGCTAGCGTTGCGTCTTCATATAAAATTTTTTCGATAGTTTCTCTTATTCTATTCACTTGAGTTCGTAATAGGTCTCGGTTAGCAGTCGTCAACTTCTAGTCTTGCTGATCTCTCTTGTTCAAGATCTTTTAGTCTTTGGTTATTCTTTTTTTAATATCAGGCCCTAAGTTGGCGTCATCAGCCTCAACGAGTTTTCTTTTTCTCTTTTTATATGCCCATCTAGTTCACCTAGTTTTGCTAAATTGTTTGTTAATTCGCCTCTGATGGTTCTTAAAGTACGATCAAGGGCTAATAATTCTCGCATAGGCAATGGGGAATCATTAATTGTTTTTAACGCTGTTTCTTCTGAAAAACTGGTTTCTGCTTCTATTGTATTTATTAATTCGCCTGCTGATTGATTTAATTCTTTAAGTTCCATGTTTTGCATTTGGTTATCTGTCGGGAGTTCTTGCAGTGTGTTTTGAAGTTTAGAAACTGCCTCCGCCTTAATATTTGGTCTAGCAATGCCAAGGCGATTTTGATCTTTCACACTGAGTCTATTTCTAATTGAACCCACGGCTAAAAACTTTGATGGGTCGGGTTTAGTTGTAAGCCGAACAAGTTGCCCTTGGTCGTTTTTTACAGACAAATGACCATCTTTTAATTCAAATCATTTGGGTCTATAAATTCGGGAGGTTCTTGGCCTAAACTTTTGTAAAATGCTCCGACCGTACTTTCTGTTAATTCACGCTGCATTGAGAGCGTTGAGCGATGCTGTGTCAAGGGATCATTTCACTCATGTCGTCTCCACGATCAAAAACATCATAATCTTCTTCAGCTTCAATTCCTGCCATGTTTTTTAAATAATTAACTTTTTATTTTGCTTCATAAAAATGCCACAACAAACATATGGCTCGATTCTTGACCCGCATAGAAAACAGAAAGAGCCCCTTGGCGTGAAGGGAAATAAACGGAATATTATTGTTCCAAATAATCCATCTACTATTGATGCAGATCAAATTCTTACTGTCAAATTTCCAGACCTAGGAGCGGATGAATTGATTGTGCCAGGCTCTGCACGCCTTACTTTCAAAAAAGAACTCGTTTCAACAACAGACCCAAACAGGACAGTTGTACAGAATCTGGGCGGGCAATTGTTAAGAAAATTTCTATAAAACTTGAGGGGCAAGAAATATTTCTTTACATAATGCAGACATATTTTTAACCTATTCTGATCTATGGCTAACCGGGAATGAAAGGGATGATCTTGCGTTTCAAGAATCGAAAATGAAGAAGCACTAAAACATAGAATAGGCGCTGGAGATACTAAAGACGTCAAAAAGTATGTAGCTGTAAAGTTTGCGTATGGAAATCGCTTTTCCATTCCCTTAATTTTGAGTTGTTAAAAGCGCATGCACCATACTTTCAAGAGCATTAAAAGACAGATTGTCATATGAACTAACTTTTAATGAATACAAACGGGTTATCAAATCATCAACACCGAGCAAAGTACAGCATTTCTGACATCTCGTTAGAGTTTGACGTTGTTAGCAACTCTAATTTAGCAAGGCTGATTGGGCACCAAATAGTCAGAATTTAGTAATATATTACGAAAGAGTGATTCATCATACAACATATCCCAGAAGCAGGGCAGACACTATATGGAATTTTAGTTTTAGTGTTGCAGCAAGATCGCTTAAAGGTATTTTATTGCTGTGTGAAGATGAAGAACCATTCAAAAGAGGAAGTGAAAAGTTTTTTAATCCAAAAATAACGAAAGTACAATGTTCGATTGAGGGCAGCCCTAACCAAATCTACGCTAGCGGCTTAAACCTTATCAGCATTTTGATGAAATAAGAAAACTGTTTGGAGGCGGGAGGGGGAGAAATCCAACAGCAGACCTAGCGTCTAAAGATTTACATCTTCACAATGTTAGGCTTGATGATTATTTAACAACAAAATACGGTTTATGGATTGACCTAAGGTCAACAGAGGATAATCAGTTGCATGGAAGCGGGAGAAAATGTAAGAGACGTAATAAACATTCAAATTGATAAAGAAGAAGAAGCCGATAAACCGCTTAATGTACATTTGTTTTTATTATATGATGCGCAGCTGAATATTGAAAATAACAGATTAGAAAATGTAGTATACTAAATTATTTTTATTTTAAAAAAGCATGTCGTTCAGGTTTATCCAAATGGCCTACAGCGCCGCCAAGAGAAGAGATAGCAGGCAATTCTGCTGTTATAGAAAGCCCTAACATAAAAACCTTCAGATTAACAAACATTACACAAATGCAACAAAAACTAGAGCAGGACCTTTCAAATACAGCAAAACCAAACGAAGGTATTCTGCTGCCTTTAATGCTGTTACATATGTAATACTGGAGCATCAACTGTAAGTGCTCTATCAGCAGGAACAAGTGTAGGCCTCTTAGCAACGGGCATAGGCGCACCCCGCAGCTTTACCTCTAGGAGGTTTGTCTTTAGCTCTCGGCCTGTGTTCATTAGCTGTAAGTGCGGCCGGTAAAAAAATAAAAACTAAACTCCAAAAGCACACAGCTATGGTTCAACTAATAACGGCTAAACTTAGTTCCTTCAAACTGAAAAATAAATAAAGCACTGGCTGACTCAAACATCACGGATGAAGAATTTAATCGTTTACAGGCTGATTTTGATGACTACAAAAGACAAAAGTTTGATCTTCAAAGAAAGGCGAGGGCAAGTTTTTCTCAACAGCCAGACCCCGAGCAGATAAAAAAGGAATGCTTAAAAAAAGTAAACGAGACATTAAACTCTGTTCTAAACAGCTCACATTAACAACGCCAAAGGGTGTTTATACTTTAGTTTTTTGAGTCCAAGCACAAAAAGACCGTCGATATTGATTTTGATTAAGTATTTTTTTTTAATTTAAATAAATATTTTGGCTTAGAAAAGAAAGACAGCATGGCTAAGATATATGAAGGACAAGACGAATTGTTTGAAGGAATGCTTGAGAGAGAGCGTTTATCAAGAGCACTGAATGATATTGATTTAGAAGTCATTGACCCAACAAACGTACAGGCAAGCGTTGCTCATGCTATTTCTCAAGTCCGGGAAACTAACAATAGACCCGCCAGTTAAAGTAATGTTAGCTGTTTTAATCGACTATGTAACAATAAATGAAGAAAATCTAGAAGTCTGGGTCTCAACTAAACAGCAGACTATTCTTTCTCATAATGACTTAACACCCGGTTGGGCAGGCGAACTGCTTACACAGTTTGACGCTGCCGCTGAAGAAGCTAAAATGAGAGGCTCTGGTTGGTCAGAGGGCGAAGTCTTAGAGATTTGATTAAAACAGGCTAAGTATGCACCGATTGTAGGCAAGGCTTACATTCCGCTACCTCGGGAGTTGGTTTTAAAGAGAGCAGTTTTTAACATAAAAAATTCAGACAACAAATGTTTCATGTGGTGCGTTCTTGCAAGGCTGCATCATGTCCGCGAACACGCAGAAAGAGTGACTAACTATCGGCAATACGCCAAAGATCTTAACTTCAAAGGATATCCTTTCCTGTTAGTGTAGACCAAATTGAAACAGTTTGAAGAACAAAACAACCCAATAACTGTTAATGTATACACATGGGATGAGGAAACAAATTTGGTGCCAATTAAAGTGTCCAAGAACAGTCCAACAATAGGCAACCAGCCAAAAGTCATGTGGACTTACTCCTAATGTTTTCGCCAGCAGGGCTGCCCCATTACACATTGATACCACAATGAGTAGACTAATTTCAGCATACTTCAAACATGAACATAAACAAGAATTCTGTAGAAAATGTTTAACAAGAATTCCAACCGCTCAAGCCGCGCTTGAACATATAAAACATTGTAAAAGTTCTGTAGACTGTAAGACAGAACTAACTACGGCCCCCGCCAGGATCTAAAGTTAGTTTTAAGAACTGGAAACGGCTGCAAAATTCTCCATACGTAGTTTACGCAGACTTTGAATCACTCATTGTTCCTTATGAAGGGCCAGCACCACAAAAACTTCGAAAAACAGTCTTAATGAGTAATCATCAGATTTGTTCATTTGCCTTCATTATTGTTAGGTCGGATGGCGTTTATTCAGAACCAGAATTATATAGAGGACCAGATGCTGCAAAATACTTCTTAGAACGCATGCAGAAAGTGCGTAATGACTGTTCTAATAATCTAAACTTATCTGAAATCATAATGACACCTGAAGACCAACAACAGTATGACTCAGCCACACATTGTTGGATTTGCGGTTTAGAGCTAACGCCCAAGAGTGTAAACCCCACAGTAAGAGACCATGATCACATTAGTGGAAAGTTCAGAGGAGCAGCGCATAACAAATGCAATCTTCAACTAAAGTTTGATCCAAAGACATGGAAGCTGCCTGTATTCTTTCATAACTGCGAGGTTACGACTCTCATCTTATAATGAAAGCAGTGGGCGATGCCTTCAGGGTGTCATGCATCGCACAGTCATCAGAAAAGTACATGTGTTTCACTTTAAATAACATGTCTTTTTATGACTCTATGCAGCACATGATGGGATCATTAGAGGCACTGGCTATGTCCTTAAAGTCCTGCCCAATAACAGAAGAATATTTTGACCCAACGCTTGTTAGAAAGGGCGTTTACCCTTATGAGTACATGAACAGTTGGGAAAGGTTTGATGAAGATACACTTCCCCCTAAAGGCGCGTTCTTTTCTAGTCTTAGAGGAAAGGACATCAGCGACACCGATTACCAGCATGCTCAAGATGCGTGGCAAAAGTTAGATTGTAAAACGATGGGAGACTATCATGACTCCTATTTAATGGCAGATGTATGTTTGTTGGCGGACGTCTTTGAAAATTATAGAAAGACCTGCATGAAACACTACAGCCTGGATCCTGGCGCATTATATTTCTGCGCCCGGATGAGCTGGGACGCTTTCTTAAAGTTTACTGGAGTACAGATTGATTTATTGTCTGACCTACCAATGATTCAGATGATTGAAAACGGATTGCGTGGGGGAATTAGTATGGCGTCGCATCATTACTGTAAAGCAAACAACAAATACTTGGACGACTATGATCCGAGTAAAAGGTCTAACTATCTCATGTATTTAGATGCAAACAATCTGTATGGATGGGCTAGGGCGCAATCGCTTCCATTACGCAACTTTGAAATGTACAAAGGCGGCGGTACAAATAATGTGCAAAGAGCATTAAAGTGGTTGAGCAGATTGGCGCCAGATCAACAGCGCGGTTTCATTCTAGAAGTTGACTTAGAATATCCTCATGAACTCCATGACCTACATAATGACTACCCATTAGCAGCAGAAAGCCTAAAGATAATCCAACAGAGCCGCCTAAACTTGTGCCTAATCTTCGAGGCAAAAAAAATTATGTCTGTCATTACAGACTTCTACAATTTTATTTAAGACATGGTTTAAAGTTAACAGCTGTCCATCGTATAATTGCTTTCGATCAAGAACAGTTCATGAAACCATACATCATGAAGAACACTGATCTCAGAACCAAATCCACAGATGCTTCAGAAAAAGACTTTTCAAGCTGATGAACAACAGCTGTTTTGGAAAGACTATGGAGAATCCGCACAAGCGTAAAGATGTCAGATTGGTTACCAGAGAGAACGAAGCAATTAAGCTGACTTCAAAACCAAATTATCAGGACTTTAGAAGAATTTCATGATCAGCTTTTTGGCATAATGATGAAAAAAAAGAAAGTCAAATTAGACCAAACCTGTATTTATTGGGTTTACTGTTTTAGAATTATCAAAGCTTTTGATGTTAGAGTTTCTTTTTGACTACTTTAAGCCCTCGTATCCTGAGTCCAGAGTACTTTACACAGATACAGATAGTTTTGTTATAGATATCCCTACTGACGACATCTATAAAGATGGAAACCGAAGTGGCTAAAGGACATGCGGGATGGTATGATACATCTGATTACCCTAAAGATTCGCCTTTGCATTCAATTACTAACAAGAAGGTTTTAGGAAAGATGAAGGATGAATTATCTGGAAAGGTGATCAAGGAGTTTGTGGGGCTAAGGTCAAAAATGTACAGTATTTCGAGCCAGGAGAAAATCATTAAGAAAGCAAAAGGAATATCTCGCAGCGTTGTGCAGTCAAACATATCACATGACAACTACAAAGAAGCATTGTTTGGCAATAAGACTTTTCATCATGACAACGTAAAACTGCGATTTTAATCTACATGAGATCAAACAACAGTTGTAACAAAGAAGTCGTTAGATAAAACAAACACAAAACGGTGTTTGTTAATCCAGAGTTTTCATATGCAATTGGGCACTGGAGAACCGTAAATTAATTAAAGCGGAACGGTGCCTGGCGGGATTATCTGCAGTTCTTCCTTCACAAAAATCTTGGGGGGCTGCTTTTTTGTTTGCCAGTTTCTCGTAAAAAAATACACGGACGGATTCATTTTTACAATTCTTTTATTTCGTACGGGTCAACACTCCAAACTGGATCTGTTGCCCTGAGCGAGTGTCCCCTTCTGCTTCCCCCGGTAAATAAAGGTACCTTACTTTCAAACCAAACGGTAATGGGTTGCCGGATGAAGACTCTCCTTCAAAAACATTTATTGTTTTTCTTTGGATTGCTTGTACTGGTTTTAACCCTTTAATTTCTTCATTATTCATTGCGCGCAAAACTGGGGCAATCTTCTAACCCATTCTGTTTTGCGAGAATTGTCAATCAGCTCTCGTGATACTGGTAGGAGAAAAGTCTTTCGGCTAACTGTTTGTTAAAGTTTTCAACTAAAGCCTGTGATCTGTGAACTCCCGGAATGCCTCTTCTAATAGTAACTCTGTGTTTTAAACAAAAATTTGATTCACTTGGCCTTTAATTTTTTTCCCCATCATCGACTTGAATCATGCGAGGATAAGTTAGTGGCCCTCTTTGGGTATATCATTGTATAGCAACGCAACAGCAAAGCACTCTTTTGTGTTTAATGGCTCCGCATCTTTGTTATCTTGGAAGCCATGTCAATGACTGTGAGTGCGTACTTAAATCTTTTTCGTCTAATCCTATCAGAGGTAAATATAGAAGATCCATTTGAGGGGTGTCGTTTGGATTTGTATTGACAAAGTGTGGCCCTCTTTTATTCGTCAGGCGCAGGTAAATAAATTTGCCAAATCGCTTGTTTAGTTTAACCATTCTTTTTGCTGTTTTTTTCACTGACACCCGCTGTTTGGGCTTAGCTTTTTAATTGCCGTGATTCCCTTCCAATATCCTTTTGGTGAATAATAGATTTTGTTCATTTTTATTCAGCCAATATTATGTGCAACAAATACACGACGGTCATACCAACGACAATAAACCCGATTTCTTGCATCTTTTGTTTTCTGAGGGTTTGATAAAAGTCACTGAATTTTGGGGGGGGCAATGTCTGGACTGGTTTGCCTGTTACTAAGATAATATTGTTTTATTGTTTGATCAACATTTTTAAATGTGTAAGCTGCATGCCCCTGTTCTTTCAGGGGTTGTCATTAATAAAATCTAACTGCTCAAGTCCTCTGCCTTTCATAGGCGTCTTGTGCAGCTGCTAGTTGCTCCCATAGCTTTTTTATGTCTTTTTCTCTCGCTGTCTTTCCCCCAGTTTACTAAATGCAAAATTACTGCCGCTAAAAGAAAGCGCATTCACCACAGCGCCGCCTATCATTTTTGCGAGTGAAGCCATTTTTTATAAATGTATTTTTTTTTCTTACATATTTTATTGTCTGGAATTATTCCTTGCTTGACTAGAAAATTTTTCGTGCAACCGAAGCTGCAACAATAGCAATCAGCTTGCTGAATCCTAAAAGTCTAGTTTGCCAAGATCTGCTGGTTTATTCTTAACAAGCTTTTACCAAGCATTGAGTATCCTACACTTAGACCTCCAATAACAGCAAAGGTATACAAGGTGGTAACAGTTTTTTCGGTGCTCATTTTTATAAAATAAAATAATTATAATTTAATAAAAAACATGAACAGTGATGATCTACTACAGCTACAAGGGGGCCTAAACCTTCCTGAACTTATGAATGACCAAGTTGATGCCCAAAGCTATTATGCCCAAAAAGGAGAGGCTGTATTTTTGGCAGCATGGGGAAAAAAACAAAACAGTTCCTCGGAACTGAATTCAGCATAGAACAATTCAACAATTTCGCCGCAAGACATTTAAAGTATCATAACGGGTATGAAGCGCAGCTGGGGTCAGAATGGTGAAAAGTGGGGCAAACTTTTCTTAGTTTGTACACTAAACTAGTCAGTAGATTTGCTCCCATTGATTCTGAACAAGATCTTACGTATGTTTTAACGAAAAGATCCAGTTTTTAACAAAGTCATTAGAGTCTCTAGGATGTGATTTATACTATAGATTTGGAACATTGTTTCGCCAGCGATCAGGGATTAATAATTTTTAAAATCTATAGATTTTGTTTCCCTTCAAAATGAACGAGCTAGAAAATCATCAGAACCAGAAAACACTGAATCAGGTGGAGAAAGTAACCAAGCTAGAAAATCAGCAGAAAACCTGAATCAGGTGGAGGCCATTAAAAATCCTGGGCGTGTTGAAGCAGGAAAAAAAATTAGCAAGTGGAACAGACAAAAAAAATTAATGTTACAGAATATGACTCATCATGTAAACAAAACCCCGCCAACGCCAAACAAGTTGATTAAAATGCCCGCTATAAAAACTCCATGTGATACAAGGGCCCCAAAGTCTTCATGGAATTTGAACTTAAAACTGTTGCCATTTTTGGCGCCATTGCTGCTGTTGGGGGCAGTTATTGCGGCTATAAAATATATACACAATTGCAACGAAACAAAAGCAATCCCAAAAAAAACTGAACCATTAAATGCAGAAAAAGACAACTGCACGCCAAAACCCGCCAATAACAAAGCAACCCTTTTGATCCATTTCAAATGGAATAATATTTTAAATTTTTTTAAAAAAAAAAGATCATGGCGTATTATAAAATGATAAAGTCCCAAAAAATAAAGACATGGAGTCTATAAAAGACATTTCCATAGACCAGAATTGTAATCAATGCGGTTGCTCGGATGTAAAAACTTCATTAAAATCTATGCAGAAAACCTAAGCAGACATCCTCAAAGATGACGCGTTTTTTTTAGGCGGTGTGGGGTACATCTTAGACATTTTCTATTTAAGATAAAAACATAGATTGTATTTTTTTTGATAATTTTAAGATACTTAAATAAAGAACATGGTTTTTACTTTGAGGATGACTTAGTTATGATCTTAGGTTAACTTGGGTAAAACTTGAGGATAACTTGGGTGACTTAAAGATGACTTAAGTAAGAACTTGTAAATGACTTGAGATGACTTGTGAATAACTTGAGGATGACTTGTGAATGACTTGAGGATGACTTAAGTAAGAACTTGTGAATAACTTAAGGGTGACTTGTGAATGACTTGAGGAAACTTGTAAATGACTTGAGGATGACTTGTGAATGACTGAGGATGACTTGTGAATGACTTGAGGATGACTTAAGTGTGCGTGCTGGGGGTTGGGTGGGGGGGACGTGCGTGCGTGGGGTGGGGTGGGGGGGGACGGCGTGCGTGGGGTGGGGGTGGGAGACGTGGGGTGCGTGGGTGGGGTGGGGCAGGAGTTACCTCCCCTTTGTGTCCGCACATAGCAAGTACAAGCATACCGTAGCCCTCTTGCTACTATAAATAGGCGTTCAACCGCATGAACGGCTATTTATAGCAAGGCGGATTTTACCGTAGCCCTCTTGCTACATAAATAGGCGTTCACGCATGAACGGTTTATTATAGCAAAACGGATTTTACCGCAGCCCTCTTGCTACTATAAATAGGCGTTCACCGCATGAAAGGTTATTTATAAACAAAAAGGATTTTACCGCAGCCCTCTTTCTACTATAAATAGGGGGTTCACCGCATAAACGGTTATTTATAGTAGCAGTCAGCAAGGGTAATTTTACTGCAGTCCTCTTGCCACGAAAATAGGCGTTCACAGCATGAACGGCTATTTTTTAGTAGCAGTCAGCAAGGCTAACTCACCGCAGATTGCCTCCCCCAACAAAGAGTTTCATTATACTTTCCTTTTTGCACAAAAAAAATTTATACCACTTTTCTCATCCAGGCTTAGGAATCGCCAGTAGTTAGTACAAACCCGCCATTGTATTTTTTAAGCAATTTTATAATGAAGATAGTGCTGGCTACGCACTAAATCCTCTCCATACAGTAGATGTACTAAGGTCTGCCTAGCCCTATCTAGTTTTGCCAAAAAATTCGAAAATCGCCATTCAGTTTTCATAAGGGCACACTTAAAGGCAGATAAACTGTTAGAATTAGAAAAGATAGAAAAATATACACATCTTAATAAAACCCGATCAGCTTGCCCCATAAACACTGAATCTGTAGTTAACAATCAATCAAGTCTAATACAAACTGAGAACAATACAACCCGGTCTTGCTGCCGTAGCGGTCACAAAGTGGGAGTGACACGTACAGTCTAGAACATTCGCTGACAACACCTGGCGCGCTGTCAACCTGAAATGAATACGCCCCCCTCACCCCCACCCCTCACCTGGCAAGCCCAGTCTCCTGCTTTATTGATTTTTTGGTCGCTTGCCGTGCGCTGTGTGAACGAGGTCGTGCGTCTCGCTAGCCGTAAATTAAGCGATTAAGTTTCGACCTCGTGCCAGCCTATCTGTTACACATAGTTTTGTAGGTTGTAGTACATCCGTCATTGTATATTTGAAGCATTTATATGAAGATAGTGCTGGCCACACACTACTCCTCTCCATACTGGTAGATGTACTAAGGTCTGCCTAACCCTATCTAGTTTGTTTGCCAGAACATTCGAAATCGCCATTCAGTTGCATAAGGGCACACTTAAAGGCAGATGAACTGGTTAGAATTAGAAAAGTAGAAAAGTATACACATCTTAATACACAGATCAGCTTGCCCCATAAACACTGAATCTGTAGTTAACAATCAATCAAGTCTAATACAAACTGAGAACATTTTTACTTGGGAGGAACAGCAAAAATGTTTCAATTAAGAAATGAACGCTATGTTTTTTTAAACATGGCTTTAGCTGCCTCAAGCCAGCTCCCAACAATCAACGCGTCCGGTTTCACAACATGCTTCGCCTAATTCTTTCAACAAATACTCTAACATGCAGTTAAAGTAAAACTTATGGCCTCAAATAGCAAACCTGTTCTTCAGTAACGTTTAACAAAACCAACCTGCACAAAACCCGGTAAATATCTTCTCACTACAACGCACACACCTTTACAGCTCCAATGCCGCTGGCAATACAAACCGTCTTGCTGACGTGGCGGCCGGAGTGACACGTGACAGTCTAGAGCATTCGCTAACTCGCCACCTGTGTGCTGTATTGATTTTTTTGGTCGCAAAGCGGGCCGTGCGCTGTGCAACCGCCGAAGTGTATATGGGCGCGTTCAGTCACGGCCGCTTTTCCCTACGTTACTCTATGGGGGCGTGTTCAGTCTCGGCTACTTTCTTCTACGCTACTCTCTGAAAACTTTAGTAAATTAGTATTGAAAACGGATAACCCTGCACAGTATGTTTGTTTGTAGGGTCGTTATTTTTTGGTTACTTGTCAGAGAACAGGAATAGGCGGCTTTTAGGCCACTTTCGCCCAAAAACTTGGTAGAGGAGCAAGTGGCCCAGAGTCGGCCTTTTACTGTTCTCTCTCCGTCATCATTCGGCTGAGAGAACGTTTTCAAGCCACTGGAATTGTCAAAGAGAGACCCCGTCAAGGCCAGCCAAAGAAGACCACTGCAAGAGATGACAGGTTCATCCGCAGACATGCTCTTCGGACCAGGACCACCACCTCCAACACCATCAGGCGTCGGCTCCAAGCTGCCACTAACACAGCAGTGTGTGAGATGACCATACGGCGGCGCATCAATGCTGCCAACCTTCGAGCAAGGCGCCCAGTCCGGAAACCAAAACTGACTGCGGCCCACCGGGCACGTCGCCTGGCCTGGTGCACAGCTCATCGAACATGGACTCGGGCTCAGTGGCGGATGGTGCTTTTCACCGATGAGTTCAAGTTCCAGTTGAAGCCACGAGATGGACGCATTCGGGTGTGGCGGCGTTGGGAGCAGCTGGCAGATGACGTCATCCAGGAGGTCGTCGCTTTTGGTGGTGGCTCCATCTTGGTATGGGGTGGGCATCAGCAGTCACCACAAGACTCCCCAGTACCATGTGGATGGCAACCTGAACGGCCAACGCTACCTGCAGGAGATTTTACGGCCTTTGGTTGTCCCAGCACTCCAGCAGATTGGGGCTCAGGCTGTGTTCATGGACGATAATGCCACCCCACATCGTTGTCGAACCGTGAACACTTTTGTGGTGCAAGCTGGCATCACCAGGATGCCATGGCCGGCAAACAGCCCGGACATGAACCCTATTGAGAACATCTGGGGCGAGCT
>CM031601.1:16902069-16905317 GCA_018398815.1 Conus ventricosus
AAAAGGTTTATAGGTGTTCATCATCTGTCTGCATTGAAAAGGTTTATAGGTGTTCATCCAAAGTCTCCAAGACATTTAGTATATGGAGATAATGGTAGGTTTCCCATTTTTGACAAGAACACGTATTCTAGGTGTGTGAAATTGTAACTGCGGGTGGTGCATATGAATGGTGACAAATATTAAAAAAGGCTTATAAACTGCTATTGTCTCTGCAAAGTCAAAATGTACCTCTTGGGCCTACAACATTCGTCATGTTTATATGAATTTAAATATAGTGTGATCCGGGAGGCATAGAGTGTTGGTAGCATTATCTTGTTAATGGGAGAATACAAGCAGAAATTGGTCGATTGCCAAAGCAGAATTGGCATGCTTCCTTGCAGTCACACGAATTCTACAATGTTTATTCGCATTCTTAAGACCACTGCTCGGCTCCACGCAAACAACACCGCTGCACGGATCACCATGAACGGCCAACAGCTCGAAGAGGCGGACGCTTTTAAATACCTCGGCGCCACACTCACCAAGGACGGACGCTCCACCACCGAAATTAAGACCAGGCTCGCCATCGCAGCATCCACCATGGCAAAACTTGATAAGATCTGGAGCAGCAAAGACATCAGCTTCCCAACAAAGAGCACACTATACAAAGCCCTGGTTCTGTCCATCCTTCTCTATGGCTGCGAGAGCTGGACCATGACAGCTGAGACGACCAGAAGAGTCCAAACGTTTGAGACCAAGTGCTACAGACGCATGCTAGGGATCTCCTGGAAAGACCACAAGACCAACGACTTCGTTCGTGCCCCAATAACATCACGGGCAGGCCCGCAGGAACCCTTCCTAGCGCTTGTGAAAAGGAGGAAGTTGACATGGTTTGGTCACGTCACTCGCCACAACAGCCTACCCAAGACAGTGCTGCAGGGAACATTGGAAGGTGGCCGCAGACGCGGACGACCAGCAAAGAACTGGATGGACAACATCAAAGAGTGGACCCGAATGGACAGCCCCTCCCTGATCAGAGCGGCAGAAGACAGACCTGGCTGGCGCTCTCTGGC
Organism: Conus ventricosus; assembly: GCA_018398815.1. Lineage (NCBI taxonomy): Eukaryota > Metazoa > Mollusca > Gastropoda > Neogastropoda > Conidae > Conus > Conus ventricosus. The sequence continues at coordinate 16,903,122 of CM031601.1, forward strand.
CCGCAAGACGTCCATCGTGTCTCCCCCACGACCATCCGGTCAAGGGAGAGAGTGAGTGAGTGAGTGAGTTAAGACCACATTGATTCTCAGCCCTTGTATGTATCTGGTTAAGAACACACACGTTCAAAGAACTTTTGCAAGATTTCGAATTGAGATGTCTCCTCTGAATTCACATTTCTTACAGTATAAAGCGAATAGTGATAATGATAAATTGTGTCCATCCTTGCAAAAAGCATACCATAAACTGAGTGAAATGTTGCACTGGTGTGTCCGATGTACCATAAAGTAAGAAAATATTTTTGTTCAGCCCAAGCACTTCCAAAATCCATGTACGTGTAAATTCTGCCTGCTCATGCCAAAGTAAGTAAAGAAGGTATTGTTTTAAGGTTATCGAATTTTGTGTTCAAGGCATTGAACATGCGGATGTAGCTTAATCAGTCTAAATGATTCCTGTTGTGCTGTTGCTCCCTTGTTATGGTACAGGGGTCTGATATTAAAACATCTTCAACTTTCACTTTGATCTCTCTCTCTCTCTCTCTCTCTCTCTCTCTCTCTCTCTCTCTCTCTCTCTCTCTCTCTCTCTCTCTCTCTCTCTCTCTTCTCTCTCTCTCTCTCTCTCCTCTCTCTCTCTCTCTCTCTCTCTCTCTCTCTCTCTCTCTCTCCGCGGATGTAAAGGAAGAAGGGGTAATGGATGGTAAACTGTCTCTAGGTTGTTGGGTTTTTTTTTTTACCTTAATAGCGAAGTTAGCACTGATGCCATTAATAGCGAAGTTAGCACTGATGTCATTAATAGCGAAGTTAGCACTGATGCCATTAATAGCGAAGTTGGCACTGATGCCATTAATAGCGAAGTTAGCACTGATGCCATTAATAGCGAAGTTAGCACTGATGCCTTTAATAGCGAAGTTAGCACTAATGCCATTAACAGCGAAGTTAGCACTGATGCCATTGGTGTTGTTGTCATAAGTTTTGTCGTTTTGGCTCTGACCTCCATGCCGAATGCTGCAGAACATTTGTCAAGGCGCTCTGCTAGACTGGCTAGTTCCTGCTCTTCTGCAAGCCTGTTGATGCCATCAGCAAAATGTAGGTTTATTGCTATCCTGCAACCAGTGCTTACTGAGCCTTAATGTCCCTCCAGTGCGTCAGTGATAATTTTCGCCAGATAAATGCAGAAAAGAGTGGGTGAGAGTTGACCGCCTTGCTTCACTCCAACAGTGGTCTTGAATCAGTCTCCTATGTTGCATGGGTGGGAGGGCACATGCCCACGAGTGTTTGTTCTATGCATGCAATGCGTGCATGCATGTGTGTGTGTGCGTGTGTGTGTATGTATGCGTGTGTGTGTGTACGTGCGTGTATATATATATATATATATATATATATATATATAATATATATATATATATATATATATATATATTGTTAAAAATAGTATTAAAATGAAGTGCTAAAATTCATCTACAAGCTTGTTTCAAGATATGTCTCTCTCCTCAGGATGACTTTCTTTGTGGCACGCCAACGGTCTTTTATGACGTGCGGGACCTGATCTTGTCTCTGTGTGTGCGGGTTTCGTTTGCTGCCCGTGGGGCCTGTGTGTGTGTGTGGTGGTGGTTTTTTTATTTTTTATTTTTTTTAGGGCCTGTTCAGGTGGAATGTGCTAGCAAAGATTTTCACTTGTGCCTGCAATTATTCACTATTTCTGCTTTTGTGTTTAGAGTTGCTAAGTATGGTTTGCATAATATTAACCATCTTTCTGTGGAACATAGGTTGCATTTTTTTTTAAATATTGTTGTATGGTGTTGCTCTTTTTATGATTTTCCATGATATGCTGTAGTCTATTTTTCTATCTTTGAATTTCCAAATGTATTTACTCAGTTCTGTTTGGTTTTTGTATTTTTCATTTTTGAATGACTGTTTATGGTTTGCGTATCTGGTTTTGAAAGTGTTTTCAGTAATCCCTATGTATGTTTCTTTTTCATTTTCTGATGTTACCGTAGCTTTGTATGCAATATTGCTGTGAAGACATTTGTTGCTGTTCTTTTTTGGTGCAGTTGCAAGATGTCCTTTCAGCACCCTTCTCTTTTGTGTTGCTTTTCATTTTGTTAGATGAGTCAATTATGTTTTGAGGTTGGGCATACATAGTATGATAGTTTAATGGTGTTTTTGTTGATATTTGAAGTGTTTTGTGACATATATATA
>CM031601.1:16907917-16920417 GCA_018398815.1 Conus ventricosus
TTACCCCCCCCCCCCCCCCCACACCACACACACCAGAAAGAAACACAGAACATACAAGGTCAAACAGGGCCTGCTCAAGCGCTACCGACAGTGCCCTCCATAAAAGTCCCCCTAGCCCCCTCCCAAACCCCCCCAGCACACACACACCACACACACAACCCCAAACACACACACACACACCCCCGCCCCGCGCGCGCGCGGGGCGGCAGCAAGAAACCCAAAAAACAAGGCAAACTGCCTTCTCAATGCGCTAACCGTGCATTCCCCCCACGAATTTTCGCCCCAGTCTCCCCCCCCCCCCCACACAGCAAAAACAAAAAAAAAAACCATTTTTAAAAGATTTCCGTCTCAATTCGCGCCCTGCAATGTCCCAGAACATGTCTTTTTAACCCCCCCCCCCCCCCCCCCCCCCCCCCCCCCCCCCCCCCCCCCCCCCTACCCCCCTCCCCCCCCCCCCCCCCCCCCCCCCCCCCCCCCCCCCCCTCCCCCCCCCCCCCCCCCCCCCCCCCCCCCCCCCCCCCCCCCCCCGAAAAAACCCCCGACTCACCCCTTTTTGAAAAAAACCAGCTTTTCTTGGTCCCGGGGGGGGTTTAAAACAAAACCCCCCCCCTTTTTTTTAAAAACAAATTGTAAAGTTTGAATATTTTCCAAGCTTTAGTAGCCTTTTGCTTTGCTTTTTTTTTAAATGGAGATTTTTTTGCATTCTTTCTTCAGAAAGTTAAAAGGGTACCAAGCAATTCTTTCTCAACCGTTGAAAAAGAACGAAGAAACCCTTTGTAATGTTTGAAATAACAAAAACGGATTGGGGTTTTTTTAAGCATTTTCCACTTCCAAACCCCCTTTTTGTTAAAAACAATTCAATATCTAATTTTCGGGCCTTTTTATTCACAACAGACAATCCAAAACCCCCCACAAAGCAACACACTAGCGAGGCTCAAACCCAGGGTTTGCTGCCCCGCCCCTTTCAATCGGGTTTTTGTTTTAATTGTAAAAACCGCCCCCCCCCCACCCCCACTGTCCACCTTTTTTCCCCCCAAAACCTCTCACTTTCACATGCACTCACCCCCCCCCCTCCCCTAGCCTTTTCCATCCACTTTCATCATCCTTCAACACCCCAACAAACATGAAAAAAAACAGAATACCGCAGGGGTTAAAGGCACACAGGGCCCAAGATAAATTTTGGATAGAAACCATCGAATATGCGGGGGCCTGCATGGGTTACCGACGGGAATGTTTTTGTTTGCTGTTTGTTTTTTGTTTTTTTGTTGTTTTGCTATAAGGAAAACCAGCGAGTAACTCACTAGATAGAATACGCTGAATTTAAAAAGGTTAGAGTTACTTAGCAGCATAGTCCCCAAAATCTTTTTGGAAACTGTCAAGGGGAAAAGGGTTTTTCTTCCGACAGAGAAACATTACGGATGATCAGCCGATATTTGTTTGAAAAGCCATAATTGAAAATAACAAAACCACCAAAATGACCAAACAGGGGCATGATTTTTTTTTTCCCGGGGCAAAGAGACATGGTTTTTAACTAACTTTTTGGATCGTTTTGCAAACTTTAAAATTACTACATAAACCGAAAAAAGAGGAAAAAACCCCAGCGGTACGAAGGAACTAGAAAGGGGTTTTTTCCCTCCTTGCCATTTAGTTCCGTGTCCAAGACATCCCTAGCTATGCACACCATGCAGATCATAATCTCACCATTGCCGATTTCACCCAGGGAAACTGGCACGGGAAAAATGTCAGTTGCGGGTTTATACGATTTTCGGCTATATGTTTTGATATAAGTTTGATGCAACAACAAACCAAGATGTGTCGTGTCACATTTGTTGTGTCCCTGCCTGCCATGGAGGTCGAACTGGCGATGAGAGAAAGATAAAAACCAAAGTATGTCCATTTGGAAAGGTGAGGCGGAGATTGTAGGCAAATCCAGTTTCATGTAATAAAAAGGCAAACTGAAACGTTTCATAGAACGCAGTCCCCTTTTTCAAAGTAAAGGAAAACGGTGGCTTATTACTTTTTCGCAAAGGAAGTGATGTTTTCATCCTCATTTGTTTGCTTGTTTGTTTGGCGTTTGTCTGTCAGCACACACACACACACACACACACACACACACACACACACACACACACACGTACACACACACACGTACACACACACACACACACACACACACACACACACACACCATAGATGAATAAACAGATAGATAGATAGATAGATAGATAGATAGATGGCTAGAACGCAAGATAGACAGACTGATATGTACATAGACAGGTAGATAGATCAATCGATCGACCGATCGATAGATAGATAGATAAATGGCACACACACACACACACACACACACACACACACACACACGCGCGCGCACATGCACGCACGCACGCGCGCACACACACACAAAACACACACACACACACACACACTACAGACACCAATATATAGATAGATGGATAGATAGATAGACAGATAGATGGATAGATCGATAGATAGATAGGTAGATAGATAGATAGACAGACCTGATAGGCAGATGAATAGATAAGAGAGGCACTTAGTTAGACGTCGATGAATAGATAGTTGAGACAGACAGACAGACAGACAAGACAGACAGACAGTCAGACTGACAGACAGACAGTTACAGACAGACAGTCAGACAGACAGACAGTGTCAGACAGACAGCAGGACAGATAGATTGATAGAGAGACGAGAGGAGAGAAGGATTTGATAGATAGATAGATAGATAGATAAATAGAGAGAGAGAGAGAGAGAGAGACGTGGAGGTGAGAGAGGAGAGTTGAGAGAGAGGTGAGAGATGGAGAGAGTGAGAGAGAGAGAGAGTGAGTGATGATTTATCCATTACTGTCTCTATATGCAAAAAATACGAGACAGTAGAGAACTGTTGCAGTCTTGTTACTGTTTCCCGATTGAAGTTAGTCCTCACCATGCGATAACCACGCAACATTGTCTCATGTCACTATTGATACCCGCTTGCATGACAGCATTCTAATCATCCGACACAAACGGGAAAATCTTTCCAAACAACCAAAAAGGAGCGCACTACCGAATGTTTTTCTTCTTCCCCCTCTCCATTCGGGAAAAACATATTTATAAATAAGCATCATCACACTTGTAACAGATTTTTTTCATCTGTATCTCTCTCACATAGAGAATAATAATACTGCACACATGCACCCCCTCTTAAATCTCTACTCTCGTCGGGAGACAATCAATCTTTCAAATGTATCTCTCTTTACACTGGAGAAAAAAACAGTCTTCTACACATGTATTCTCTCCTCACACTGTGAGTTAAATTATTCTTAGTTCCGTCTTCTATATAGCCGTGGCCTTCCATACTTTCCGTTATCCAAAAATACGGACCAGGAGAATTCATAACTCCCGTTATCAATGTGGACTATGCACTGCACTCATGTAATAGCTTCTTTCAGCTTTCTCACTATTCCCTGTCTATCTGTGACAAATATACTGGCACAACCTCGATTATACTGTCCTGGAGTTTCGAGAGTCTCGAACTTCTCTTTCCGCGATTTCTTTCATGTCTCTTGCGAATCGACGGCTTACAAATTCATCTCAATGGTGTTGGTTACCTGCTGGGGCTGATAACTAACCGTGTGTTCCCCACACCATGGCCCATTCTTAATAAACATACAAGGGTGATAGATGAAGGTGCGGGTGAAGGGCGAAGGGTTAATGGGTGATGGGCCTGAAAATCGAATAGGGTTCGTTGAAAGTATCCTTCTTATTCAACATATGAATTCTTTTCTTTCTTCTTTAAGTTTTCCCCTGTAGCCTTTCCCCAACTATATATCGCACTCTCCTAGGTAATAGACTGGTCAGCAAAGTGGACCACCGTCCTGACAGCGTTCGAGTATCTAGGCCATCGGCGGGGTGAAAAATGATCTCTTTCCTCCACACCTTTCTTCACTAGTGTGTTGCTTACTCTGTGTTCAAAACACATGACCTGGCACCTTACCTTACCAGCCTTGTAAACTATCACCAGTGGTCACTTTAACCCCAATGACCACATTTCGTTTCTTGTTGAGTTATCCATTCTCACAAATTATTTTGGGGACGCCACGCTAAATGTCATGACAATATTGAATATTCTTCCTTTAAATTGTGGCAAGGGGATAATGGATTCATATCCTCTTTTCTTAATGTGATGGAGCGTCAAATGCCTTGTTGTGAGGATACGTAACATGAAATCACCCAATCATGGGATGCAAAATTATTTTATCCAGATAATTTTTTTAAAGTATATACAAACTTCACTTAAAACATTATTCACAGCCTTGAAATCACTAATGTGTTACCATCACAAATGATTCACCAAATTAATAATCTACGTATAGAATATTTCATCATGATAACACAATAATCTGCATATTTAAAATTTTCCTGTTCTTCTAAAAAAAAGAACTCCTCAATTGATACAACATCTCACAAAATACAATTCACTAAATTACAATGTATATATCAATTAGGGATATTTACACATATTCAAGTACAAATTGCTGTTCATACTTTATGATGTGAAGCACATATTTTCATCGATCTTTGTCTCACATCATATGTTTTCAATTCCTTCATGAAATGGAATACTTCACAATGTGGAATGGTTTTCTAATAATAGACATCGGTAAACAAAATAAACATATTTAAACATAATTTCTTTTCCCCACATGTAATGCTTATAGTAACTTTGAAAAGTCAAATGCTTCCCATTGTTGACTAATGACCAATGAAATACAATGGTTTGTCTCATTGCCACAATCAAACAATGTATATTTACACTTTACTTTAGAAGTGATTTGCTCATAACTAGTTATATATTATTCCTTACTTCACAAGCAAATTAGACCTAATTAGTACTTGATTTTTTCACACATAGCTTTATCAAGTATAATATATGTATTACATCACAATCAAGTTAGGTTGTTTGCTTGCAAAACATATAGTCACTTCAATAAGCAAATTTATGCATACTCAACTAATCACCTCTATCGATTTAACCAGTCAATAGCATACATGCACCGTCAAACGTGATCACACCTAATCATTATGAAAGACAAAAACAGGAATAGTCTTTCCCTTGAGACTGTTACATTTGTCCATGAATATTCCAAACGCACGTGACTAACAAATCTGCCATGACATTTTGTGTTCCAGAATGGTTTCAAACAGTAAATTGTATTCCTTTAGTCAAGTATACTTTCACAAAAAAATAATTCCTTCTGAGAGCTGGACACAGAATGGTTCTTCAATGTCTGGGATGGGCTCGGTTCGTAATAACAGTGATCATCTTTAATTTTATGTAATCGATGCAGAACGCTACGATCCATAGGTTTGTCCAACAATACAAAATGGTGTGATGTACGGGACGTAGAAGGTTCATCACACTTTAAAATCACAGATTTACATTGATTTCTCTCTCAAAACACACCTCTTTTTTTGCAAATTGGTGGGGGTATGGTATGGTTTTCGCACACTGGTTTACAGAAGTTAACTGAATAATTTGGGGTTCAATTACACAGTTTATGTACCTTGGGGTATCCGTTCAAAACTTCTGAAAGTCTTTCAAATTGTCTTTGAGCTAGTTTGTTTGAGTAGTAGACACAAATCATTCGACAGAGCCCACGTCCTCATAGGTTTAAACCACCTTTGATAGTCAGAATTAGGAAGGGGTAAAACATTCAATCTGCACCACTGGTAGATGTGAACACTCCTACATTTGCTGTTGTCATATCCTTTGAATCTGTCTCTGTACGTTAATTGGGTTCTAAATTTCATCCTCTGTATTGTCTGTCATGTTGACATCAGTTTCTGACATATGGAATGTCAATCTTCTGACTGGTTTGATGGCAAATTGTACGGTCTACATACTTCATTCAACATGTTCAACATGTATTACCTTTCTCAGTGTTTGCAATTTTGATCTTATATTTTACTTCAGAAAAGTTTTTTTAGACCACCTGGTTATGGACCCTTCACACATAACACGATGCTTGTTAGGTTCATCAGTGAGACATTATTACGAAGGAAGTTTTCCCTACACATTAAGGTACGTTGCCATTTGCTTTTCTAGTCTGCAAAGTCCTTGTTCACTTAGGTTTTTACTATAGATAGCTGACTGTTGAGAAGCTCAAAGCAATCCATTCTTCAACGATTAGCATGTTCATAAAACGTATTGGTTATCATGTTTTACTGTCAGGTTTTGTCCGTCTTTTCCGTTCCATTGTTGTTAAACTGATCCAACAGGACCCATTGGTGGTGTCGAATAAGAAGCTCAAATGGTGAGAATTCCCTCTGCGTTTAGTTCGGCAATTTCCCTGTATGCAAAAGCAAAGCGGTATGAAACGATACCAATTCCTGGGGATCTTGCCTTGCAACCTTTCTTCTCATGCGACTTCAACGTTCCATTGAACCGTTCAAACCATGCCATTCGATTGGGGTTGATAGTGGCGTGGTGTTGATATGGAAGAGTTTGGACAACAGTATGTAAATTTTCTCTAATGAGATCAGAAATGAATTGCGTTCCACATTCCGACCGTGCTCATTTCGTCTGGAGTCCACCACTCTGGAAAAAATTGCAAGTAAGGCTTCTGCGCTGATACTGTATATTTGCCTCTTTTGTTTTCCCCAGTTTTGGGAATCGCTTATGGTTTCCTTGTCGCCGTATCCACCAAAAGTCTTGATATGCGATATCCCGAAAGAACAGTTGGTAATGGTCCAATACCTGAATCAATAGCTACCTTCACGAAATGGAACGGAATGCCCTAAGAGGCTTTTTTGTGCAAAGGTGCACTGAGGAAGCGGACCTTTCTGAGATGTCTTTTGGCTGATTGTCACATGAGCGGCCAACGTATTTTCGTAACTTCCTTTGTGGGACTCCCGTCCAATAAAAAGAATCATAGAACTCTCTTTAATGTTCTTTTGATCCCACCAGTGAACCAGAGATCTATGCATTTCATGAGCGTGTGCTGCTCTGTTTTCTCTAAGTGGTTTTGGATCCACAACCTGTCTGTTGTCCTGTCCAGGTTACACACCTGCTAGAGAATGTTGAGATACAGTTTTCGTGGTATGTCTACGTTTTGTACAGTCAGTGTCAGGTATGTTGAGCAGCTGAAAGTATTGTCCAGTCAGCCGCGTCTCGTCTTTTCCATGCATTTCTTTTTAAATTCATCTGCGGGGTTTCTGGAGTTCATACAGTTTTGAGAATTTTAGCGAGGCTTTGTAGACTTTCCCTGCTCATATGGTACATTTGATATTGTTCTCACAAGACAAGGAACAACGATCTCCCTGAACAACACATGTTCTGTAGCGACACCTGGAAAATTGCCCATGGATCATGTCGCAGACTGGCGTTATCTATGACATAGCGGTAAGAAAGCCGGAGTAGTACGGCTGTTGTCGATGGTAATTTTCGCCAGCGGAAACGTTTCAATCTTGCCTACCAAACAGACCTACACTTTTGGACAGTGATGAGATATGGTTCTGAGCAACGAAGATTTTACGTTACTCCAGCAGTTGGTGAACCCAGTGTCTCGCAAACGAAGCCTGCAATTCCATTGTGGCTCGTTTTTATAACTCCAGCTCCCTCCATAAACAGATTGATCTGGTGTTCAGACTTGGCCTTCTTCACATTCAGTGCGTGACTAATGCGGGTTTGATTCACCCGTTGAAAGGGGACCAATTCTGTTTCAGATGAATCTTGCATTCAACAAAAGACACAGCGCCATTGTCTATGATCGGCAGCTGACTGATTTTGTGAACTTCTGTTACTGGCCACGAACTGGCAAAATGGTCTAAGTGGTGGTCGTTGTCCACCCGACCTCGGAACGTTTGCTGAGAAGTAAAGGGTCTTTCCAGCGCGTGCAGTACTGGTATTGGACACGAAAGTCACTCGAAACCGCGAAAGATCCCTGTTGCGTTCCTAGGATAGGTATGATCCTTGAGGACTCAAAAAAAGACCAAACGATTTCCTTTCCTGTAACTTCACCGTGTCCTGTGGCGATAGTACATGAAGCATGTGACTTCAAAGATGAAAATTCTCCTTCTAGCCTCGAACCTTATCTGGGGTGAGCAACACAATAATGATCAGCCATCTGACACATTTCTCCAAGTTTTCAAATTGCCTTTTCTTAAGGGAAGTGGACAAGATCTTTGACTCAACGCTATGGAAAAAGTTGTTCTCTAAGAAGGAGATCTCGCAGTGTCTGAAAAGTCTTGTCTCAGTTTTAGATAAATCGATCCATCGATCCAAACAATAATCATTGCGGATCAGAACGCGGAACGATTCGCCTTTTTCAGGGCGCAACAGAAACGGGAAATAAAGTTCGTGGAAAACAGATCAGCAGAAACATTGAAAATTTCTTGAGGTGTTCTTCAATTTCAACTGTTCCTAGTTAATTTTGTTCGATGCAAGTGGTGTGGTACAATGTCAAAGCGCATACCTTAAACAACGACGCAATATACATGTACAATTTTTCCTTGGGCCCAACAAAAAGACGTTGCGTGACTTTCAAAACGGGAAAAGAAAACTATCTATGTCATCGTTTTTTCCTGCGAAAGGCTGGCAACTTGGAATATATGCCGCTTTTGGTTGAGGCGCGGCTGCGAACCGACTGGTGGAATGGTGAGGTTCTCTTGATGACGTATCTCTTTTAATTTCAGCATCAGTCTATAGTTCTATTTGTCCTCAACTTAAATTGACGTTTCTTAGCTTCAGATTCCCTCTGTAATTTTTTTCTTCAAATTTCAGATTCACTCTGTAGTCTTTTTTCTTCAATTTCTGATTCCATCTGTTTAATCTTTTTTCCTCCAATTGAGCTTACCTCTGTAGTCTATTTTCTTCAGCTTCCCCTCTGTAGTCTATTTTCTTCCCATCTCTAGTCTATTTTCTTCAGTTCCCTCTGTAGTCTATTTTCTTCCCTCTCTATTCTATGTCTTCAAGCTTCACATATGTAGTCTATTTTTCTTAAGCTTCTCTGTCTTAGCAAGTCTGCCCTATCTATTGAATTGTTGCACATAGTTAGTAAGTTTCTCTCCATCCAAAAACCCAAGAGTTCCGCTTGTTTAACACATTATTTACAAAATAATCCATAATGAATCGTCAGAATTTAAACTCAAACAATCAAAGTATGATTAAAAATAAGGCGATATATGATAATGTTATGTTTCACAAAACCGTTTATTTTAGGATATATCAAATACAGAATTCAAAATTTCCGGAATAAAAAGAAAAACAGCTTACTTAAACAGGGTAGATATGAATTCCAAGGAAGGTTTTTTTCCAAAAATTAATTTCAAGTGCTGATATCCCCCAACCCCACCCCCCCTCCTCCTCTCCCCCCCCGGAATTTAGAAAACAATAATGAGTTTGATGCAAAAACTGTTTCCATTATGAAAGGAAAGAAAAACAATAATGTTTTCTGAAAAATAATTTTATTTATAAAGTTTTGTTACTTAAATGCTTCCTTGTTGTCAGTCTTTCTTTTCTAACTTATTTTCAAACGACATTTACAAAAACAAATGTTCAGCCTTAAACAAAATATTGAATATAAATTTACAAAACAAAATGGAATCACAAACAATTAAAAAGGGGGAAGAAACACAAACTAGCGGAAAATTCCTACTTAACATGATGAAAATGTTGAAAAGAATTAACTAGATAGGAGCCTATTGAGGAGAAGTTTAAGAAGTTTTGATAAAAGGGGGTTTGAAAAGGAAATGAAAGGATACAAGGTCCGGAATAGTGAGCAGAAATCAAGATAAAAGCAAAAAAAGAGCCCACAGAACAGGCAACCTAGTGGTCACTGTCTCCGTGAAAACTGGAGACGGGAGAAAAATACAAAATCACTCACAATATACACAACACTACTGAAATAATGACAAAATAATAAACATTCAATTAAATTAAATGCACATTCACTTCAACTCAATGAAAATCTCAGACACCACACCCAGAAAAAAAAACTGATCAAAAGATAAAGTTGATTTATTTGGGCAGAGGCGGTTATCATCTCCTCCACTTACACTATTGCGTGTAGGAGGAGAAGGTGACTCCTACACTCTGAGGGGCAAGGGGAACAAAAATCAAAACTGAAAAATAGAAGCGAAAGTACTAGTTATTATGTGAAGGGAAAGACTATGAATCACCAAGCCATGTCCCCCCTGCAAACGCAGGAAGAGGTTGGAGGCTATCAGTACTGGGAAAAGGGGACAAAAATTTCTATCCTATCAGGGGAAGGCAATAGCTCCTCAACGCCCTGCCCCTTGCTGCCCGGTTCGAGCAAAGAGGAGGTTGAGGCTATCGGTCCTTGAGGTGGGGGGAGGTTGTCAAAAGTAAGCCTACACATAATAATAAAACCCTTAACGGAGTAGGTAGAGCAGTAGAGCATCCAAAAGAAATGTCAACCACCCAAACAAATATAGAATAGCAAAAAACAACAAAAGATTGCAAATATTATACACATCTCAATAATACTAATTTCTTTTTGTTTTCCTTCCACATCAAACCCTTGAGGGACACAAATTGAAAGCCTTATTTTTTCTTCACGGGGAAACAAACGGCTGCTACGCGGTGTAAAATGGTGGTCGGGCCGTACACCACTGTCACACTGTCTCACTCTTGCTTACCCGCATTCATGACAGCATTTTACCTCACTTCGCACTAGCAAATTCTTTCCAAACAACAAAGGCGCAACTAACGAATGTTGTCTTCTCCCCCTCATCCTTCAGGGAATAAACAATTTACTAAATCAATCATCCATTGTAAAACAGATTTTTACTCTCTGTTTCTCTCTCCACAATTGAGAGACAAATTAAATTCTGCTCACATGTATCTCTACCTAACGTCGGGAGACTAAATAACATTCTTCCCCAAATGTTATCTCTCTTTAAACTCGAAGAGAAATAATCCCCAGTCTTCTCACATGTATCTCTCCTCACAATGAGGAGATAAAATATTTAGTTCACGATTCTATAAAGCAGTGGACTTCACATTCCGTTATCAAAAAATCGGACCAGGAGAATTCATACTCCGTAAAATCTCTGAGGACCTGCCTGCCTCAAGTATAAAGCTTCTACGCTTTCTCAATTCCCTGTCTATCTGAGACAATTTTAACTGCCCCTGGAATTCTCATGTCATGGAGATAACGAGTCTCGAATTCCTATTACGCGATTTCTTCTCGTACTCTTGAGGATACGGACGAGCTTCCATACTCCTCTCCATGGAGTTGGTACCTGATGGGGGACTGAACTACAGAGTTGTTCCCCTAAACCTTGGCCATATTCAACAACTAACGGGGGGAAACAGATGAGGGTGAAGCGCGATGGGTTAAAGGGTGAAGGGGCTGAAAAAAAACGTATAAGGTTCGTGTAAGTCAACCTTCTTAATTAACATATGAATTCTTTTTTCTTCACTTTAAGTTTTTCCCCCTGTGCTGTCCCCAACTTTCTATCGCTCAAATGGTAATGACTGCGTCAGCAAAGAGGACACCGTCTTGACAGGTTCGAGTCTCTAGGGCATCTTGCTGGGGTTAAAACTGACTCTTTTCCTACCTGCTCTTGTGAGTGAATACTCTGTGTTTCATAAACAAATGGACCTGCACATTTCCTTACTGCCCTTGTTAAACTATACACTCAGTGGTCACTTTCAAACAATGGGACCACATTCGTTTTATTTGAATGTGTAATAATCAACAATTATTTTGGGGAAGCACGCATACAATAGTAAGCATATGAATATTATTCCTTTATATTGTGGCTCGGGGAAATGATTCATTATCACTAACTTCATGTGATGGAGCGTCCTCATACACTGTTGTGAGGCTACGTTCTACATGGACAAACTTAGGTATCACGACCGTTCGTGTTATCTCTCTCTCTTCTCTCTATCTCTATCTTCTCTCTCTTCTATATTTATAAATTTATATATATATATAATAATTTTATATAGTATATTTTATATTTGTGTGTTTGGTGTGTGTGTGTGTGCTGTGTGTGTGTGTGTGTGTGTGTGATGTGTGCGCGTGACGTGCGTGCGTGCGTGAGTGCGTGCGGTCGCGTCGACGTGCGTGCGTTGTGTGTGTGTGTGTAAATTTGTGGGGTAAAAAAGTGGGTGCCTGAAGGAAGCAACAACAAACCAAAACGGGATGCAGGGCATGGACAAGGATGTGAGAGAGAGAGTCGCGGTGTGAGAGACTGAGAGAGAGGAGAGAGAGAGTGGAGAGAGAGAGAGACAGAACGACAGACAGAACACTGACAGACAGACAGAGAAAGAGAGAGAGAGAGACAGGAGAGACAGAGGACAGAAGACGAGAGAGAGAGAGAGAGAGAGAGTGAGAGGTGAGAGAGGCGACAGACTGAGGACGGACGGTCGGACGGCAGACAGACAGGCAAGAAAGACAAAGGCAATGACAGAGACAGGGACACACAATCAAATGGAACATAGACTGTTTCCTTAAATTATGACATGA
>CM031601.1:16930417-16932917 GCA_018398815.1 Conus ventricosus
GCGTGCGTGCGGCGTGCGTGCGTGCGTGCGTGCGCGCGCGGGTGCGCGCGCGTGTGTGTGTGTGTGTGTGTGTGTGTGTGTGTGTGTGCGTGCACGCGCGCTCATGCACAGGCGGTGGTGGTGGTGGTGGTGGTGGTGGTGGTGGTGGTGGTGGTGGTGGTGGTGTGTGTGTGTGTGTGTGTGTGTGTGTGTGTGTGTGTGTGTGTGTGTGTGTGTGTGTGTTGTGTGTGTGTGTGTGTGTGTGTGTGCGCGCGCGCTGCGCGCGCGCGTGTGTGTGTGTGTGTGTGTATGTGTGTGTGTGTGTGTTGTGTGTGTGTGTGTGTGTGTGTGTGTGTGTGTGCGCCGGCCTGTGGGTAGGTATGCAAGAAACATAAGGCACTTAATTATTTCATGATATTTGAGATCCACCAGTGATCAGCTATCAACTTAAAGGATGGGATGTGTAAATCACAGATCATTTGTTGGACCCCAAGATGAGGAGAAGAGTGAAGAATGGGGAAGGGGAAGGATTAAAAGCGGAAGTAGCTCATATATGAATCAAAAGGAAACGCATGTTACGTTCAACGCATTCAAGTAGTTTATTCAACAAAACCATCTTGAATAAATATAAATGCCAGAGAGAGGGAGAGAGAGAGAGAGAGAGAGAGAGAGAGAGGAGAGAGAGAGAGAGAGAGAGAGAGAGAGAGAGAGAGAGAGAGGAAGAGAGAGAGACAGAGAGAGAGAGAGAGACAGACAGACAGAGAGACAGAGAGACAAGATAGAGGAAGAGACCGACCGAACAGAGACATACTCAAAAGCATCGCCAGTAACATAAATTGAGACATGACTCAAACTAATCACCAACAAACCAACACCCACATCTCCCACATCAATGGCTGCCCTTTCAGAACTGTCATGGCACTCATCTCCCAGCATTCCCTACACTTCCGCTACCATGACGCTGCACATTCATCACAAGAGTGGGACGCATTTTCCCCCCAGACATTTCAGTTCTCCGATCTGATCACCGATGCGTGCGAACAGCAGAACGCTTCTCCATCTTGTCTTGACTGGAAACACACAATTCAGATGGTGGTGTCCATCTCACACGGGAGTTCGATGGCTTTGTAAGTGGGCTGCATTTTGGCATGAAGGGGCTGTATAATTCGTCCTTTGCCGGTGCTAAACGTGGATTTGGGGTGAACACGATTCTCCTTCTGGATTTGGTTATCTTATCAGTATTGTGCAGACGTTATTGACGAAGACGAAATTTTGCAAGACAGTTATTTGTGTTCTCTTTCATGTGCTCCCACGACCATCTAGACACACCCGATACTCTATGCCAAAGAGATGATGATATTCAAAACAAGCAGGCAACAACAAAGAAAAGAACCACAACTACCACAATCATCATCACCACTATCGCCACCACAACAACATCAACCCAAATCAAAACCCACTAAAATAGTTATCACAATGGGATATAATATACTTGTGTTCTTTATATTTATTGTGTTCAGGCAGGAAGGCGTTAAAACATAAGATATTTCAACTATGTGTGTCTGAAAGTTGATAAACGCTTGTGCTGTCTGGGATCGAGATCCGTTCAGTGGAAGCCGCAAATGATCGTCTGGATTTGAACAGATCAATATTTGGAGTCGGGATATTGATTTTAAGGGAGGCTCTTTGCACAGGAAAGTTATATGGGATTACATTGTTATCAACATTATTTCCAACACTATTGTGTGTAACATGTTTCCACAGCTTCGGTTTCAAGGTTTAGTAGCGGGCGTGTTATCATGAATATTTGGTCTCAACTCATGTTAATCAATTCCTTCGTGTTTTAATGACGAAGTCATATGTAACTGTTTTCAGTTCATTTAATCAGAGCATTAACATTTTCTTTGAAATAAATCTTGTAACATTTTTGTAACACTTTCTTGTTAAAGGGTTGCTATGTCAGAGTAATGTGTAGATTTGTTTGATCATCCACAAACAGTTCATATGGGAATATTACATAGGGCGGGAGATAACTTAAGGTATATTGAAACCAGTAAGGACCTAGATTATGTGCATTGCAGAACACCATAGTGAAAGGTTATACCTGCGAAAACAATAGCTGTCGTTACGCACTGTTGCCTACTTGTTAGATGTAAGTTAAAGAGTTTGGCGCTTATTTGTTGGGGAGCCTGGTATTTCTAATCTTCAGAGAAGGTTATGGTCAATCACACAGAAAGCCTTCATAAAATCAACACATAAGACATCGCAATGTCTCTACATGTTCAGCCGGTCATCGACAATGCTGTGTACGGCCCCATGGAACAAGTGCTTTTAGCGAAAACTACATGCTACAGGATATAGTAACTGGTTTGCATTCAAGTGATGCATTCAAGTGAGGAAGAATGTGTATGTTGTTTTCTAAAGGTTTGGGAAGAGAGAGAGAGAGAGAGAGAGAGAGAGAGAGAGAGATGAGAGAGAGAGAGAGAGAGAGAGAGAGAGAGGAGAGAGAGAGAGAGAGAGA
>CM031601.1:16943241-16945741 GCA_018398815.1 Conus ventricosus
CTTTATACAGCACTTATGTATGTGAGCTTTCATTTCATCTGCCATTTCGTCTGCATCCTGACTGTATACTATAAGTTAAAGGGGGCACATAGCATACAACAAACAGAAAGGGACGAAAAGGCAAGGCTGGGTAGAAAAATGGGAGATGCTTGAGGGTGGAGCAGAGAATTGAGGGTTTTAGGGCCTTCATGAGGGCGAGGGGGGGGGGGGGGGGTAGACGAAGGGAAGGACAGTGAAGTACTTTAATCAGTATGTTTTGTGGAAACCTCAGCATAGCCAATCAAAAAGTAACCGATTAAAAAAATAGTTATGGGAACCAGAAGTCGTGGAAGAAGGTGCGAATGAGGGGCGTGATGGGGAACAGGGAAACGTCAGGCGGTGGGGTACATGAATATGGACGACATAGTAATGGACCGGAAAGTAATGGATGCTACGATCAGTATATTCAAAAACGGCAGCAGCAATAACATCTGGATTCACTATGAACACGTGGAGAGAGAGAGAGAAGAGAGAGAGAGAGAGAGAGAGAGAGAGAGGAGAGAGAGAGAGAGAGAGAGAGAGAGAGAGACAGAGACAGAGACAGAGACAGAGAGAGAGGGGGGGGGGGGGGGGGGGGCAGACAGGGAGAGGGGAGGGGGGTCAGCTTCAAACCTTGAACCTAGAATTTGTGATTTGTTAACGTTTTCTAAACGAGTGCTACCTATCAGCTTCTCCCATGCCCCTACTATCACCACTCCCACTCCCTCTCCACCTTATTTCTAAATGTCTATGGACTTTGTGCAGTCTTGTCTGTCACTGTTCTGTAAACATGTGCTGTTTTGCACTATCTTTTTTGGTAGTAGAATTTTTTTTTTTGTGGGGGTGATTTCTATCAAAACAGTGGTAGTTTTCGGGCGATGAGATCAGTTCTGCTATTCTCGTTTTTAAAATTGTGTTGAGGCGAATCTGAAACAGGTCTTTTTGCCCTGCTTGATTATGTTTTTTTTTTTTTTAATTATTCACGACTTGGAATCTGAAATATGTATTTGGCTGCAGACAAAATAAAATGCTTTTCCCATCACCCATACCCATTCCCACATCCCTGTTTCACCTCATTCCTTTCTTTTCTCCTTTCCAGCCCATACTCTTTCTTTCCTCCCAAATAGTTGTTTATCCGTTTCTTTCGTTGTTTTTCTGGCAGATGATTTTTTTTTTAATTTTTTGATTAGGTACGCATTTGACATATAAAGAATAGCACCAGTTCATCTTGGTTTTAGATTTGTTGTCTTGGCATTTTAATGTGTGCATGGGAGAAATCAGAGTTTGATTACATCTTTGATGAGACCCAATTGTCGTCTGATCTATGAACAAGGAGAAGAATAAAACACGCCAAGCAAACACAAACTTTTTGAACCTGTCAGACTGAAAGCAGTTCCTTAGATCTATTTTGGGAAACCAAAAAGAGCAAAGACAGTTGTGTGAGCTACATAATGCCACTATTTTCCTTACACATTCTTGCAAAGTAAAGGGTAAAAAAAGGGTACTTTGCCTTAACTAGGCTGACCCTGGAGAAAGGTCCAGTGACGGTGAGGAAAGACCCACTGACCACAGGAAAAGTCTGTTGACAGTGGGAAAGACTACAACTTTGGATTCTCTCTTGAGGGCACATAAGACCGTATGGCGAAAGCTTGGCTGTGTCTGGAGTGGCACTGTCTTCATCTGTCCGTGGGCAGGGGTGGTTGGGTCTGTGGGGTGTGCTCGGCAGCTGGAGGGTGGTGTTTTTCGCCGGTGGGCTCTGCAGTCGTGAAATACGGGCTGGTACACCCATGGGGATGCTACTTTAAGGCTGTTATGAGCTGCATCCTGTAGTCTAATTTACCTCTGGTCAGGAGCAGTTATGTCCCTTGATATCTTAATGGAGTGTCCTGCGCGTGCCTGTACCCATCGTCAACACAGCGCAGGCCTCCAAGGGTGGTACAGGACTGCTTTAAAGGCAGGTGAAGACAGTGCTTCTCTGGGTCCTCCCCAGCACCTTCGGGTGTTTCTTTTTCTTCTTTGCCTTAACTAGGCTGACCCTGGAGAAAGGTCCAGTGACGGTGAGGAAAGACCCACTGACCACAGGGAAAGTCCTGTTGACAGTGGGAAAGACTACAACTTTGGATTCTCTTGAGGGCACATAAGACCGTATGGCGAAAGCTTGGCTGTGTCTGGAGTGGCACTGTCTTCATCTGTCCGTGGGCAGGGGTGGTTGGGTCTGTGGGGTGTGCTCGGCAGATGGAGGGTGGTGTTTTTCGCCGGTGGGCTCTGCAGTCATGAAATACGGGCTGGTACACCCATGGGGATGCTACTTTAAGGCTGTTATGAGCTGCATCCTGTAGTCTAATTTACCTCTGGTCAGGAGCAGTTATGTCCCTTGATATCTTAATGGAGTGTCCTGCGCGTGCCTGTACCCATCGTCAACACAGCGCAGGCCTCCAAGGGTGGTACAGGACTGCTTTAAAGGCAGGTGAAGACAGTGCTT
>CM031601.1:16953241-16973241 GCA_018398815.1 Conus ventricosus
AGAGAGACAGAGAGAGACTTAGACAGAGAGAGAAGATCAGATTTGACATCAATCAAGGCGTCACGTACCACTTTCACCATTAGACCCTTATCCCTGACCCCTACATCAATGAGGGTCGTTTGCAACTGTCATGGCGGCTGTTACCCCAGTTGGACACTTCTGAGGCCATTTGTTAGTACGCTAGTCAGGTCCTTCTGGTACCTTTTGTTTTTAGGCATTTCTGGTCTTTTTTATACTCGCTGAAGCGTGATAGGAGCTTAATGACCCCCATTTCTACATCAGACACCTCTTTCCCAAAGGCTTCGGCCGAGTTTGATTGGTTAATTGCTTGCTGGCGAAAGATACGGACAGCTACGGAAATGTTTTGATGGCTGAGGAAGACCTTAAATGCGATGCACACTGTGTTTATGGACGACGGGGGAGCTGCCTTGGTGATTTGGACACAGTTCTGATCGCTGCTAAATTAGTATGATGGCTGGAAAACCGTTGTGGTGGCTGTGGAATCGTCTTCATGGCTGCAGAACTGTTGTCATTGCTAGAAAACTACCGTGATGGCTGCAGAACTGTAGTCATTGCTAGACGACCACTGTGATGGCTGTAGAACTGTTGTCATTGCTAGACGACCACTGTGATGGCTGTAGAACTGTTGGCATTGCTAGAAAACTACCGTGATGGCTGCAGAACTGTTGTCATTGCTAGAAAACAACCGTGATGACTGCAGAACTGTTGTCATTGCGAGAAAACTATTGTGATGCTGCAGATCTGTTGCCATTGCTAGAAAACTACTGTGATGACTGCAGAACTGTTGTCATTGCTTGAGAACTACCGTGATGGCTGCACAATTGTTGTCATTGCTAGAAAACTACAGTGATAACTGCAGAATTGTAGTCATTGCAAGAAAACTACCGTGATGGCTGCAGAGCTGTCTTCACAGCCATGAAACTGTTCTGATGGCTGGAACACCATCTCGACAGCTGGAAAACAACCTTGATGGTTGGAAAACTGTCTTGATCACGGAATCATTTTTTTTCTGTATAGCATGACAATTCCTCTGTTAGGTCAGAAAACGAGTTTGAGAGCTCGATGATTATTTTGAAAGCTGGAGAACTGTCATGATGGATGGAAATTGTATTGATGCCCAAAGTAAGTCGCGTCATAGTCGGGAAAGTGTGTTTGTGGCTGTGGAACAGGAATCAGGTTCCAGGATCTATATTCATGGTTGAACTATCTTTATGGTTTGGGAACTCTCTTGATGGCCGGAGATATGTCTTCGTATTGGGGGATCTATCTTTATGGTCGAAACACGATCTCAATGGAATGAGAACTCTCCATGTGGTCAGAAAACTGTTTTCATATAGGCGCCTTATCTTGATGGGTGTGAAATTATTTTGATGTTTGGAGACCTATCTTGATAGCTATGGAACAGCCTTAATTGTTGGAGAACTGATGTCATGTCGGGAGAAAAACTGCCTGTATGATTAAAAAACTGTCGTCGTGATCAGGGAGCTATCCTGATGGAGTAGAGCTGTTTTCATAGCACAACACAATTTTGGTGGCTGTGAAACTGTCTTCATGGTGGAAGGATTGTCTTCATGGTAGAGGAACTGTCTTGACAACAGTAAACCTTCTTGAAATGAGAAGAATATTCTTCATGGTTCCGGAACTGCCTTAATGATCAGGGAATTGTCATGATGGCTAGGAAACTACTACGGTGGCAAGGAAGCACACTGAGAACTGGGGATGTGGTCTGATAACGAGGAATTGTCTTCATAGTCGGAGAACAATGTTGATAACGCGAGAAATGTTTAGCTATTCGGGTCGTCATGGTTGCGAGTTTGTGTTGACATCTGGAGGAATGTTGTCTTTCGTATTGGGAAGTTATTGTCATGGCTGGGGGCTGGCTTCTTGAACAATGCCTTGATGGTTTGAAATGTCTTGGTGTTTAGGAAGAAGTATTCATTGCTCGGATTGTTCGTGGCAAAGAAGTATCTGAATACTGAGCAAACTGTCTTTATGGCTGCAGCAGCGATGGCTTCCTAACTGTCCTAGTGACTGAAGAGCTGTCGTGATGACTTTGGAGCTGAAACTACGACTGAAGATATATTTTGGTGACTTGTGTGCAGTCTAGATGGCTCGGGTTCAAATGACATGGAAACCAGAATTTCTTTATGGGTGGGTGTTTAATGACTGGAGCGTTCCCTTAATCCCAGCCATGTATACATGTTGTTGGTAAATAATGTGTACATACGACTGGGATTCCAAATACTGGGCGGATGACTTAGTGACAAGGAACTGTCTTAATGCCAACTAAGGATGTCTTGGGGGACTGTCTCGATGGCTAAGAAATGCTTCTATGATTGGCGTCTTGATAGCAGGAGAATGTAAGTGGTGACAGGAGATTGCTCCGATGACCAGGGCACTCTCCTCATGGCTGGAATCCTGATGGCTTGGGAATTGTCTTCATCATTGGGGATCTACTTTTATGGCCAGGATCCCAAATGGTTTCGAAACTGTCTTGATAGTGGCAAGGAAGCGTTGGTCATGACTGATAAATGGTCGTGATGTTGTGAAGATTGCCTGACAGTTTCTGGATTGGGTAGCAGGCAAATGCTTTTGAATCCCTAATGCTGCCGTCCACATGTGTGTTCACGGATCAATATCGTTGTAAACAAAGAAAGTGTACACGATAGCTTTACCCTAGACATGTGTGCTTGCGCACGCGCGTTTGTGTGTGTGTTGTGTGTGTGTGTGTGTGTGTGTGTGTGTGTGTGTGTGTGTGTGTGTGTGTGTGTGTGTGTGTGTGTGTGTGTGTGTGTGTGTGTGTGTGTGTGTGTGTGTAAGCATGTAAGTATGCACGCATGTATGTGTGTATGTATGTATGTAATGTATGTATGTATGTATGTATGTATGTATGTATGTATGTATGTATGTATGTATGTATGTATGTATGTATGTATGTATGTATGAACGTACTACGTACTTGTGTGTGTGTGTGTGTGTGTGTGTGTGTGTGTGTGTGTGTGTGTGTGGTGTGTGTGTGTGTGTGTGTGGTGTGTGTGTGTGTGTGTGTGTGTGTGTGTGTGTGTGTGTGTGTGTGTGTGTGTGTGTGTGTGTGTGTGTGTGTGTGTGTGATTCATTTAACGTCTTTCCACTAAACGTGATATTAGACGATAAAAAAGGAGCGTGTAAGAGAATAAGACTAGTGCATGACTGAAAGTTATAGAGTTCCAAGCATGCATGCATGTATGTGTGAATGTGTGTACACATATGGTGCTTAGGCGGTTATTTAAAATATATCTGATTAAAGAAATATGTATATAACTACACTTTTAGAAATAAGAAACAGAAAAAAAACACATATATATATAACAACAACAAAATCAGTGAACACCCCCACCCCACCCCACCCCCCTTCCTTTCCTTCCCTCTCTATCCTCTCCCCGTCCCTCCCTCCCCTCCATCACTTTTATATTAAGAAAAAACATTCAGATACTGTAGTGACCAATTGGACTTATATCTAAACTTACAAAAAAATCTTAGGTTAAAGCTGGTGAGTTGTATATAATGTGTGAGTTATTTTGAAACAAAAACTGGAATAAAAGTATTTACAAGTTCTTATGTGTGTGCTTATGCTTGTGCACGCACATGTATGAGTGCATGTGCGTGTGCGCGTGTGTGTATAAATATGCGAGTGTGTTTGAGTGTGTGTGTGTACATATGTGTGTGCTTATATGAGTGCTTATATGAATAATAATGGTAATTACAAAGCACTTAAAGTTTTCAACAACAACAAAATTTCAAAGGAAAAGAAAAAACAATTAACAAAACTAATCAATTTAACAACCATCAAGGCACAGAACCGTAAGTTTTCTCCGTCTTTGTCACTTTTAAGCTTTGTACATTATTCCATCTTCCCTCCCACACTTATGCCCGCCCCACATACAACAAAAAAGGAACCTATAAATACTTCCCCAATGGAGTGCGCTTTAAGCATACAAAAAACTCATGTGTTAGAGCTGGTGACTCAAAGATGGCCTGTGCACTATTTTGTCTCAACACTGGAATTATTTTTTTCATGTCTTGACATGCAACAATATGTTCACGTGTTATTTTCTTTTTACATAAACACACTATGTTTTTAACATATTTTGTTTTAAAAACATCAGGTTTCCACCTATACATCAACGAAAGTATATTTTTATTTAAACTAAAGTTATGTTGAATAATTTCAATATCAAAAGTATCAAACTGATTTTGATTGTCATGTTCTATCATTCTATCTTTGAATTTTTTCAAAATATGTGTTTTAACTAGGTTGCACTGCTCATGTACCGATAAGGCTAGTTTAAGATATTCAGAACCAGAGATATGTTTTGCTCCACATTTAGCTGCCCTATCTACTTTATCGTTATAATAAAAGGAACAGTGTGAAGGAATCCAACAAAAGGATAACTGGGTGCCTCTTTCAATAAGCATGTGGACCAAACAGCTGATCTCAATAATCATTTCAGGTCTAGTATGCAGATGAAAATCTTTTAGCGCCTGAAGGACTGATTTTGAATCTTCACAAAACAGAGCTTGAAATATTGTTTGGGGAAATTTAAAAGGTAATTCAAAGCCATGAGTATTGCTGTTAATTCAGCTGTGAATAGGGATATGTTACATCCAATATAAAAAGATTTCTTTACCCTCAAGTCTGGGATAAGAATGCACAACCTGTTTGCTTACCAATACATGAACCATCTGTGTATATTTTTAATTGGTTAGTGTATTCTCGTCAATATGACACTTAGTATAACTTGCTAGCATATTGATATTTTCATCTTTTTTAATGTTGGTGTGATCAATATCAAAATGGACTTTTTTAAGTTCCCAGGATGGAATAGGACAAAAAGATGGTCTGGAGAGAAAGCTTCCTTTTCTAAGGAAACCCAGAATCTGAAAGTATTTTTGATGTATAAGTTGCTATAGTTATTTGAGAAGTTGACTTTGCTCTTTTCGGAAAATCAAAATCTGATCTTATTTTAATTTCTGATTTGATATGTGTTTTTCTAGCTGTACTTTTAATGACAATTTACAACATGTTAAATCTCTATAATCATCTAGAGGAAGTACCTGGCTTCATAATATGTACGTGACGATGATGCGTGCACAGGAAGTCCAAGGGCTAATTTCAATGCCTTACATTCAATACTTTGCAGTTTTTGTAATAGATATTTAGGCGCATTGAAGAATATTTCTTGGCCATAAGTTACTTTTGATCTCATTAAAGACTTACATAGAGTAATCAAAGTAGCTGGATCTTGTCCCCACTTTTCTTTAGAAATAATGTTCAGAAAGTTTAATGTTTTTCTCGCTTTTGTTAATAAATATTCGATATGAAAGTTTCATGATAACTTATATGTAAAATATAAACTCCTAGAAATTTAATCTCTGTTACGTACTTAAGAGGAGTATCATCAATGTGAAAACAGGCATACTTTCGTGGTTAGATCCACTGTTAAAAAGAATCATATTTGATTTTTCGGTTGACAGACTTAATCAATTTAGCTTCATGTAATCCACCATCTTGTTTAGTTCTCCCTGACAGATCTTTTTGACGAATTTTATATCTCCCTGCGAAGTTTTCTTTTTTAACGTTACATCCATCCCCATGCATATATCGTCGGCATATTGGACAAGAACAACATTTTTTGATCATTTGTTTGGCAGATCATGCATTAATAACGAGAAGAGAAGTGGGGCTAATACTGACCCTTGAGGTATTCCCATTGAAAGTGTTCTACTTGTGGTATATGTTTTTCCTACTCTTGTTCTTATTACCCTATCCTTCAGGAAACATCTGACATAGTTGTATATATTTCCTGTCAAACCAATGTTTTTAAGTTTGTTCAATAGCTGTAAATGCCACACTTGATCGTAAGCCTTATTTATGTCGAAAAAGGTAGCAAGAACACATTTTCGTCTAGCTAACTGTTTCTTTATATTTGTTGATAATTTCAGTAAACTTTCTGTAGTGGATCGACCTTTCTGGAAACCAGCTTGATTAATTGGTATTATGTTATATTTTTCACAGTAATGTACAAGTCTATTCATAACAATTCTTTCTGAAAGTTTACATACATGTGAAGTTAATGCAATGGGTCTATAATTCTTAGGATCCTTTGTACAATTTTCCTTGCTTATGAATTGGAACAATGATCGACTGTTTCCATATTTTTGGCATAACACCATTGCTCCAACATGTACTAAATAATTTATGAAGAAACTCTACAAAGTTTTCAGACAAATTTCTTAACATTTGATTAGATATTGCATCTAAACCAATAGATGATTTTCATAATGGTATGGATCTAATGGCTTCTTTTACTTCTTGGATATTTATAGGAGCATTGATATTGTTACTATTGTCTGCTGTTGATTCATCCTGTGCTTTACTACTTTCTTCTTTATCGCTGTATATTTGGTCAGTACTTGTTAGACCTTCAGTGCGGCTTGCCTCAGCAAACATGTTTACAAAGGCTTCTGCTTTCTCATCAGCACTAAGAAGACTGTTGTTATCTATTTTTATAGGGTACTGTGGTGATGTTAATCCATTTTTCATAGCTTTCAGTTCCTCCCACACTTTACCAATATCTTTATGATTTTTAACTTCAGAGTTACAAAATTCATTCCAATGCTGCAACTTTGCATCATCTATGACATCTACACTTTCTTTATCCGCCTTTTTCATTTCTTTATGATTACTTGCTGATCTCTTTTTACAATAAATCTTGAATCTTTCTTTTTTCTTTTTATTGGCTGTTTCACATTTTTTGTTCCACCATATATTTCCATTATGTTTCTTTGACTTTGTGTTTTTTTATCTTCGGGATCGACTTGTCAGCTGCTGCTAAAATATATTTACAAAATGCAGTGTATTGGTCATCTACATTTTCATTAGCTGAGAACACTATGTCTGTGTTGTTAAGATTGGTTTGAAAAAGTGACCAATCTGCATTTTGTAAATATATTTTGGAATAATATCTTCTGAGATTTCCTGTTCTAATATGTCATTCAACGATATTATTATTGGAATATGATCTGATCCCAGTGGGTTATCTCCAGTTTCCCACATTGAGTTTACTACAAGTGATGGAGATGTAAAGGCTAAATCGATGGCTGAGGGGTTATGGGTGGCTATATCTAGAATGCGAGTAATACTTCCATTATTTAGCAAATATAGATTAGAATCAGCTATGTTATCTAGTAATCTATTACTTGTAACATAAGAGCAGCCATGGTCCCAAAAGGAGCATGTGTGTTAAAATCTCCTCCAATAACCCATTTGTCTCTTTGGTCTTGGAACCCTTTTAGCCATTCTGTATTCGTATCATCAGGTCCTTTTGGAAGGTAAACCGAGGCAATGTTCAATATCAAAAAAGATGTAAATTTAACCATTGCTGCACAGCATGAAGCAGAAGGGATGTTACTGGATACTGGTGGAGTTCTTTCACAAAAATCCAGGCCTTCACGCACGTAGATAGCTGTTTGTATTCGATTCGCACATTGTTCATAAACTGGGGGGGGGGGGGGGGGGGGGGGGGGGGTGATAGAACCCTGGTAAATGTGGGGAGATTATCACTGTTGACATTTAGTGATTGTAATAATAATGTGTGTGTGTGTGGTGTGTGTGTGTGTGTGTGTGTGTGTGTGTGTGTGTGTGTGTGTGTGTGTGTGTGTGTGTGAGTGTGTGTGTGTGCGTGCGTGTGTTGTGCGTGCGTGCGTGCGTGCGTGGTGTGAGTGTGTGTGTGTGTGTGTGTGTGTGTGTGTGTGTGTGTGTTGTGTGTGTGGTGTGTGTTGTGTGTTGTTGTGTGTGTGTGTGTGTGGGTGTGTGTGGTGTGTGTGTGTGTTGTTTTTGTGTGTGTGGTGTGTGTGTGTGTGTGTGTGTGTATGTGTGTGTGTCTGTGTCTGTGTCTGTGTGTCTGTCTATGTGCATGTGTCATCATCTGTGAATACATGAATGCAAACGTTCATATTTGTATATACAAAAATATGATGTACGAATATACAAATACGGTCGTTCGTATGCACATATACACAGATGATAACACATGCATATAGACACTCAGATGCAGACAAAGGCAAAGACACAGGCACACAGAGACTAGTCAGACAGGTCAAAGGACTGACGCTGGGACAGGGACAGACAGACACACATCTATCTATCTATTATATATCGTCTTTCTTTCTAATCTTTCTAGTCTATCTATCTATCTATTTCTATCAGCCAGCTAGCCAGCCTTCTTTATCGTCTATTTATTCTATCTATTATCTATTCCAGCCAGTAGCCAGCTTCTTTATCCGTCTATTATCTCTGTCTGTCAAAGTATACATACGTCTGTCTGTCTGTCTGTCTAGTGAACACATTGTTTTCTTCAAGTATATAGCCCACAATATATCATAGTATTGCGTGGTGTCAGCTGGCAACACTTATTGATTTCCGCATGGTATAGGCAAACACTTGGCTACTAGTTTCATGTTTGCAAAACTAGGTTCCCCAACCATCTCTCTGTTTGGGCATTCTTCACCCTCGATCTATCTCATCCTGTATCCAAGTACTAGTAATGTCTGCTGCCTCAGACCTCCATCACCATTTGTCATTACGCACAGGTTTGATTTTACGTAGCTCACCCTGACACTTGTTCGTACCCATTATTTGCTGTTTAGAGAACAGAGAATTGATTGCATGGAACGAACTAATGGTGATATATGCTTTTGAAATTGTCTTGTCCAGATATGCTCTTGGTGAGAAACTCATGTCAGCGCTCTTTCATCTCCTCAGACAACTTCACCACTACGGTATGTACGGCTCCCCTGTACTTTGCGACGTCTTGGGTGATGGCTGGGACCTTTATTCACACGATTGTGGAACATCTACAATGTTGGGTCCGAAAATCAAATGTTTTGTCAAGCCATTTGTTAGTTCCCAGCCTTCATGAACAGTCTTCCCAGCTTCATGAACAGTTCCAGCCATATGACAGTTCCAGCTTCTCATGAAAGATTCCCCAGCCATCATGGAGAGTTCCCAGCAATCATGACAGAATTCCCATCATTTGTGACAGTTCCAGCCATTATGACAGCAGATTCCCAGCCTTCATGACAGTTCCCCAGCCATTTCATAGTACCGTTTTCAGCTTAATGGGACAGTTTCCCAGCTATTCATTGCAGTTACCAGCCATTCATACAGTTACCAGTCTTCATGGACAAGGTCACACGCCGTCAAGACAATTCCCAGCCATCTTGACAGTTCCCAGCCTTCATGACAGTTCCCAGCCTTTATGACAGTACCCCAGCCATCATGGACAGTTTCCCCTGCCTGTTATTATGATGTTTCCCAAAGCCATCATGACAGGTCCCCAGCCATCATGGACCAGTTCCCCAGCCTTCATGTCAGTCTCCAACCGTTATGACATTTCCCCAGCCATCATGACAGTTCCCCAGCCTTCATGACAGTTCCCCAGCCTTCATGACAGTTCTCCAGCCATCAGGACCAGTTACCCAGCCATCGGGGAGGTTCTCGCCCGGTACTTGCCCACCGGCATGCCACGGGTCTCTGAAAGCACTCTCTCGTGAGGTATCCAACATGAAGATAGAGAACGAAGGAGTAGCATTTTGCCGTTGCACGCTCAGCGAGCAGTCAAAAGACCTATGGGGAATGGCCTTTGGGAAAAAAATGGCCGCCGCCCCCCCCAAACCAAGTGATCTTTTCACTTGTAGCTTCACACGAGAAGAAGAGGAGGGTTTGGTGCCAGTGGTTGGGCACGAATGTCGGTCGGTCGAAGGGTGGCTGGCGTGCCGGGGAGGCGAGGGTGGGGGGGGGGGGGGGAGGGAGGGGACGGCGTAAATGGCAAACCCGATCTGGGACATATTACGCGTAATTGCTGTGTTATTGGACTTAATGTTGGTCTGATTTAGAGATTGTTGTTTTAGAATATTTATCAGCTTTATTCGTTTTATTATTGCGATCCTTCTCTGTCTGTCTGTATGTCTGTGCTGTCTGTCTGTCTGTCTGTCTGTCTGTGTCATGTCTCTCTTCTCTCGCTCTCTCTCTCTCTCTCTCTCTCTTCTGCTCTTCTCTCTCTCTATGACTTGAGATATATACAGTAGACAGACAGGACGGACGGACACACAACCACACAACAACGCACGCACACACACACACACACACACACACACACATCACACCCACACAACAACACACATCAACTCACAACACACACACACACACACACACACACACACATCACACTGGAGAGAGATGAGAGGAGAGAGAGAGGGAGAGAGAGAGAGAGAACGAGACGAGAGAGAGAGACAGATGAGAGAATAGAGAGAGAAGAGAGCTGAGGAGAGAGAGTGAGCGAGATGAGATCCATGAGCGAGATGATGGAGAGTGACGAGAGAGAGGTTTGACACTCACATTATGTGTTTATGTATTTGCAATCCCATGTTTTTCATTCAAACATTCCTAAGAAGGATAAACATGGCAAAATGGTTGCAGACCAATTCTCAGCGCATGAGATGTGTGTCCGAAAAGGCACCGAGGAGAGAGAGAGAGGACGGAAGAAACCAATGTTCGAAAGCAGGTGAGTGGGGTGGGGGGGAGGGGGGAGGGGGGGTGGCGGGGGGGGCGGTTGGAGGGTTGGAAAGTGGGGGGATGAGATGTGAGCGCGAAAAGGATAGACGTAGTCGATAGGGACTCGGGATTAGACGAGAGGAGTTAAATAATGTTCCGCGCTCTTCAGTCTAAAGAATGCGCATGCTGAATCGTAGACGAGATTGATCGAAGCATCCTCTTCTCCAGCCAGTCTCAGAACACACACTTGAAAGTCTGGTGCCGCCTTCAGTGCCACCTTGCCACCATCATTTTGGGAAAACCTGTGTTTACTTGTGGTGGAGGGAATGAAGCCACTATTCCGGTTTCACCCTGGTCAGATAGGAGAAATAGAGGAAGGGCTGGCGAGGGTTAAGAGAAAAGATGAGAGAGAGATGCAGAGTTAAACGGGCGAGAATTCACAGAAAATGTCTGTTGATCAGTGTGAACATGTGAAAGTCCAGTGCAAACCAGTGGTATTGTTCTTCTCTCTTCTCCTATCTCTCTCTCTCTCTTCCTGCTCTCTCTTCTCTCTCTCTCTCTCTATCTCTCTCTCTTCTCGCTCTCAAGTTCAAGTTGTGTGTGGGTGCATGGTGTGTGTGTGTCTTATACCTGTGCTAATTTCCCAATAATGTGTACGTAGTGTGTTTTGATGTGTGTTGTGTGTGTGGGTAGTTAACGAATGTGTGTGTTGCTTTTTCACTTTTTCGGTGTGTGGTGAGCATTAAAGTAAAAAAACGCCAACCGTAGGGCAACTGTTGTCGCGTTTGTCTTTGTGTGTGCGTTTTTCGTAGTGGTTATTGAGTAGCTTCTTTGCCATTTCACAAACACAAATATATATCATTATAAATTATATCTATATTTATCTATATTATATATATATATAATATTATATATATCTCTATATATATACAAGCTTGTAGATGAATTTTAGCACTTTCTTATTAAAAATTATTTTTAAAAACATGTTGATCCAAGGGGTTGAGCTTTTTCATATTTTTAAGAGACGTTTTACATTACTGTTCATGAATATTATAAATTTATATATCATATATATATTATTATACTAATTATATATATCTATATATTACTATTTAGATATATATATATTTATTATATATATATATATCATGAACGTATTTAAAAACGTCCTTAAAAAATATGAACACAAAGCTAACCCCTTGGGGAATAAACATTTTGTATTAAAATATTTTTCAAAGAAGTGCTTAAAATTCATCTACAAGCTTGTGTCTTCAAGATGATTGTGTACTTTTCTCTCCTCAGGATGTCTCTTTTTTGTGGACGCCAACGGTTGTGGGTTCTTTTATGGCGTGCGGGACCTGATCTTGTTCTCTGTTACGTGTTCGCGGGTTTCGTTTTGCTTCCACCTGGACAGGGCCCGGAACCCCCCCCCCCCCCCCCAACCACCCCCCCCCCCCAACCTCACACACCAGGACTTCACCACACCACACAACACTACACACGGGACTTCACGTGTAAGCAAACGACAACCACCGACAGCACAGAGACTTAGATCAGGGTCCCGCATCACACCAGGCTCCATAAAAGGGAAGTTGGCTGTGCGACAAAAAAAGAGAACATCCTGAGGAGCGATATGTACCCCCCACCCCCCAATGTTTCATTGATGAAACATGCTTTGTAGATGAATTTTAGCACTTTATTTTTAAAAATAATTTTAAACAAATAGAAAAGAAAAGAAAACACGAAGGTGTGGGGAGGATCCCAGAGAGACGCATGTCTTCACCGCTTTAGAGCAGTTCCCTTTACCACCCTTGGAGGCTTGCGCTGTCGTTGGCCGAAGGGTAAGGCACGACGCAGGACATCCCTTAGATTTCAAGGACCATTACTGGTTCCTGAAAGAGGTAAATTAGAATATCAGGATTGCAGTCATAACTGCCTTATCAGTAGCATCCTTGGGTGGTTGTTGTTTTATGTAGCTTGTACAAGCCAGTATTTCATGACTGCAGAGCCCACCGGCGAAAAAAACCACCCCTCCAGCTACGAGCCACACCCCACGGACCCAACCAACCCTGCACGGACAGTATGAAGACAGTGCCATCGCCAGAACAGCCAAGCTTTCGCCATACGGTCTTATGTGCCCTCAATTGAGAGAATCATAGTTGTGTCTTCCCACTGTCAACCAGGACTTTTCCTGTGGTCAGTGGGTCTTTCCTCACCGGTAACTGACCTTTCTCCAGGGATCGCTAGTTAAGCAAAAGATAACGAAAAAGAAAAACACCGAAGGTGCTGGGTGAGGACCAGCGCGAAGCACTTGTTCTTCACCGCCTTTAGAGCTGTTCCTAGTACCCACCTTGAGGCCTGCGACCTGCGTGTTGACGATGGGCTACAGGCACATGAGCAGGACAACTCATTACGTGATCAAGGGAACATAACTGCTCCTGAACAGAGGTAAATTAGACTACACGGTATGCAGCTCATAACCGCCTTAAAGTAGCATCCTCAATGGGTGTTTTGTACCAGCCCGCGTATTTTCCGATGATGCAGAGCCCCCGTCGAAAAACACCACCCCGTGCCGAGAGAGCCCTCAACCCCCCTGCCCAACCACCCTGCCCGGACAGATGAGACAGAGCACTACCACAGACACTGCACAGCTTCGCCCATATATATTTAATATATATAATATAATACTATATATATATATTATTATATTTATATATATAAATATCATTATATTTATACTATTATATTATATTTATATATATCTCTATATGTAGTTGTGTGTCGTGTGTGTGTGTGTGTGTTGTGTGTGGTTGTGTGTTGTGGTGTGTGGTGGTTGTGTGGTGTGTGTGTGTAGGCTGATGTGCGGCGTACGTGGCGTACGTGCGGCGTGTGTATGCGAGGTGTGTGGTGCGTTCGATTATTTGTGTTATCGCTGAGCGTGAGTGCGTGCTTGGTCTTTCGGGCAAGAATTAGCGCAGGCGCGTGTTGTGTGTGTGACGCGAGTATGAAAAACCATACATACATCTATAAGTACTTAATTGTTTCCACCAAACCCTTTACCCAATCCAGCAGTCCATCACACACGTCCACTCTTGGCAAGGGCCTTGCTATTCAGCAAAAACAAACTCTGCCTACCCTGCTTCACCCGAGACTGGCGATCGGTCCTCACTACCCAGTGTATATGGACCTATTGTCATTGTGGGACTCTTCTGGACGGCAACATTTCAGACACTAATCGGCACGAGGAAGAGTAGACGGGGGCCCATTCTGAGAACTTGATCGCACTCTTTTTCCCTGTCGGTTTAATATTAATTGTAATGTGACTGTTGTGAACCATTTATGCGATGTGCCCCCCCCCCCCCACTCCGCCCCCCCTGACAACTTTAGATGACTACATCGGAACTATTAGCGGTTCTGCTTGATATTGATCCAAATACAAATTAATTTATTGTCCGTTTCCATTCACTTTGGAATCGATACTATACTATATATATATATATATATATGTGTAGGTGTTGGTGTGTGTCTGTGTGTGTGTGTGTGTGTGCGTGCATGTGCAGTAGTGCGTGAGTGTGTATGCTGAGCGTGCAGTGCCGCTGCGTCGTGTGGCAGCGTGTTTTCACATCGTTTGATGTGGAGCCTGGAATATTTATGTAGAGACACACTTTCGCTGTATTGTTGTGGTTCGGAGGTGTATTTTCTGTTGGCCGGATGTTTTAGCGTCGTTTAGCTGTTTGGTTCTTGCGATGTTATTCAGTATGGCAACATGTTTTCACCGTAGTTTGCTGCGGGGCCTGAATATTACTCTGAAACAGGTGTTCTTCATCGTCGTTTTTATGGGGGTTATGTGGAGAAGGCCGAGAGCTTAAAATGTGGATGATTTAGGCCATCGTTTTATCTACGGGGCCAGGTTGTGCTTCTCAGTAGGCGCATGCGCTTGCCGTCGTTTTGTGGCGGTTGTCTGATGTTTCCGTCCTGGATGACCTGAACGACCGTGTTTAATATAACCCACCCACTTCCACCCTCTTTTCTTTGTTATTGTTTTTTTTTTTATTTTTTTTTTTTTTCCTTGGTGTGTTAGGAGTGGGGGTTGGGTTGTGCGGGGTGGTCGGGGTGGGCTATCTGGATACAGTACATATTATATAAGTTATGAGGATGATTTAACAAAAATCTCACTGTTCCTCTGTTCTGTCTCTCTCTCCCAAACACACACCACAATCTACAACACCAACACACACACACACACACACACACACACACACACCACACCCCACACACCACCCCACACAAACGCAACGCAGCAACGCACGCACGCAAGCACCATCACCACACACACTACACACCTCTCACACCACACACACACACACACACACACAACACCACACACACACTCACACACAACACCACACACACCACACACACATTCATGTTAAGTCAATGACCTCCTTGATCTACCAGACTTAAAACTTAATGGTTTTTTAACAAAATTTAACAAATGGCATAAATAAAGCTTTGGCGAAAAAAGATACCAACTATGCAGCAAACTACTAGATGTGAAACTGTTTCTTTTAAAAAAACATGACCCTTTTCCTTGCTTTAGTGCATTTCCTGGATGAAATTTTAAAGTAAGTCCTCAATACTTATGTGACAATGATATTGACTCCGGCCGTCCGAGTTTTACTACCTGTAACGTGGATGCAGATGTTGCTTTATTTATTGGATGCTACTTGGTATGTTTTTAGTAGCTGCTGCCTTCTTCAATTTTGTGTGTTTAGGACAAACGTGAATAACTATAATTTGAAGACTCCTACACACACACACACACACACACTCACACACACACAACACACACACAACATCCACCACACACACCACAAACACACACCACGCACATACGAGGCATGCACTTCGCACGCGCGCTGCGCCGGAGCCACACACACACACACACCACACACACACACACCACACAACACACAAACTCAACAACCCACACACGAAAAATCACAACACGGCGGAGCGCCACACACACACACACACACCACCACAACACACACACACACAATCACAAACAGCACACACACAACACAAAATACATGGCCACGTTACACAACAACCACACACACCACACACAACACTACACACACACACAACACACACACACACACCACACGCACCTCAACAACACACACACACAACACACCACAACACAACACCACTCACACACACACCACTTCATTCATCGAAGTATACTACCTGTGACAGTTGTCGGAAGTTACGTATCATTCTAGTACGTAATTTGGTTTATATTACGTATATTGAAATATTTACGTCTCTTCCTTCACTACCATACCTGCTGGCACTACAGGCAGGATTGTCATGTGTTGAACCGAGGCAACATACACGCCGACAATTTCTCATTTTATAAACCCACACAGCTTGTTGTATCTGTTGTCTGTTTTCTTTTGGATATATCATATTATTTATATATATATATAATTTAACTATATATATATGTGTGTGTGGTGTGTGTGTTGTGTGTGGTGTGTGTGTGTGTGTGTGTGTGTGTGTGTGTGATAGGGAAGAGAGAGAGAGAGAGAGAGAAGACCTACCGAGAGAGAGGAGAGACGAAGCAGAGAGAGACAGAAGAGGAGGCAGAAGAGCCAGTGAGATGGCGGACGAGCGAAGTTGATGAGCGTGAGAGAGAAATGATGAGCGAGAGGGAGGGAGGCGTCGAGTGAAGAAGAGGGAACAAAGGCAGGAGAGAGACATGGGAAGAGAGCAGTGGAATAGGACGAAGGCATGCATGAACGACGCGAGAGGGAGGAGGATCCTATGAGAGAACGGACGCGCGCCCAAGAGAACGACGATGAAAAGAGGAACCGGAATGCGAGAGTGAATGGAGAAAGGTATGAGAGGCTGGGATGAGAAGAGAGATGAAAGAAGAGATCGTTCGGAGAGTGAGGGTAGCGTGTGCATAAAAGAGAAGAGGCGCAGAGAGAGAGGAAGATGAGAAGGAGATGACCTAGAGAGGAAGAGACAGAGGTAGAGATATACGAGTATGAGTGCCGAGGAATGAGGAGCGCGAGGATGCAAGTAGAGAGAGAGAGAGTGTACTGTAGAGATGGTGGATGAGAGGAGCAGGAGATAGGAACGAAGAACGAGCGACGAGAGAATGAGAGTGATAGAGCTGAGAGGAAGGAGATGGAGAGGAGAGAGCATGGTGAGGGGGAATGAGAGGAGAGAAGAAGGGACGAGAGAGGTGAAGAAAGTCTCGCAAGAGAGTAAAGAGGGAGAAAGATGAGAGTAGAGGAAGAGGCGAGAGATTCGAGAGCCAGAGATGAGGGTGAGAGAGTCGAGCGAGACGGAAGGGAGAGGTAAGAGAAGAGATGAGCAGAGGGAGAGGGTGGGCAACAAGAGGAGAAGATGGAATCGGAGTAGAGAGTGTGAGAGATGTAAGGAGCGAGAGACGAATGAGGGCGAGAGAGAGGAAGGAGAGAGATGAAGGAGTGAGGGGAGAATGAGAATAGATAGAGAGAGAGAGACCGCAGAAGAGAGTGGAGGGGAGGAGAGACGAGAAGGACGAGCAGAGAAAGAAGATGGAGAAGAAGCTGGAGGATGAGTAGAGGAGAGGAAAGGAGACATGGGAGGTCAGAGAGAGGGAGAGAGAAGAGGGAGCAGAACGAGTAGATTCACAGGGGGGAGGGCCGGAGAGTGTGAGGGAAGAGCGAGGTGAGGAGGAGGAGAAGAGAGAGAGTCAGTAGATGATGGTGGAGAGAGGAGAATAGGAGAGACAAGAAGAATGAGGTAGAGAGGAGTAGAGATGAGGAGGGCCTTGGACTGCGAGGGGTAAGGAGTGAGAAGGGGGGAGCAGGATGAGAAGGCAGACGCGCCGAGAGTGAGAGAAGAGAGAGAGGAGAGAGATGGGAGGGAGAGGGTGGAAGAGGATGCGGAGGGGGAGAGAGAAGGAATGAAGGAGAGAGAGAGAGTGTAGATATGTAGGAGAGGAGATAGAGTGACGAGCGCGATCGGGAGGAGGAAGGGAGGAAGGAAGAGGAGGAGTGAGAGAGGAGTAGGAAGTCGAGAGTGCGAGAAGATGCGAGAGATGAGAGAGAGCTGGGAGTGAGATGAGGGAGAGAGGAGAGAGGGGGCGGGGGAAGGAAGCGAGGAGAGAGGAGTGGAAGAGGAGAGGTAGTAGGGCGAGAGAGAAGAGATTTGAGAGAGCGGGAGATGAGGGATGAGATTGCGAGCGGAGGAGACGGAGGAAGCGAGTGAGGGAATTGAGGAGCGAGGGGAGAGGGGAGAGAAGGAGAGCTCTGAGTGTCAGCTAGACGGGAGCGATGAGAGGGGGGGGGGAAAGAGACGACAATATTGAGCGTAGAGAAGATGATTGGGAGAGGAGAGCGTTGATAAGGATTAAGAGAGCGAGCTTGAGACGAGGCGAAATTGACGAGAGGGTGTAGGACGAGGGAGGAGAGAAGAGGGAGAGGGAGAAGAGAGTGAGGAGAGAGAGTAGAGAAGGACGAGGAACGAGAGAGAAGGAGGAGAGAGTCGCGAGAGAGAGAGAGAAAGAGGAGAGAGAGAGAGAGAGAGATGTGAGAGATAGACATGAGAGAGATGAGAAGGGGAGAGGATGAAGGAGAGAGAGTTGTAGAGAGTGAGGATGAGGAGATTGAGAGAGAGCGAGAATGGAATGCAATCGATTGCCATTCTTTAGATGCTAGGAAATCTCTCAAACACGATTTCTTCCTGGTAAAAAAAAACGCGTATGTGTGATACATTTTAATCATGTAATTGTTGAATGCTAGAGCTCGCTAACGGATACGATATCAAAGTGGCGTTTGATTGGTCAGGACAATCCCAGTAAGAGTGTTTTTTTTTTTTTTTTTTTTTTTTTTTTTGTATCCGTAGTCAGTAAATAAATATCTTGAATTATCTGAAAAATATATCGAAGAGCTTTTCAGGATATAAAAAATAGTGCAAGGGAGCTGTTTCTAATATCTCGAAACAGCCCATTGTGTGATGTTCGTGACGAAAGACATTACAAACTGCAAAAAAGCCCAAATTTCTGGATGACGCTCAATTCTCTGCCGAAAAATTCTGGGAAAACTCATTTTATAAAAAAACGGATCACTTCAATATTGTGCACAAGAAACGCTAACACATTTAGACTCAACTAAGGATCCACTTTAGCGCGCGTTAGTACTTGGATTAAGTAATGTTTATTCTTTAATGTTGAAATCGTTTTTGTATTTGTGTTTTTTGGTGCCTGGCAAAAACATTTTCCTTGTATATATAGGGATATAATAAAAGTTCCTGAGTCTGAAGTCTGGATGAAGCTATCCCAAAGACAAAAAAAAAAAAAAAAAATAAAATCCTAAGAGTCAAGAAAATAGCATCACTGATTGTTATGTGGATAATTGACTGCACCAATGCCTCTGTCTTTGAGAGCTTGTGCCCCATATTGGGGGAAAAGGAAAAAGGGGACATTAAGTCCAAAGATTTGAATGAACCGAAATCTTGGGGATGTAGTTTTTTTAAAAAAGCGCCAAAGGTGCAGGTGTCTGTTTGCATAATACCCACGAAAGAACAGCGTTTACATCAAGGCTTAGGACTTCAGATGGCTGTGTTAAAAGCAAGCAGATGGGACAAAAGAAGAGAGAGGAGAGGAGGACAGAGTAAAGGGTGGGAGAGAGCGGGGGGGGAAAAGTATAAGAAAAAAAAAGAAAAGTGAGGGTTGGGGATGGAGGGATTTGAATGAGAGTGGGAAAGTAAAGAGAAAGAATGGTTGAGGTGCCACTCAAGCCATGAAGAACCTGTTCGAAATGTGGAAACGGACTTGAGGCATCTGTTACTGCAAGTACTTACTGTCAATATCTAATACATATAATTATACCGTCTGTTGAGTTGTCTGGTATATTACTAAAAATCTACACAACCACCGACTAGTCTGAGCAGAGACATGAACATGAAAGTAAGGTACAATGATGGAGGCTGTTTTGTGTCTTTTTCAAAAGTTCTTTTCTTTTATTCTTTCTTGGTATTATCCATATTTTGACATGTCGCGTCCGCAGCTTTATGTTACTTCTTGTTTAAGTGCATCGACACTCCCGAGTCTCACCCTTCCCTTCCCCATCATTATATGCCCTTCGTTCTGCTGTTACGTGCCTTCGACTCGTGTGATTCAGAAACGGAAAATGTCTTTCTTATGTAACCTTATTTTTCCAAGAAGATAAGTTCATTTGTAGCAATCTGTTTCGTCCTTTTGTGTTGTCAGCCTCTCATTAGGAATTAATAGAACTTTTTTTCTGTATCTCTTTCGTTTTCTCCTTTCTTTTGATCAGTGATGCTAACTTGGTCTGTATCTGCTGTGTGCACTTTCTCACCA
>CM031601.1:16975741-16980741 GCA_018398815.1 Conus ventricosus
ATTTTGTAACCCTACTACTGATTCTAAAAGCAATACAAGAGAGAGAGAGAGAGAGAGAGAGAGAAGAGAGAGAGAGAGAGAGAGAGAGAGAGAGAGAGAGAGAGAGGAGAGAGAACCACATGCCGGGGAAAGGTCATATGATGTGTAGGTGGATTCCTGAAATGAAACGACTGGAAATTCCTGAATGCACCAGAAATGTCGCCACATTATTAAAGTGTGACTGGTGCTATTTTTCCTTCTCGTGTATGGTAGAGAAGGTGCGATGGTGTGAGATGTAAAGTATAGTGCTATTAGTGATTATTGTTCCTTACTGAGTACAGTTTTGCAAAAGCTGAAGTTATGTGTTTGCGAGGAAGAAAAAGAATGGATTGAAGATAGAGAGGAAAACGTTTCGTATTGAGACGGGATGGGGTGAGGTTCAAGAGAAAACAGGCATTGAATTGGGGAGGAAGGAAATGATGTGTTGTTGCCTTCTTGAGGTTTGTATAGGGCTTCTGGGAGCGAGATAACATAGGGTTCCCTGGAAGAGGGAGAGGGGTGAGGAATAGAGGGATGGAAGGAAAACACACACGCACACACACACACACACACACACACACACACACACACACACACACACACACACACACACACACACACACACACACACACACACACACACACACACACAACGCACGCACGCACGCACGCATGCACGCACGCACGCACGCACGCAGGCACACACACCACACACCACACACACACACACACACACACTCACACACACACACACACACTTCATGCTATGGGAACAGACCTCTGGGAAGAGCAATGAAACACACAAATCAACATAACTTTCTCAACAATCCTTTAAGACTTAAAAAAAAGCGTCCCCTTTTTACTGGAAAACAGGGGAAAAGTGTAGGATCGCATATCTGCTTGTCACATTTTCCTCACACGTTTGCCCATTCGAAAGGGTAAGGGGGTTCATAGCGTAAGTTGTATAATGAGACAGTCACTGTGAAACTGAATATGAAGTGTTGGGATTTATACACTTAACGCACTACATGAAGGCTTCGTTTAGAAATGTTCCACCCGGTAAGATTTGTTAAATGCAGGGAAACTGTATACATCCAACTGACGTGAACATACAGGCAAAATGTGCTTTAAACATGCTTTGTTGTCTCCTTTTCCCTGCCTGCTCAGTAGCAAAGTACTCCCGCTGCTCCTTCAGGCTTGCCATCCACAGCAATAGCTTGGCCTGTCCTCCTACAGCGCGGCGCCAACAGTCTACAGGGGACAGTCAAGTCAAGTCGCCATGCGGCATGGCACCAGAGGAAACACTGCAATGCTGCCGAGTGATTCTGACGGTTTTCAGTGGTGCCTGTTGTCATCCAACATACATCAGCTGCTAGGTCCCCTGCTGAAGACTCGCAACGTGGAACCAGCAAGAGTCAGCTCTCCCTCCAGAGGGCGCCACCACGTTCTTCCAACGACAGTACCCATAATTGCCGATATCGGCGACGCAGACAAAATGTCACAAAAGGCATAGATGTGTGCACTTTACTGAAACTGAGGTTACCATGAGAACAGGGCGTGAAGGGCCACAGAATTTGAACTGTTTTTATACTGAACGTGAGGATATAGGTGATGAACATGATGCTATTTATTTTCATTCTGCTCCGAGACTGCTTGTGATGGCCGTTCTCTACGCATACCTGTGTAACTCGGTGTCCCTCAGATCCGAGCACTACAGACACATGCAGTTTGGTCAGCAAATTTGAACATTGCTCTTTCTTAGAGGCGCATCCATTGTGTAGACTGTGTCTCTGGTCTTCCAAAGTGAGCCCACATGAATAAAATCAACAACGTCGAAATAAATAAATCGGATCGAAATAAATAAATCCCACAAACAAATGACTGCAATGAGAATCGAAATCACGACCCACCAGCTGGGAGTTAACGACGCTAACCACTGCACAACGGCGGATGTCTGAGACATGGCTTTTTGTTGCAGGGCTGTAGACGTTTCAGATTTAACTCTAGCTTTGGCATTGTGCAAGGGCGTTTGACTGAGACATGGCATTTTCTTGATGAGCTACAGACATTTTAGATTTTTACTCTGGCTGTGCCATTGTGCAAGATTTCTCTGTCTCTGTCTCTGTTTCTGTCTGTCTGTCTGTCTGTCTGTCTGTCTGTCTGTCTGTCTCTCTCTCTCTCTCTCTCTCTCTCTCTCTCTCTCTCTCTCTCTCTCTCTTCTCCTCTCTCTCTCTCTCTCTCTTTTCTCTCGCTTGTTGCCTTTTTCCTTCCTCAGATACTTTCAGTTAAGTAGTTTGTCTGTGGCTGGCTGGGACGTGACAGAACTTGAATGGATATTAAAGTGAGGAGGACGGACATGAAATTACATGAATTGTTCTGTCTCCCCGTATCCTGCAGAGAAGCAGGTGTTGGTCTGAATGTGCTCTTGTCTCCTAAGTTGGCCGGCTTTCTCTCTAACAGGGACACTGCGCGTCTTCATCTCTTTTCCGTCAATCCGTTATGGACGGCAGATGATTCGAACAATGAGCACACTCTTTCTACTTTCCCTCCCATACCCACACCCGCCTTTTCTCCCCGCTCCTTGTTCCCCACTCTCACCTCCATCTCCCATCCCCACCTCCATACACCTCTGTGTGCAGGCAGACATTTTGCAGAAAAGGAAGAAATATTTCTAATGTGCGTATTTGTGATCATGCGTGCTCGCTTGCGCACATGTATGACCGTCGTGCGTGTGTGTGTGTGTGTGTGTGTGTGTGTGTGTGTGTGTGTGTGTGTGTGTGTGTGTGTGTGTGTGTGTGTGTGTGTCTGTGTGTGTCTGTGTGTGTATGTGTTTTGTGCGCGTGTATGCGCGCGTGCGCACGCGCATACTTGTGTGTGTGTGTGTGTGTGTGTGTGTGTGTGTGTGTGTGTGTGTGTGTGTGTGTGTGTGTGTGTGTGTGTGTGTGTGTGTGTGTGTGCGTGTGTGTGTGCGCGCGCGCGCGCGTGTGTTTGGTGTGTGTGTGTGTGTGTGTGGTGTTGTGACTATCATCATCATCATCATCATCATCATCATCATCATCATCATCATCATTCTTCTTTTTCCCTCTTCTTGCAGCAACAGCAGCATCATCACCACTATCATCATCGTCACGTGTGCCTGTTTGCTTAAAAGGAAACATTGTTTTACTAACTTTGAAACACGGTTATTTATTGTACACTAGACTGAAAACGAATATCCTTTGAAATAAGATATTGTTTCAAATGACAGAGATCACTTTCATTCAAACAGCCATTGATATGGATTTATACCTGATATTTGCCAAATGAACGGCCAGTTTATCAGGAGATTCGTCTGTGATGATTGTGGACTCCCTGATACCTTCTTATCATTCGGCATGTTTACGGCTTTCCAGATCGGATGCGAATCGTTCGTGGAAATCAACATCTTTCCAAAGCAGCTTTAGCTCGAGGATGCTCCATCGTTTGTTTGTTTGATTGTTTGTTTTTAATCTGTCTCAAATTCCGTGTCACGCTAATTGCGTTACCCTCAAGCTGTCCATTCCGGTTTCTCTTCCACAACCGCACCGTGGATCCAGCAATCCACAGGGAGCAGTCAGTGTCTAGTTGTTTTGGTACACCCCCGCCAGGAGGAACATGCGTGGTTGCCAAGCCACTTCGATGGTGTTCAGTGGTGCCTGTTCAGATCTAACATACGCAGGACGCCACCTGCTTTGCCACCTACAGAAGACAACCTTGGCTTAGTAAGCTAACCAGCTTGAGTGAGGGCTCCTCTATGTCTGTCAGTGCCCTATGAACTTGCCGACACAGGCGAAATTTAAGGAAATAATAAAATAGACACTTGTGCATTGATCTCAAAAAAGTGTGTCAACCATGAAATTAGAGCTTCTCGTACGCTACATCAACTTATGACGCCATGTGTGTAAGACATACGTCAGTTTTGTTTGTCCGGTGAAGCACAACTGAACTATTAAATCTATATGCCAGTCAACGAAAACAGAAACCCAGACCGAATTCGGAGAACAAGATTTCGGAAACGACCTCTCATTTTGGAGGCAAAGCGTACAGGTGCCAGTTGCATGTCATCCAGGTGAAGCAAAACCAATAAGGTCAGGAGATTCAGACTGCTGCTGTTAATAGCCCTAGATGGGACAAAAGGAAGAGAGAGAAGAGAGGACCGGGAGACAGAACGGGCCGAGGGCAAAGTGGAGTGGGTGTCAAGTTGACATGAAGGGACAGCTGAGGAAAACCGAAGAGCGCCGTTGGAGGTTGACGAGCTCTGTAGAAACAACTAGACACAACACAGGTCTTCTCTGAAATGAGAACCCACTGTGTGTGGTCCCTGACAATACAACATTAACCCTCAAAGAATGGCGTACATGTATA
Source organism: Conus ventricosus (assembly GCA_018398815.1). Classification (NCBI taxonomy): domain Eukaryota; kingdom Metazoa; phylum Mollusca; class Gastropoda; order Neogastropoda; family Conidae; genus Conus; species Conus ventricosus. Next base: position 16,980,143 of record CM031601.1, read on the forward strand.
TTATACACAATTCTTTGAGGGTTAATGTCAACATTGCCATTGGAACATTAGCTGCTTTCGTTTTCGTTCTTTCCCCCCCCCCCCCTTTCTTTTTCTTTTTCTTTTTCTTTTTTTTTTGTAACCACGGTCTTGTTTTCTTCTTTACGCAAACAACCCCCCCCCCCCCCCCCCCAAAAAAAAAAAAAAAAAAAAAAAAATTGACATGTTTAATCTTATGTCTATTATATTACAGAGGAAGTTGTTTTCGGAGTTGTATCTCATGTCCCTCTCCTATCCAAGACTTCCAGTGCGCTTCATTCCAATCCTGCATGTATTCATTGCGTTTGAATAAAACAGGCGAATTGCCTCCCTTGTGTAACCCACGTACAGAAAAGTTAAGAAGTTCGCCTGTGACACTTTGTTTCGTCCGTTTTGGAATTGCCAAACTCTCATTTAGAACTCCTAGAATTTTCTTTCTGTATTTCTTTCAATCTGTCTATCTTTCGCTCTTTCTTCTTTTCTTTTTTCCCATTCCTTCCCTGCTACTTTCTTTTTTGTTTTCTTTTTTACTTCCCTCTCCTTTCTTCATTTTGTTCCATCTTATTCTCCTTGTTTTCCTC
>CM031601.1:16983241-16990741 GCA_018398815.1 Conus ventricosus
TCTCTCCCTCCCTCTCTCTCTCTCTCTCTCTCTCTCTCTCTCTCTCTCTCCCTCTCTCTCTCTGCCCCCCCCCCCCTCCCCCAAAACTCCATCTCACTTTGCTAAATACCTTCTACGTATTTTCATGTCTTACGAAAAATGATTACATGTTGTGCATTGCTCTCTCTCTCTCTCTCTCTCTCTCTCTCTCTCTCTCTCTCTCTCTCTCTCTCTCCTCTCTCTCTCTCTCCTCTCTCTCTATGCGTGCGTACGTGCGTGTATGTGTGTGTGTGTGTGTGTGTGTGTGTGTGTGTGTGTGTGTGTGTGTGTGTGTGTGTGTGTGTGTGTGTGTGTGTGTGTGTTGTGTGTGTGTGTGTGTGTGTGGTGTGTGTGTTGTGTGTGTGTGTGTGTGTGTGTGTGTGTGTGTGTGTGTGTGTGTGTGTGTGTGTGTGTGTGTGTAACAATGACAATAACAATAACAATAATTTTTAATCAGTCTTTTCTGGCCAACTGGCCTATACAGACAGGAGAAATGGTCATTCAAAATTGTATACATGGTGAGTAGCAAAACATTTCAATCAAGATGTAGTTTAGCATCGCAGTTTCATAGCTCAACAAATATATGTCGCAATTCTAAAGGCTAATTTTCCACTGAGATTTGTGAGTAGCAACTGTACTTTTAGAGTTGATGGGAGGCGGTAGTTAATACAGAGGGATATGTCGTTTACGGAGTGCAGCATATCTTGGGCACACAAGCAAAAAATGAACAAGGTCTTTAACACAGTTCAAATCACAGACTTTACAAATTGGATTTGACAAACATTTACCATAGCGTGGGATTCCATTTAGTGGGAGTCGATTTGATTTAACCAGACAAAGAACACGACGGTGCTCATGATTTTCTAACTGGCTTATATAGGTGGCCCTTAAGATTTCTGGTTGGTATAAGATGTAGTCTCCTTCTGTTACAACTGATTCATGCCAGCACTGACGGAAATTATCCTCTAATCTTTCTTTGAATACTTTAAGAAAGTAGCTAGGATTTCCAACATCTTGCATCACCCATACATAGCCAAATCCAAATTTACACAAAATGGTTCTAACTCGAGTAGCCCAGTTCTGCCTGCCATTATTATCATGCATAAACAACATATTGTAACATTGACGAGGGTAGCGGTCATGTGATAATACAAGAAGTCGGCACCAGTACCTAATAAGCTGTACATAGGCATCAATATACAAAGGAAATCTACCACACTCGCCCAAAACAATATATTTTTCACATCCTCCCAACACTCAAAACCATTTTACATATTTTCGTTTGCAACCTTTTCAATTTCTTCGAAGTGTTGGAAACCCCAAATTTCTGAGCCATATAAACAGATTGGCTTGATTTTCACATCAAAAATCTTAAAAACAGTATGAACTGGCATGTTTTTTAGTTTGAAATATAACTTCTTAATTCCTGCAAGCGCTCTAAGTGCCTTCCCAGAAAGATTACTTACACATTTTGACCAGTTCAATGTAGCAGAAAATATCACTCCCAAATAGTTGTACATGGGTTCCACTTTGATTTGTTTACCAGCATAAAACCATGCCTCAGATCTTTCAGAAAACCACCGTTCTTAAAGACAACTACTTTCGTTTTTTCCATATTCACCTTTAGTCCAAATTTGCGACAGAAAAGATCCAAACAGTCAATTTTCTTCTGGAGGTCAGTCACAGAGTCAGAAACCAAGGCAATGTCATCTGCATACATCAATAAGATAATGCCAGTTTGATCTGAAAACACATCATCCCCCTTGTGTTACCAGTAATTAGTGTACTTTGCAGTTCAGATATAAACAATGAAAACAGCAAAGGGCTGAGAATGCAGCCTTGCCTTACCCCTGACAAACACTCGAAATACTCTGTAATGCTATTTCCGTATCTAACTGCCGCCATAACTTGCTTGTACATATTTTTGAGTGTTTGAAACATTTTTCCATGAATTCCTTTTTGAAGTAGAATATACAGCAAATTTGCTCTATCAACACTATCAAAAGCCTTGGAAAAGTCAACGAAAAGAGTGTAGAAGCGGCCGCTCTTTTTAGTAAGATATTTCTGAATTAATGATTGCAGAGAGAATATATTGTCAGTTGTACTGTATCCCTTTCTAAAACCTGCTTGAGCTTCTGGTATATTACTTGTCTTTTCATAAAAAGCATATAACCTCTTATTCAAAATGCTGCTATACAATTTGCCAATAACATTTAATAGTGAAATTCCTCTATAGTTTCCGGCTTTTTTGTGGTCACCCTTCTTGTGCAGTGGAAAAATCAACCCCTTTGTCCAACTTTCTGGATATTGCCCACTGTCAAAGACTCTATTGAACAAAACATGTAAAAACTTTGCCAGAACATTGTTTAAAACATGGAACACATCAGGCCGTACACCATCGGGCCCAGGAGCCTTACCTTTCTTCATAGCCTTTATTGCCTGGCGGATTTCATCTTCTGTGATCGGCTTATCAAGATCATCCTGTGCAGCCTGACACTGGTCACAGTCATCAGGAGTATGGCTTTCTAAAACCTGATTAACTTCATTCTGAAAATCAGAGTCAACAACTGTGTTATCAGGGTTCAAAAGGTCACGAAAATAATGAAACCATGTGCATGCATCAATTACATTTGCGCGGGTTGCTTTAGCACCTGTGAGAAATCTAACTTTTTGCCAAAATGACCTCGAGTTTTTTTCAGAGCAAACATCATTTAACTCCTTCAAAATTTCATTGTTCTCTTTTTCTTGCTTTTGTTTGCATAAGGTTTTGAATTCTTTTTTCAAGTAAATGAAATAATTCAAATCTTCTTGTTTGTTAGAGGATCGCCACAGTCTCAGCTGCCTATACTTTTCAGCTTTTGCTTGTTCGCAATCTTCGTCCCACCACGAGGGTTGTGTTCGTGAATTTTGTTTGAGTTGGCTTTGCTTGCCCTTTTCAGCTGCTCGCTGAAGTAAATCAACAAGATAATCTGACCCTGCATCAGTGCTTCTTTCCATAGCAGAAAGAAAGTTTTCATATTCTACATGCTGATTTTGTTGTATATATTCAAAAGAAGAATCGGTCCAAAAGAAAGTAGACAATTCCTCTATGTGAATTTCTTCAGTGTCATTTAGGTCATTATCCTTAGCCCCATCGGTACCGGAAAATATAGTTTACAATTGGAAAGTGGTCTGATCCGACCTGTCTAAAACCTTGAAATCAACTAACAAATCAAACAAAGACTTTGATACAACACAGTAATCCACCACACTCATCCATGATTAGCAATACATGTAATTTCACCATCCCGATCCCCCCTCTGTTCGTCCATTGACAAAAAATAAGTATTTTCTTTCAGAAATTCAATAAGTCTTAATCCAAAATTGTTAGTACTCTTATCTTTCGATCTGCGTGTTGACTGCACAGTATCACACAATAAATCACGGAGTTCAAGCAAAGGGCGCAGCATGTCTGTCTTCATCACAAAACTCAGTGTCTGGAAGCTCTGCTGTTCGCGCATTGAAATCACCACATAAGTAGAAAGAAACTCGTGGAGAGCGTGGCAGCAGAGAGTCCTCAGAAGAGAAGCCCCCATCAAGCAAGTGTTTCGGCCCTTATCTCCTGACACTCTAGGGGGGTTGGGCCACACCCGGTTCATGACTCCGGATGTCCCTCTGCTGCCCCCTTTTTTTTTTCCCCATCTTGGGACGAGCCATGGCTGGGATTCGAACCCATGACCCTCTGGACATGCTCATTTTCTACTTAAGGACTCGCGCTTTAACCACTGAGCCACAGGGACACCTGATATTTGTAGGGAAATTAAGCCTTATGAAGTTCACTTTTGTTCCTCCTTGACCAGATCCAGCTTGAACACCTCTCTGCCGCTTCTGCCATTGCTTTCAGGGCTCTGGTTTTTTTCCTTCCCTGCAACTGAGAGCTGTTTCATGAGGCTGTATGCAGACTTTTTCCTACAAATCCCCTAGCTCCAATTTCTGCAGTGAGGACTTTGACCTGATAGCCTTCTCTCCTCAGGCTGTTTGCCAGATCAGCATACTTTTCAGCCTTGTAGATTTGAGCTGCCTCCATTCTGTTCTCATATGGCACCGTGAGCTCGATCATGATCAGCTGCTTGGTTGACTTAGAGTGGACTACTATGTCTGGTCTCATGCCACTCTTGCTGATGATCTCTGGTGACTCTTCCATTCTGGGAGGTCGCAGTGCACTCCCAATCATCTGCCCCATCCAGCAGACTCTGCCTGCATGTTTCGAGTGGCACTGTGTTCTTGGCCATGATTTGCTGCCTCCTGCCGTGAAGAATGTTGGGGGTGCTTTTGGAGTCCTGATTCTCCCCTTTTGTGGTGTTGGTACTAGCCCAGACTACTTTTACAATTTATTGAGCACTTGGTTGTGCCTCCATGTGTACCTTCCTTGAGTCAGGGCTACTTTACATGAGCTATATAACATGCTCCACTGTTTGTTTTTCATGGGAGAGGGGCATGCAGGATCGTCTGTTTTCCCCCACTTCACCAGGTTTTGCATTTGAGGGCAGAAGGTCATATGCAGATCTGAGAATGAAGCTGATCCTGAGAGGGGCCATGTTCCAAAAGTCATTCCAAGTTAGACTTCTTTGGAGTGCATTCTCCCACGTTATGTCCATTGCCCTTGCTGGCTCTGCTGGACTGCTTTTGGAGTCTTTTTTGGTCTTCTTCTTTTCTCATCTCCTGAATCATCATGTCTCTTTTGGCTTTTTCCTTTGCCTTCGACCACCATTCAGTTTTGATCACCCCCAGTCCTTGTCTGTTGGTCTGTGTGTGTCCTGTTATTTCTCTGATCTTGAGACTTTCTTTTGCAGAATCCATCGCCTCTTGAACTTTCCATTTTCTGCCTGTCTTCAGCTGGGGCTTGATTGCTTCTACCACCTTGTCTCCTGAGTCCTCCAGCATGCTTTGAAGTCTGATCTTCCCTGCTTTGTATTCCTCCAGGATGGATTTCAGTGGTAGTTTGAGCTTTGCTTGGCGACAGTACAGCGCGATGTCAGTCAGACAGGGTGGGACACCAAGCCATTTCCTTGTGAACTTGTTGATTTTGGCTTCCATTGCCTCCACTGTGCTGGTGCAGATGTCGTATATCATCAGAGGCCATAGGAGCTTTGGTATCAGCATGAACTGCAGACACCAGACCTTGTATTTGCCAGGGAGCCCACACTGGTCAATGGTCTCCAAGCCTTCTTCCGCCATCTGCTTGGTTTCTTTTGCTCTTTGTGTGTCTTTCAGCGTATCATCATACCATCTTCCAAGGATCTTGACTGGTTCTTCTGTGACTGTTGGAATGGCCTGGTTGGCAACACTGAAGACCACAGATTCGGCCACTTTTCCTTTCCTCAGTGAGAGACTCCGTGATTTCTTTGGCTTGAACTTCATTCTGGATGAGGCAACTATGTCGTCCAGCCTCTCCAGCACATGACGTGTCTCGTCTTCTCTGGATGAAATCACTGTAGTGTCATCCATGAAGGCCTTGAGAGGAGGCATCTTGTATCCATCGCCAAGGTCTGTTTGTCTCGCGTTGTTTGTTGCTGCTTTCAAGATGAGTTCATTGCCAGCACGAACAGTATCGGGGGAAATTGCGCAGCCCATTGCAATGCCCACTTCCAAGTTGATCCAATCAGTTGTGTACTACTTGGTAGAGAACCGCATTGAGAAGCCATTGAAGTACTTCTTGAGCATGTCGCGGATGTTCTTTGGCACATGGTACATCTCAAGAGCCAACTGTATCATCTCATGGGGCACAGATCCATATGCGTTTGCCAGATCGAGCCACACTACGTCCAGGTCTCTCTTTTCTGTTTTTGCTTTTTGGATTGCGTCCCAGATCATTGTGGCGTGTTCTACACAGCCAGCCACGCCTGGGATGCCACCTTTCTGGACTGACACATCCAAGTACTTGTTTTCCATCAGGTACTTGGTCAGCCTTGCTGCCATGACAGAGAAGAAGATTTTCCCTTCGACGTTCAGTAGTGATATTGGCCTGAACTGGCTGATGTCACTTGAGTTTTGCTCTTTGGGGATGTACACACCATCTGCCGTCATCCACTGGCCGCTGATCTTCTGGTTTTTCCAAGCCGATCGCAGCAGCCTGTGGAGCCACTCCAGCACCTTGGGACATTTCTTGTAAAGCTGGTAAAGTATTCCGTTTGGCCCTGGTGATGATTTGGCTCTGGCTTTGTCGACCACCTTCTTGATTTCCGCCAACGTTGGAGGCTTGCCATTGAACTGTTCCTCAGGTTGGTTGGCCACACCAGATCTTGAATGTCGAGTGGTGCTTTGCTCTGTGAGTCAGAGTATGTTTTCCTCAGATGCTGCTCAAGAACTCCTTTGTCCACACTTAGGGTCCCAGATTTTGGCTGCTCAAACAGTGTTCTGGCAAACTGGAAGGGGTCTCTGAAGAAGCGCTCTTGTGTCTTCTTCTTTTTGCTCGTCCTCTTCCTCGCAGATTCCGCTTTGCTGAGGGCGCTGTGTTTTTCTTTCAGGTCTTCCCACAGTTTTTTCCAAGCCTTGTTTTTCAGCTGGCAGTGCGGTCTTCATTTGCTTCTTGAGGTTGTTCTTTTGGACTCTGATCTTGTCCATCTTTTCTTGGCGTCTGGATTTCTTTGGAGGTGTTTTCTCTTTGGGTAGTTTTACTCCATAGGCGTCTCTACATGTGGCATACACAATGTCCCCATATGTGGCTAGTTTGTGTTCCAGGGTGCTTTTCCCTATCAGTGCATCGAGTCTTTGGACGATTTTTGCATCCAGTTTCTCCCAATCTTCAGTTTCGTTTGCTCGTGGCAGGTTGAGTTTCAGGCGCCTGGCATCGAGGGCCTGTGCAAATTCCTCATCCGAACCAACAGCGTTAGTTCTGATGATAATAAATGAGAATTTGGGCAGGATAGCATCAAATCACAAATATTACTGTCCAGTTTGTCAAAGCCTTCAAAAGGGCTGTCTTCATATATAACAGAATATTCTGGAGCAACATAAATAAAAGCAGCGATAATATCAAATGAGTATTTGAATATTGATTTTTCAAATTTAATGAACACACAGTCTTCAACATTCTTTAATAGTCGTTCCACATTGTTTGCAATAGACTTATGTATGCATACAACAACCCCACCTTTTTTAAAATTTGCACGCGTGGATAAGAAAACAGAATGGTCTGGAAAGGCGTTTTCAATGTCACTTTGTTACATGCCCAAACCTCTGAAAAAGAGAAAATCTTGAAACTTGAACAGAACATTTTAAAGGAAGCACTTTGTAACTTTTGAGAGAGACCCTGAACATTCCATGCCATAATATGAAACTCGGACATCTGTTTTACTTTCTAACCTGGGTTGAGTGAACAAAGATGTGTAACTGTCCCTCGTAGTATTACGCGGTGCCACAGACTGCTGTGTGTCAAAATCAGTGCATTCTGTATCCTTATCTAAACTTGCTAAGCGCTCCGTCACACTGTTTGTGTTCACT
>CM031601.1:16995741-16998241 GCA_018398815.1 Conus ventricosus
ATGGTTGATGATGTTGATACAAGCTACATGAAATTTGTTGATACTGTTTTGCGTGCAGCTGAGCTTTCAATCCCTAAATGTAATCCTGATAAAACAAGAAAATATACAGGAAATGTTTGGTGGAATGTTTCCTGTGAAGAAGCAAGAGAACAAAACATGGAGGCTTATAAAATGTATCTAAAAAATAAAACAGACCCAGAAAAGATTGCTGAAAAAAACAAAGCAAAAAATCACAGTAATAGAGTGAATGAAAAGGCTAAGGAAGAATATGGTCAAATTTCTGTGAAAATGAGGTTCAAAATCACAAAGATCTCCAGAAAACTTGGAAAAAAAATAAAAGAAATGAAAAATGGAATAAGTCTTCCTGGGTACCCCTTAAAATTGGAAAATAACGAATTTCCTTCCAATTTTGAAAAGGCTGAAGCATTTGCAGATGCATTTGCAAAAAATAGTAACTTCGAAGGCCTCTCAGAAGAACAAAAACAGCGTAGAGAAAAATGGACGAAACAAAAGACAATGAAAACAGTCCCAATAAACAATCACTATAAAAAATGCTCCTATTCCTTTTCAGGAAACAAAAGATGCAATTTCAAACCTTGGATCAAAGAAAAAATCAGTGGGACCAGATGCGATTTCCAATGAAATGATAAAGCATTTACCAGTTAATATAAAACTTTTTCTAAGTTCATTTTTTCAAAAATGTTGGTTTGAAGGATTCAGCCATCTTTATGGAAACAATCTACTGTTACCCCTATTCCCAAGGAGGGAAAAGTCAAAATCAGATGAAAATAATTACAGACCTGTCGCTCTTACATCACATGTGGGAAAACTTATGGAAAGAATAATTCTAAAAAGGCTTGAACATTTCTGTGAAAAAAATGGTATAATACCAATACAACAGGCGGGTTTTAGAAAAGGAAAATCATCAGTTGATCATTTAGTAAAAAATTACCACACAGATTAAACATCAGTTTTCCCGTAGGAAAAACGTACTTGCCACTTTTTTGGACATTAGAAAGGCATATGACCAAGTTTGGCATTCAAAACTTCTAAACAAACTAGGATTAATAGGTATTTCAGGTTGTATGTACAACTATATAAAGGCATTTTTAAGTGAAAAGAATAATACAGACTAAGGTTTGGTAATGCCTACTCTAATCAAAGACGTACACAGATGGGGAAACCCACAAGGAGGTGTAATAGCCCCATTCCTTTTCAACATTTTGATGCGTGATCTTCCAAAAGTGGTCTCAAACAATGTCGAGCTGGCACAATATGCGGATGATATTTGCATATGGATGAAAGTCACTCTAAAAAAGCTTACACCGATTAGATCAATCAACTATATTAAAAAGGTAATATCAAAATGAACTAGACAAAATCAGCAAATACATGATTGAAAACGGACTAACCCTTTCAAAATGAAAAAATCGCATATGGTTCTCTTCAACTCTGGGTATGATCCTAAACCTCTACCCGCTTTTCAAATAAATGGAATCCACTTGAATATAAGAAAGTTGTTAAATTTCTAGGAGTAAGCCTGAACTTCTAAATTGAATTGGAACTACCGTTTGGAAAAATATTCTGACAAAAGCCAGAAAAGGATTAAATTTATTAAAAATGATAAATCGACAGTCGTGGGAAAAGATAGTAAGGTACTTATTCATTTAGCAACTGCGCTTGTGAGATCAAAAATTATCTTACGCTCAGGAAAATATTCTTTTCAGCTCCAAAATATTTGATAACAAAGATGCAAAGCATCGATAGCAAAGCTTATAAGATAGCTCTCGGTGTCCCTGTCCATGCCTCAACACTGAAAACCTACACAGAAATAGAATTTTGCCCTTTACCGAAAATATGAAAAATTGCTTCAGCAAAATATATTTAAGGAGTCACTCAACGCAAAATTCATGTATCAAGGAAACTGGTTTAAAATCAGAAATACATTTTCCAAAGAGAGCACAGTGTTTTGACTCTGTAAAAACTATAGGCTCCTATACGTCCCAATTATTTACAGATGCTGGTGTTGAACCCCAAACAGAAACTCCTCAAACGAGTTACAGTAATGTTCCTCAATGGGAGCTTAGTAAGGCTAATTTCAATATTAATTATACAGATTTAAGGAAAGGTGATGGACCATGCTGCCAACATATTTTCAAGGCACATAAAAACGAAAATTATATAAATCATCTTAAAAATATATACAGACTGTTCTCTACTTGAAAACCAATTATCAGGTGCTGCATTCATTATTCCATCATTAAAAATAGAGAAATCGTATCACAATTGGGAAAAAATACTCTGTATTCACAGCAGAGCTAATTGCCATTATTATGGCACTGAACTATCTTCTTAGTTTTCCATATTCCATATTTCAAATATTATTTTGTGTCGATTCAAAATCTGTCTTACAAGCTTTAAAATATTCTCATACAAGAGTGAGAGGAGAAATGATATCTGAGATATACCATTTAATTAATTTTTTGTCTTTACGTGGTTC
>CM031601.1:17015741-17023179 GCA_018398815.1 Conus ventricosus
GAGATTGTTCACATTTAATCACGCATATGTTGAAATATGCGGAATGTCTCCTCACAACCAGTATTCACATTTTTTTGTCAATCGCTACAATAACATATTTACACGGTCTTCACTAACACAATCGCTGTGGTTGCACCTAGACTGAACGTTTGTTAGAATGGTAAGTTGAATTACTTATATCCTGGAGATGTTCATCGTCATGTATGAGCAGCGTTTTATCAGTGGGATATTTTGTGCATGGAGATGGGATTATTTCTGTGCAATGCATTCAAAGACTCGCCGTAAAACAAAGTATCTGTATTCCATTTTCATGACCAGCATCACACGATGGACACTTTAAGTCATTTAGCTGGCCAGGGGCATATTTCATTTCATGGGGATATATTTCAGAGACGTCAGTTCTAAACCTTAACAAAATATCCCTGATGTGTTCGCTTTCTTCAGGGGAGAAATACGATTCCACCGAGAAATGATTTAATTGAAAGTGTGTAAACGTTAAATCTGTAAATTTGATCGTGCAAGCTTCAAACAGAGAAAGAGAGAGAGAGAGAGAGAGAGAGAGAGAGAGAGAATTTTTACAAGGATAATGAGTTTCATATCCTGTTCTTGCTCTTTGTTGTGTTATGAAAATATCATGCAAATGAAAGTCTGAAAAGAGATGACAGAAAGGGGTGGGGGGTGGGGGTGGGGGTCACATCGCCAGATACTAAAAGTAAAAGTGTGTATATGTAAGACAGTCGATATAGATGACCATGTTGAATTACTCGGAACGCCTTTTACTACCAAGGGAGGTTATAATCAGCATTGACTGAAGCAGTTACTTACCGTGTATTATTTAAGTAGAGCATACGTCGATGCTGGTCTTACAAGATAATTTCAATTTCCGTCAAAATCTATTATTTCGAGTATAGTTAATTGGTGTGACTTTAAAGTCAGTGGAATTTTTTTTATATAACATTAACAACATTGAATCCACAAGTTGATTAGAATCTACACCATAGTTTTGTACCCAAGGACACTGGGCTCAAAATTACGCCCACATTGTGTCAATCAAGTTTGGTTGATATCATTTTGGTAGGCTGCTTTTTTGCGCATCAAATCTGTAACAGTTCTGCCGAGCGAACCTGAAAGGAGATGAAAGCAGAACCTCTTTGCGGTTTACAATAACGAGCGCGAGTACGTTCGCTCGCTCCTACGTACAACTTACACACACACACACACGCACTTCTGTATACACGCAGGCACACACACACACACACACACACACACACACACACACACACACACACACACACACACACACACACACACACACACACACACACACACACACACACACACACACACAAAGGGCTCGTGCCCACACATCCATACACACACATGTGTACATTCATGACACACGCAAACAAAACACACACACACACACACACACACACACACACACACACACACACACACACACACACACACACAAACCAATGTTGTTAGGTAGACACTCAAGGTCGTTGGTAGGCAGGCACTCAAGGTATTGGGCTAACGCGCAGGTGAACATCTTTTAAGTCGTAGCCACGAGACCCTCTTCTTAAATTCTCTCATCTTAGTTGTTGATTTATTTATCCATCAGTTTAAAATCATATCGTAGTGTGGTCTAAAAACTTAGCGGATGTGGTGTAGCTTATATGGACTAGTCCGCACGCAGTGACGCCTCCTTGATGAAACTGAAACTATCCAACCAAAATGCATATTCAGATTTTAAAAAAAAATAATTGAAGTTCATTTCCCCTTGGAGACCATTCAAAGCAGAAGGACATGCAACCATTCCCTGGTTAGCCATACTCAACGTGCGAGTCCAAGATAGACTCACAAACCCTCAGATTGGCAGCTATACTGTTTCCAATGTCTATGCATATTTGAACCGGTCTGAACTTTGTCTGCCCTGTTTAGAACGTATGCACAAGAAATTGTAATTTTTTAAAGTTGATAATGTTTCTTTTTTGCTCATTTCTAAAGAAGCCAATAGAGTGAGGACTTATCTCCTGTGAAGCCTTCAGGCACTATCAGATGAAGCAGGGAGAGAGAGAGAGAGAGAGAGAGAGAGAGAGAGAGGAGAGAGAGAGAGAGGAGAGAGAGAGAGAGAGAGAGAGAGAGAGAGAGAGAGCGAGAGACAGACAGACAGACAGACAGACAGAGACAGAGACAGAGAGAGAGGGAGGGAGACTCAACAACAACGATGTGGCTTTTAGTCAGCGATCTGTGAATACATTTCCAACAGCACACGTCAAGGACAGACTGGCTCCTGAGTATCGGTAAGGGACACTACTCTGCAGGCACTGCTAGCAGCGCTGTTCTCCTTCCACCCTAACAGCCTGGCCTGAGGTTATGGAGATATTTCTGCCAAATGGACTGTAGTGTTGATCCCTTATGGATCAGCAAACGTTTTCATTTGAAATGAATATCTGGACGCATTATCCCTAATGTGTTGAGAGAGAGAGAGAGAGAGAGAGAGAGGAGAGGAGGAGAGAGAGAGAGAGAGAGAGAGAGAGAGAGAGAGAGAGAGAGAGAGAGTGTGTGTGAGAGAGAGAGAGAGAGAGAGAGAGAGAGAGAGAGAGAGAGAGAGAGAGAGAGAAGAGAGAGAGAGAGAGAGAGAGAGATGTTTGTATATCTGAAGAGGTCCCTGACCATAAGCGGATTTAAACTATTGGCTTTGATTCAGTGAGAAGGGGAGTGTGTATGCTCTATAACAATTATCTTGCCATAGCTCAGGCAGACATAATCTGTTGTTGGAAGACTCAAAGCGTGCTCGGGAGAACTAGCTTACTGTACTGAAAAGTGATCCCTGTATTGCTCTTTAATCAGACTCAGGGTCCAGATTATGTCAAGTAGTCAACCGAGGTCTGAGCCAGAGTCAGTTTTGAATGCTTTAATTCACGATAGACTTTAAAACAATATGCAAAGCGTATAAACGTACTCCCAGTTTATCCTGAATACGCGTGAGATATCCCATAAAGAGGAAAAACTGTCTTGGACTGGTGTAACCGTTAGTAATGGCTTTTGTGGTAAACATCGGCCATCGTCTGTGACCTATAAGGAACATATTTACAAATTTTCAGAAAGATCGGCCAAGAACTTTCTGAGATTTTTCATAAAGAAGAAAACCATTATGGGCCGGTAGTAATGGCTATAACGGTAAGCTTAAACATCGGGTATCATCCGTGACCCATCATAAACATACCTACAAATTTTCAGAAATATTGGCCAAGTACTTTCTGAGATATTCCGTAAAGAAGAAAAAGCGTTACAGGCCGATACAGCCGTTAGTAACGGTATAACGGTAAACTAAAACATCGGGCATCATCCGAAACCCATAATGAACATACATGCTAATTTTCACAAAGATCGGCCAAGTACATTCTGAGATATTCCGTAAAGAAGAAAAAGCGTCACAGGCCGTTACAGCCGTTAGTAACGGTATAACGGTAAACTCAAACATCGGGCATCATCCGTAACCCATAGTAAACATACCTGCTAATGTTCGCAAAGATCAGCCAAGTACTTTCTGAGATATTCCATAAAGGAAAAAAATGTTACAGGCCGTTACAGCCGTTAGTAATGGCTACAACGGAAAACTAAAACATTGGGCATCACCCGAGAGCCATAATGAACATACTTGTTAATTTTCACAAAGATCGGCCAAGTACTTTCTGAGATATTCCATGAAGAAAAACAACAGTTACAGGCCGTTTCAGCCGTTAGTAACGGCTATAACGGTAAACTAGAACATCGGGCATTATTCGTGAGCCATAATGAACATACCTGCTAATGTTAACAAAGATCGCCAAGTACTTTCTGAGATATTCCATGAAGAATGAAAACCGTTACAGGCTGTTACAGACGCCAGTAACAGTATAACTGTAAACTAAAACATCGGGCATTATTTGTGACCCATAATGAACATACCTACACATTTTCAGAAAGATCGGCCAAGTACTTTCTGAGATATTCCATAAAGTAAAGAAAAACCGTTGCAGGCCGTTACAGCCGTTAGTAAGAAGAAGACAGGGCGACCTTGTCGAAATCTTCTCAAAGTAAGTTTTTGATTCTGAGTCTAACTACTTTTCGAATCTAGAATCCAGAAACCTATATTCTTTATTTCCCAGTGGTTTTGAAAATTGAATATTAAGAGAAAGGAGAGAAGTTACGCTATTCGTTGCATGAAACAAAGTGAATATATTGTTGAATTAAAGGTATGGAATTAAGTAAAGAAGACAAACAGAAAGACCCGAAACATAGAAAGTTGGGAAAAAAGAAAACAAACAAACATGAGCGAGGAGGGTCAGGCTTTTTGAAAACTAGACAGATTCGAAATAGTTATGCGATGCGTTGTCCACGTGTCTATATATTCGAATGTTAAACACCAGAAAAAAGAAAAACAAGAAAAGTAAGAAAGGAGGAATAAAGCCAGGAAAGAAAGAACAGACAGAAAGAAAGTTAAAAAAAAGAAACGAAGAAGAAAAAGGAAAACATTAAGAGAGAAAAAAGAAATAAAGAAAGATAAGACAAGTACAGAAGAGAACGAAAGAAAATACGGAGACAAGAATGTAAGAAAGGTAAAAAGAAATGAGATGAAAAAGAAAGAAAGAACAAATAAAAGAAGATAAATGATTGAAGTGGACTCAGTCTCTTATGTTGTTTATGGTTTAAATCAGTTTGCGATAAGCTATCTTTGCTTTGTTATTCAAAGTCCACAGATTTTAAAAAGAATATAAAACCAGTTTGCAAATAAAAACATATCTGTCTTGTTATTCAAAGTACACAAGTTTAAAAAAGACTTATTAGTAAGTCTGCCAAGCAACAGGGACAAACAAATTGCAAGACAAAAACGTGTGCACCACACGAAACCTGCTCATAAGTGGGCCAGATTTCCCAATGGCAGAACAAAACATACGAATTTCCTGCGCAAGAGAAATCTGGGAACGTTAATGTAGGGATAGAAAGAATGGAACGGAGGAGAAAGGAAAGAAGGAGAAAAGGGATGAATAAAAGGACTGAAGAAGGAGTTGTTTTTTTTTTAAATGGACTGCTCCACTGTGCAGACATGAAATCATCAGATTTCAATTACAAAACTATTACACAATACTTAATAAACAATTTAATGTACACTCTTTATATATATATATATATATATATATATATATATATATATATATATATATATATATATATATATATATATATATATATATATGTGTGTGTGTGTGTGTGTGTGTGTGTGTGTGTGTGTGTGTGTGTGTGTGTGTGTGTGTGTGTGTGTAAAGCACAGCTCACAGCATAAGACGTAACCTAAAGCCATTACACTGGGCAGGGCCATAATTCTTGAGTGCGAGAGCATGTTAGTTAACACACACAATCTGCACTGAAAACACGCATTGTTCTTAAAATGTGTGTGTGTGTGTGTGTGTGTGTGTGTGTGTGTGTGTGTGTGTGTGTGTGTGTGTGTGTGTGTGTGTGTGTGTGTGTGTGTGTGTGTGCACTTCAAATCAATTAGGGATCGATACTACTGTCCATTTGAAAAACATGGATCCGTCACCCCAGGCCAGGCTGTTGTCGTGGAAGGAGAACAGCGCTGCTAGCAGTGCTTGCAGAGTAGTGTCCCTTACTGATACTCAGGAGCATGCATGCTGTCCTTGATGTGTGCTTTCGGAAGTTTATTCACAGACCGGTGATAAAAAGCCACTTCTTTGTTCCTGAGTCTCCACTCCCCCCCCCCCCCCCCCCCCCCCCCCCCCCCCCCCCCCCCCCACTTCCCTTGCCCCTCTTCCCCACACCTGTTTCTCTGCCTGTCTGTCTGTCTGTCTGCCTGTCTGTCTGTCGCTCTCTCTCATCTGCTTTGGCTGATATGATTCGGAGGCTTCACAATTGCTGAGTACTCACACTGTGGCCTTACATGAAGATTTTTATCTGTCTGTCTGTCTGTTTCACTCTCTCCCTCACCCTCTGTCTGTCTGTCTGTCTGTCTGTCTGTCTGTCTCTCTCTCTCTCTCTCTCTCTCTCTCTCTCTCTCTCTCTCTCTCTCTCTCTCTCTCTCTCATGCCTGCTTTGGCTGATATAATTCAAAGGCTTCACAGTTGCTGAATACTCCCACTGTGACCTTACATGAAGAAACGAAGGAACACAATCAGCTTTTCACATTCAGCGTCTTCTGTCAAGACTGCAAGCAGAACAGCCAAAGTTCCAACTGGTTCCAATTTACACTATACATAAAGCAACCAGGGGGGTTGTGAATCTGCAAGCATGGACACGCACTCTGGGTATGTCTACCCGGGGATTTGTGCACATGTCCTTCTACTCTGAATAGTCTCTTAGGGGAAATGAACTGCCGTTGTTTCTTTTTAATTTGAATATGAATTTTACTATCAGCTTCTACAGGCGTCACAGCGCATGGGTTGGTCCATCTACGCTACATTACATCAGCAGAGCCATAAGACCATCGAGATCTGCTTAAAAATCAAAGATTTACATACGCTTAATTCAACTTCTTTTGTGCCTTCACTTAAGAGGTTATGTTCAAACCCACATCTCTGTGTTAACTCGTTGGTCAGTGTCGCATCAGGATAACATAAGAACTACAAGATCTGTTTTTTTCTTTTGCCAAGCTTTGCTTGTGGCCCAAGAACGGACCCGTTTAATTATGGTGTAGGTCCAGACAGCAGATGTACATGAAAGGGAGAATCAGGGATACTTTGCTGTGGAAATAACCGACCCTGCCATCGCGAACGTGAAATCGATGTTGAACTGAGAAAAAGTACCTTTGAAGTCCTTTGCTTCTAAATATGATATGCAACTTTTGCTGGAATGAAATCAAGAAAATGAGCAGTATTTTCACATTGCACTCACGCAAGAAAAGCAGACCCCTATTCATATCATCTGTTTTAAAATTTGTCTTCTGTTGAGCACCGTGATCCTGGTGAAGCTTTAATGGCATTGTTATGTCCACTGGGAAATGACCTAAGTCAAGTGAGTTATTTGGTCATGGTCGCAAAAAAAAGGGAAAAACAATTCTCCAAATTCGACTTGAGCTTTTTGCAAGCTACAAAGTGGAGAGAGAGAGAGAGAGAGAGAGAGAGAGGAGAGAGAGAGAGAGAGAGGAGAGAGAGAGAGAGAGAGAGAGAGATCCACGCAAGAAAGAACTAGCTGGCATCTGTTCTATCCAAACGGAGTATCTTTCGGTACTGGAAATTGTTTCAAATGCGATCAATGCCCTCAGAATAGAATATCTCAGAAAGCACTTGGCCGATCTTTCTGAAAATTTGTAGGTATATTCATTATGGGTCAAGGATGATGCCCGATGTTTTAGTTTAAGGTTTCAACAGTTACTAACGGCTGTAACGGCCTGTAACGATTTTCTTCTCCATGGATATCTCAGAAAGTACTTGGCAGA
>CM031601.1:17023279-17045779 GCA_018398815.1 Conus ventricosus
GGAAAAATTTTGGGGTCGGAAAAAACCGGGGGGTTTCAATTTTTCAAACAAAACGGGGAATTTTAACAACGGGCAGGAAATTATTCTTACACACTACCCCGCTTCGATACCCCTTTTACATCTTAGTGTGAGTGGGGAGGGGGGGGGGGAAAGGCGACCTCCCTTGATATACTGTTAGAAGAAATTCTGTCACCCCCAAATTTCTTTTTTTCAATTTTTTTAGCCTCCATAAAAAGTTTTTCGATTTCATCTACTTTGGGAATTATTTAGCAAAATCGTTAAAATTTGATGCGCAAAAACAAAACCACTCCCAAAACTAACAAAACTTTGCCCCAGTTTTTTTTTTGTAAAAAAACCAGGGTGATTTTTTAATCCAGGTGGATGTCAGGGTTTGTCACGAGGCCTACGACTTTTTGCCCCCTTTAGGTGGCGGAATTATCATTTATTTTGTTTTGCTGTTGTGGTATCCGTCCTTAAGTGGCTTGTGGTGGGGTTTTGAACCTTGGTGTATTTAGCTCAACCGGTTTGCTTTTCTCTCTCTCTTCTCTAACCCCAAATGCCCGTGTTTTTTTCATCCGCGGGTTCATGGGTGGCTGGAAACCTTTTCCCTCGAATTGGTGTCTTCGGCCTCTCGCCTGTCTTTTTACCTGTCCACGGCTTTTTTTCTTTTAGTTGAAGTTGGCATCTGTGACGAAAAGCGTGGCATGTTGGGCCCCCATCGCTGAGGGGGGTTTTTGCTCTTCACTCGGCGGAAATGTCCTTGGGGGGCCCTGCTCCGGTCTTGGTTTTACCGTATCCGGGTACAGTCGGTACTTCAATTCCTACAGTCGGCTGAGGAGAGGGACTACTTCTTTTTCCCGCATTGCGCTTCTGTCCTCTCGACGGGGAAGAGGGCAGAGAGGTCGTTTGCCCCGCCTTTTGGGTCCCCACGGTAGTGGTGGCATCGTTTCGTGTTTGTTTTTTTTGGGTTTTTTGTTTTTGTTAGCCGGCTTTTTTCTCTTTTGCGCAATTTTCTTTTTTTTTTAAAAAATTGTAAAAAAATATTGTTTAAAAGCCCTTTTTCTCGGGTTAATTCAACTTTAACCTGCCTTTAAAAATTATATCCAAAATTCTTTTCTCCTGTTTATGCTCGGTGATGGGGTTGTCGGGGGGATGGGAGAAAAAACTGGTGTTCGGGGTTGGAAATTTGTTGGTCTCGTCGTCCGCCCTGTCACATTCGCCGGATTTTATTTTTTTGGCCACCGTCTGTTTGTGTGTGAAAGGAGAACGAGTTTTTGTTCGCGAGTGTGCGTCCCATGATTTGTCGTTCGGATGCGGGTTGGGATTTGTTTTTTTGAAATGTGGGCTAAAAAATGTGACAATTATGCCATTGAATTATTTTTTGCAAATGTGGTGGCGTTTTTAAAGCGTGGCGCTGTGTTGGTTTTTTTTTAAAGAAAAAAATTTGTTAAACGTGGTGAGAGAAGGGTGAAGTAATTATATTTGTTTTATAGCCTGTTGTTTAATGCGTCCCTTACCTGTTCATGTGAGAAGCTTTAACGATTTGATGGGTTTTTCTGTGTTTGCTCGGTCTGTGTTGAGTGGGGCTGTTTGGTGCGTTTGATAGACTTCCCCCTCGCCCACGGCGAGTGGCGTTAAGATTTGCAGCGGGTCAGACTGTATGCGGGGGTTCAGTCCCCCCCTTTCCCTTCCTTTCCCTTCCTTCCTTTCCTTCTTTTTTCCCCCTTTCCCTTCTTCCTTCCCTCCCTTTCTTCTCTCCCCCCGCTACGTTTCCCTCCCCCCCCGGGGGGCTTAAACCCCGGAGTAGGCTTGGTTGGTGCCCGTGTGGTTGGGCCACGTCGGCGGACCAGGATGGAGGGTCCCAGTGTGGTTGGGGCCCACGCCGGGTGGCCCGGGATGGTGTGCCACGTGCGGGTTAGGCCAGCTCTGGTGGCCCACGGACGGATGGTGCCACGCGGGGTCGGGCCACGCTGGGCGGGACCGCGACTGGTAGAGGAAAGCCCCCCGTCTTGGGGCGGCCCTGCCCCCCGCCCGGCCCCTCAGTAAAAGCCCGTTTCTCCCCCCCCCCCCCCCCCCCCCCGGGGCGCGCTTTCATGCCGCTTGCGTGCGAGGGTGGCGGCTTTGGCGACTCCCTTCAAGAACCAAACCCCGGTTCGGGCATTTTGGCGAAGGGTGCCCCCGTAGACTTGAGGGAGGCAGGGGGGGAGGCCTCCAGGGTGGGGGAAGGGATGGTGTTGGAAATGTTTCTTTAAATTTGGGTGATATGTCATATGTGCAGGAATGCTAAAATTGTGATTTTTTTGTGCGTCGTTGGTAAAATTTTTATTTATAACGTGCATGTTTGGGTGTTGGAGTGCTTGTTTGGGTTTTGGCTGTTGTGTGCGTTGGAGTGTTGTTGTGTTTGTGCTGTTGTTGTTTGGAATGTTTATTTGCTGGTGGAAAAAATGGGGTTTTGTTCGTTTTCTTTATTTGTTGGTTTTTGCGGGGGTTTTGAGGTCAGTCCTCCTTCATCCCCCCTAGCCCGACCCTGTCGGGCGACCCCCCGGGGGTGGGTCGGGGACAATTGTGGGGGCTCGTCCGGGATGTAAAAGGGCTTGCTGTCTCTCTCGTTTCGCGGAGCCTTTTAGGTTTGTCTTTTTGTATATGTTTAGTCGTTTTTGGTTTGTTGTGGGTGGTTGGGGGGTACCAGGTGAAGGGAGTCTTTGGGGGCCTGAAGGAAAATCCCGGGGTGACCGGGGGGTCGGGTGAGACCGGGGGAGTCGCGGGGTCCGACCTCCTTCCGCGGGTACCTCACGCAGGACGGCCCTAAGTCTTGCCTTTCTGTTTCCCCTCAGTCTTCCATTCCTGTTGTGTATTTAGCCGTTTTGTTTTTTTTTTTTTTCTACCGGGGGATTAGTACAGGGGTTGTACGGACGTTGTGTCATTTTTTTTTTTCCTCTTCGGTTCCGTCTGCCTTTTTTTTTTCCGGCCAGCCCCCCGCCTGTTGCTCGTGTTTTTTAGAGCGCGGTGTTGCCGAGGGGGGCGGGAATAGTTTTTTTTTTTTTTTTTTTTTTCGGTGAGCCCCCCCCATGTTTTGGTGTTGTTTTAGAGCGCGGTGTTGCCAGGGGGGAGCAGCCCGGACTGTCCCACACACGCACCAAATAATACCAAAAATATCCAAACCCCCTTAAAAAAATTTTTTTTTTCAAGTGGAATTTCTTTCCCTTATTTTATAAAGTAGGATTAGTTGTATGACAAAGTCCGGGGTGGTGTAGGCTACTGGGGGGTCGAAGAAGAAGGGTCTTTAAATGTAGTCCCCACATTAGTACCAGCACTTCGAAACAGTACTTCCCCTTTTTTCCCGTGCTGTAGCCGATAGTTCCCGCGATACTTTCAATTCTTCTTTGCTAGGGGGGTTTCCCGCTGAAACCCGACTGGGCCTTCCGCCGGAAGCGTCAGAGTATAGGAAGCAACTGGGGCTTCGTTGAGTCCAGAAAACCCCAAAACCCCCTTTCTCCTGTTCCCCCCGTAAGGGGTATGCCCCGGGGGGCTTTCCCCATGGGAAGGGGGAGACCCAAGGGGGGTCCAAAGGGTCACCTCCCTTGGGATGGTGAACCCCCCCAGGACTCACCCCTGTCCCGATGTTTAGGAGCGCAGCGTAGTGAAGAGGGTGCTCAGCGAAGGGAAGAGGCCGCTCAAAACTCTGCGAAGGGAAGAGGCGCTCGCGTGGGGGAGTTGGTAGGAGGAGGCCTGCGCAGAGAGGGACTGACAGACGGAGATTTTGCATAGGGAAGAGGCTATGCGCGAAGGGAAAAGGCTGCTCCGCTTGGGAGGAGGCTGGCCCGACAGGAGGATCGGCGTAGGGAAGAGGCGCCAGGCGGAAACCCTCCGTAGGGAAATAGAAAAGGGTGGCGCTTGCGTAGGAGGGAGAACAACTTCTTTTGCGGTCTTTTTCCCCATCTGTAAATCAGGGGGTTTTTCACAGGCGGTGATAGAGTTAGAGGCCCAAAGTTTAAAGCTTCCCGGTTTTGATAGTGAGGACATAGAATTTCTTAGGCTTTTGCAAGGTAGCTACCATACCCTTGTTGAGGAAAAAAGGCCATTTCACCTTTTTTTTTGGGGTTTTCGGGGGTGCAAAGGGGTTTTGTGCTCATCTAAATGAAGGCGCGTTTAGCGAAACTGAGTTGGCCTTTGGGAAGCGTTTTTCCACCTTACCCCCAAAAGTAAGGGGGGTTCAGGTCCAGAAGAAGAATTGACGAGACCTTCGTGCAGTTGGTGTAGGCTGCGCAAAACGCTAGGGGGACTGGGGTCGTTGGGTAAGTTGGGCTGGGGGATTGATCCTCATTGAACAGCTCACCCTTTCCCCTGTGTCCCCCGAGTAGGATCCGGTAGGGAGACGCCCCCAGGATTTCGCGGCTGCGATTTCACCCGCTGAGGTGTTTGCTGAACCGCGGGGTTTTTTGGGGATCGCCCAGATACGGGGAAGCCCTCCAAGGTTTTGTGGCAATTTTGGCCCGACAAATGCTAGGGGGGTGAAAAAGGAGGAGTTACGGGGATTTCAGCGCCCCCGCTGTGTTTTTTTTGTGGTGTTGGGCCCCATTAGGAAAGATTGTCCAAAGCCCCGGTAGTCGTGGGGGTGGGCCTTTCCCAGTCCTCGGGCCCGGCTAACGTGGGTTCCTCCCCTTTGGGGGTTTGAGTGCCCAGTGTTTCTCTTGTTGTTGGTTTTTCCCCCTTGGTCAACCCTCAGGGGTTCGGGGGCATCAACGATTTTGGGATAAGAAATTGGTTTCCCCTGAGGCCCGGGGGGCGCTGTTTGAGTGTGGGGTGGAGGGCTGGTTTTACCCCACCCGTCCCCGTACTGTTCCTTCTCCCCCCTTTTCTGTGGCGAGTTGGGCTATGGGTGGCCCCCTTGTATTCCCTTATTTTGGGAAAACTATCACCTTTCCCGAGGACGCAGCACCGTGGGCTCGGATTTGCCCCGTACGGCGTGTGTGGGAAATCACCACCGCGCCAAAAATAGAAAGCAGGAACAGGAATTGGCCGTTCTCCGCCGATCTTGACGAGGTTTGGCCAGGGCCATCCTGCTACCGGTCCGTCTTCAGGCCAGGCTTGGTGCCAAAAACCTGCGACAACTGGTAGGTGTCCTGCTCGTCTGCCCCCACACGCCCAAGGTGGCTTCAAGCTCCCCAAGGGGGTCCCTTTAGGGTTTTCATCGGCGTGTGTGGCCAAGGGGAGCTTGTTGTTCCCCCCAAAACCCGGGGGGTCTGTTTTTGGGAGGCCCACGATTCCCCCATGGCAGGTCATTGGGCTCCAACGGACTCTCGAGCGAGTAAGGACAGGACTTCTTCTGGCCAGGGATGAACTCGCAGGTTAGGCAGTACTGCCGCAGTTGCGAGGGTCTGCCAACGGAAACGCCTAAGGGTCGCTGAAGCGTGTTCCCCTAGGGTCAGTGCCACGGGTTGGGGAGGCATTCAGCAAGGTTGGGGTCGACCTGGTGGGGACCCATTAATCCTCCATCCGATCGCGGTCACCGCACAATTTCGGTAGTGGTAGAATCTGCGAGTCGATACCCAGGGGCTGTCCCGCTTGGGAAACTATCGATGCCCCTACTGTTGTGAATCTCTCCAGGCAGATTTGGACGCGCACTGGCGTCCCCAAGAAGAAGTACGGCCGGAAGTTTGTACTGGAGAGCGATCATCATCCTCTCCAGTGCCTGGACCGGATTCCGGCCAGTCAGTCATCGACTCATGAGTTAGGCAGTGGAACTGCAGAGTCATGCGTTCACTTTCCGTCAATAAAGGGGTTCCTGTAATACGGATGCTGACTACTTAGCCGAGCTCCGTAGTCAGCCACTTGGAAAATCGGTCAGAGGGACATTTCCCCTCAACCAGGGTTATATCCCCTTTGTCTCTGTATCAGATGTAGTGACAGTTTTCACTTCAGTGATGTTAACGGTAGTGAATCACCAATGGTTCGGATTGTTACTTTCATGGTTGGAAGGTTTGCTTAGTTTTTTGATAAATGTAGTATTATGTATTTCCTGTATGATTTTTATCGTAGAAAGTTTGTATTGGATTCCTCGTACTCTGTCGAGCACAGAGAGTTGGGTTCGTCCCATTGTTGTGAATTTGCACATGCGTCAAGGTTCAAAAAGGGAAAAACTGTATCTCAGAGAAAGAGATGCTTTTAGAAGGGGGGTTTGTCACGAGTTTGTCACGAGGCCTTCGACGTTTGACCCATCTAGGGTGGCGGAATTACTCATTTATTTATTGTCGTTGCTGTTGTCGTGTATCCGTCCCTTAATGTGGCTTGGGGGTGCGTTGCACCTTGGTGTATTTTAGCTCAACTTCGGTTTTTCTTTCCCTCTCTCTCTCTAATCCCACTGCCCCTGCTATTCATCCTGCAGGTTCATGGGTGGCTGGTACCTTTCTCTCGAACTTGGTGTCTATCGGCCCTCGCCTGTCTTTTTACCTGTCGCACGTGCTTCATTCTTTTAGTTTGAAGTATGCTCACTCTGTGACGCAGCGTGGCATGTTGCCGCCATCGCTGAGGAGGTTAGCTCTTCACTCGAGCGGGAAAATGTCCGGAGCGCCTGCTCCGGTCTTGGTTCTTCACCGTACATCGAGGGTACAGTCGTATCTTTCAATTCCTACAGTCGGCCTGTAGGAGAGGGACATCACTTTCTTCTTTCTCCGCATCTGCGCTTCTGTCCTCTCGACTGGACAGAGGGCAGAGAGAGTCGTTTGACCCGCCTCTTCTGGGTTTACCCACGGGGAGCTGTGAGCATCAGTTTCGTGGTTTGTTGGGTTTGTTTTTTGTTTTTGCCGGCTTATCTTCTTTTTGCGCAATTTTCTTTTGTTTCAAAATTGTAAAAGAAATATTGTTTGGGGACCTTTTCTCTGGTTTAATTCAATCTTTTTAACCTGGCCATTCTTTAAAATTTTATCCAAATTCCCTTTTTCCTGTTTTTTGCATTGGTGATGCGGTAGTTTGGTGGGATGGGAGAGAACCTGTGATTCAGGGTTGGAACTTGCTTGGTCTCGCTCGTCCGCCCCCTGTCACATTTTGCCGGACTCTTATTCTTCGGCCACCGTCTGTTGGTGTGCAAGGAGAACGAGTTTTATGTTCGCGAGTGTGCGTACGCATGATTTGTCGTTCGGATGCGTGGTTGGAGATTTGTGTTATTTGAAATGTGGCTATAAAATGTGACAATTATGCCATTGAATTATTATTTGCAAATGTGGTGGCAGTTATTAAGCGATGGTCGCTGTGTTGGTTTATTTCCCTAAGAAAGGAAATTGTTAAACGTGAGTGAGAGAAGGGTGAAGATAATTCATATTTGTTTTTATAGCCTGTTGATTTAATGCAGTCCCTTACCTGCTTCATGTGAGAAGACTTTAACGATTTGATCGGTTTACTGTGTTATGCTCAGGTCTGTGTTGAGCTGGGGCTGTTGGTGCGTTTGATAGACTTCCCCTCGCCCATCATGCGAGTGGCTGTTAAGATTTAGCAGCATGGGTCAGACTGTACTGACGGCCGGGGTTCCAGTACCCTTCCTTCCTTCCTTCCTTCCTTCCTTCTTCCTTCTTCCTTCCTCCTTCCTTCTTCCTTCCTCCCTTTCTTTCTTCTCTCCTCCCAGCTAACGTTTCCCTCCCCCCTCCCGGGGGCTTCACCCGGAGTACGGACTGGATGGTGCCTACGTGCTGGTTGAGGCCACGCTCTGGCTGAGACCACGGACTGGATGGTGCCACGTGCTGGTTGAGGCCACGCTCTGGCTGAGACCACGGACTGGATGGTGGCCACGTGCTGGTTGAGGCCACGCTCTGGCTGAGACCACGGACTGGATGGTGCCACGCGCTGGTCGAGGCCACGCTCGGGTCGGGACCGCGGACTGGTAGAGGAGCCCGCCGTCTTGACTGGCCGGCCCTGACCCCGTCCAGGACCTCCAGTAACAACGCCACGTTTCTCCCCCCCCCCCCCCCCCCCTCCGGACGCGCTCTTCACTGCCTGCTGCGTGTCGAGGGTGTCGGCTTTGAGCGACTCCCTTCAAGAACCAACCCGGTTTCGGAGCACCTAGTGCGACAGGGTGCTCCCAGTAGACTTGACGGAGGCAGGGGTGTGGAGGCACTCCAGGGTGTGGGAAGGGATGGATGTTGGAAATGTTTCTTTATAATTGTGTATATGTCATATGTGCAGGAATGCTGTAATTGTGATTGTGTACGTCGTATGGTGAAATGTTTATTTATAATCGTGCATGTTGTGGGTGTTGGAGTGCTTGATTGTGATTGTGCATGTTGTGTGCGTTGGAGTGCTTGATTGTGATTGTGCATGTTGTGTGTGTTGGAATGCTTATTTGCTGGTGTGAATAAATGGGGTGTTGTATCGTAATCTTTATTGTGTGGTCTCTGCGGGGCGTGTGAGGTCAGTCACTCCTTCACTCCCACCTAGACCGATCCTGTCAGGGCAGACCTCCAGGGGTCGGTCGTGACAGTGGATTCAACGTTGTTAGTTTTATTAGAAATTTTCCACTGAACTTAAAATCTTACACGTTAAACATAATCTAAATAATGGATTATGACGGGATATAAAACGTCTGTAAGGCCAGCCTTGATATTTCGTATTCTGAATGTTCTACTAAAAATAATACACGGCAAGTAGCTACTTCTATGCATGCTAATTATAACTCCCTCGGTAGTATACATGTATGAAGCAGCTTGACATGGTCATTATATGACTGTACCACAATTACATATTCAGCTCCATATAGTATCTGCCCCTTGCTCTCCCTTCTTTGTTCACATTCCATTTCTTTTGCACGTTCTTTTGTAAATTCAACTGAGAGCAAGAAGAAAATGGGGGAAAAACAGGATCTGTCATCCTCGTAAATAAAGTCCTCATCTCTCTCTCCTCTCATCTTCCTCTCTCTCTCTCGCTCTCTCTCCTCTCTCTCTCTCTCGTCTCTCTCTCTCTCTCTCTCATCTCTCTCTCTCTCTGAAACGATCACAAATACAGTTTTAAATTATCTCTCATTGGAATAGTGTTTCACAGCTGAAGAAAGCAAGCGCATCAGGGATATTTTGCTAAGGTTTAGAACTGACGCCTATGAAACTGATCCCCATGAAATGGGATATGCCCTTGCCAGCAAAATGATTTGAACTGTCCATTGTGTGATACTTGTATCGAAAATGGAACACACACACTTTGTTTATTGCAGGTCTTTGAATGCATTGTACAGTATACAAATCATCCCACTCATAAAAACGCTGAAACTATTAATGATGACGACGGAATCTCCAGGATGTCAATTGCTCATTTACCGTTTTAACAAACGCATGGTCCAGCTGTAATCACAGCGTTTATGTTCGCTGAGACTGTGTGGAATACGTTCTTGTAGCGATTAAAGAAACAAAAACAACAACAAACAAACCTGTGGATACTGTGTGTAAGGAGACATTTCCACACATTTAAAAACATATGTGTGCTGAAACGTGATCTCTCTCTCTCTCCTCTCTCTCTCTCTCTCCTCACTCTCTCTCTCTCTCTCTCTTCTCTCGCTCTCTCTCTCTCTCTCTCTCTCTCTCTACTCAGGGCGAGGACTGGATGTAAAAACGCACATCAGTGCTTATCTATTATGCTGGTAAATAAAGAATTTTGTCTTGTCACATCTTGTCTTCCTCTCTCTCTCTCTCTCTCTCTCCTCTCTCTCTCTCTCTCTCTCTCTCTCTCTCTCTTCTCTCTCTCTCTCTCTCCTCTCACGCTGAAACGTTTAAAACCAAAACCTGATACATTCTGTAGCAATTGCTTATACTAAATGTTTTCTAAAACTGCTTATTGAATTAAACATAGCATCGGTTCAAGTGACATTGGCTGAGTAAATTACTCAACCTTTGTTAAGAACATAACTTTAAAAAAAAATCATTTCTCGTGCAAGGCATGTATACTGTCACCTAGGCTGGGACTAGACTGCAATGAATATTTACTTTTTTTCTGGAACCACCGATAACTTTGAGGGGAAATTACTTAAAACACCTTGATGCAGTGCAAGAAACCAACTAAGTGACATATCCTCATCTCAAATATGTTAATTTTGAAAATCAGTAAAGCAAAACAAAGTGTTTAGGTAGTCTAACGTGCTTTGTGTTCAGATGGACTATAAACGAGAAGACGTGCACATTATACCGACAGAAAGATGATGCCTTTTTTTTTTTTTTTTTTTTTTTTACTTTGGCTTAAATATTCTTCAGAACATGGGAATTAAACATGAAGCACTGCCCAGCCAAAACTTTCTGTGTGAGGTTATATCCCTCCTCAGAGTTCCTGAGAGAAACAATTATTCCTCCCTGAGGAGTATGAAGCAGAAGACGTGGTGCCAAGAGCTCTGGTCTATACCTGAACAGCAATATGGAAACAAAGCCAGAAGAAAAATCCTCAGAGGCTGAGACAGCTTCTGGCATCTCGTAAGACGCAGGAACACGGCGTCGCCACACGAAACGCATCTGTCACTGCGAAATGCTTTTGTCTTATGTGGTCAGCTAAAGTGCTGAATATTCTGACCATGTTTGAGTTGTTATTTTGTTGTTGTTGTCCGTCTGTTCTTTTTCCTCAGCTGTTGTTGAATGGTGCCTGCTCCAGCTCTGACTCAGCCACCAACAGCACCACTCTCTTTGCCGTGTTGACTCGGCCACCAATAGCACCACTCTCTTTGCCGTGTTGACTCAGCCACCAATAACACCACTCTCTTTGCCGTGTTGACTCAGCCACCAATAGCACCACTCTCTTGCCGTGTTGACTCAGCCACCAATAGCACCACTCTCTTTGCCGTGTTGACTCAGCCACCAATAGCACCACTCTCTTTGCCGTGTTGACTCAGCCACCAATAGCACCACTCTCTTTGCCGCGTTTGTTTGTCTTTCACTGCAAGGTCTGTGCCCTTTATAACGCACACCACAGACATGTCATGATTTCGGTACTCACATTTTAGACTGGCATGCAGTTCATTTCACTCCCACTACACGATGCATGATACTGCGTTCACCGTTTTCTAACAATACACCAGCACTGTCGGAAGTGCAAAATGATGAAACGTCTTCTCTTTCACTACAAAACGATCTCAACCTCCGTCCGTGACAGACGGTTTAAAGTGATGACAAAGAGCAATCAAATTGATCTAAAAGAAATGTCTTCCACAGGAAGCCATTTGACCCACCCACACACACACACACACACACACACACACACAACACACACACACACACACACACACAGAGACCGCGCGCGCGCGCGCGCGCGCACGCACGCACGCACGCACGCACACACACACACACACACACACACACACACACACACACACACACACACACACACACACACACACACACACACACATATTTAAGAAGAACAATGCATGTTTCATGCAGTTTTTGTTTGTTAACGAACATGCTCTTGCTCTCAAGAATATTGCCCTGCCCAGTGTAATGGCCTGAGGTTACGTCTTATGCGTGACCTGTGCTTTATTAAAAAAAAATGAATAAAAATAACCGTTCTTCGACAGAGCAAGACAGTATTTCACATTGTTTTGTTTATTTAGTATTTCGTTGTAGTTTTGTGATTGAAATCTTATGTTTTCATGGCAGGACAGTGCCGACCTTTCTTTTCTTTCTTTCCTTCTTTATGCCGTTTCGTCGTCCCCTTTCTTCGTTTTTTCCTTTCTTATCCATTCCTTTCTTATTTAACCCTACTTTTAGTGTTTAATTTTGTCTTCTGCAATAAATGTGCATGTTTTGTTTGGCCTTTGGGAACTTCTGATGAGCATATGAGCAAACTTCAATGGTAACACGACTAGTTCACTTTGAAAAGCAAAACAAACGTTCTGTCACAAACTGGTTTTTACCATCAGAAACATTAGAAGTAAAGCGACCGACTCCACCTCAAAATTTTTAGCTTCTTCATTTGTATTTTTTTTTTCTTTGCTTTTCCATTTCATTTTCTTTTTCCTTCCTACTTTCTTGTTTCCATCCTTTCTTTGATTCTCTTCTTTTCTTGTCTTCTCTTTCTTTCTTTCTTTTTCTGTCTCTTTATTTCTTCTTTTTTATTACTATTTCTTTTTTACTTTCTTTCTATTCTGTCCTTCCCAGTTTTAACCCCCTTCCCGTCCTCTCCTTGATTTTCTATTTCTTTGTTTAACATCATAATATATATATATATATATAATATATATATATATATATATATATATATATATATATATATATATAATATATATATATATAATATATATATATATACTAACATATAACTCCTCGTCATATACCGATATTTCGAAAGTGGTAATTTGACTCCTCTGCCTTTCAGTTTTAAGAAGAATGCAATCCCAGAAAAGGTTGTGTGTGCAATACCGTAGTATGTTTGTTGAGTTTTCAAAAACCAACCAAAGGTGCCATCTAAGAAGCAAAAGAAAATCATAAAGAGCAAAACAAGCTACAGTTTCTTGTGAAAAGTCATCATCATCACCTTTCTCTTGCCCATGATGGGCGTAGAGGAGAGATTGAGAGACACTCTCGAAGCCAGGCACCGCCATCCGGCCCTGTCCTCTGCCTGTCGCATCAGCGTAGGGCCATCCATCCTGGTCCATTCTTTGATGTTGTCCATCCAGCATTTGGCTTGTCGTCCCTTCGTCTGCCGCCTTCCAGCGTGCCTGGATGACTGTTTTGGGCAGTGAATTGTGGCATATGACATGCCCGAACCACGACAGCTTCCTCTTCTTGACTGTTGCCAAGAGGGGTTCTTGTGGGCCTGCAAGTGATGTTATTTGGCTCCTCACAAGGTCGTTTGTCTTCCGGTCTTGCCAAGAGATCCCGAGCAAGCGCCTGAAGCATTTAGTTTCAAACGTCTGGATTCTCTTGGTGGTCTCTGCTGTCATGGTCCAGCTTTCGCAGCCACACAGCAGGATGGACAGCACCAGGACTTGTACAGCTTCATCTTTGTAGGAATCTGATCTCCCTGCTCTTCCAGATCTTGTTTAGCTTTGCCATTGCTGCTGTTGCGATCGCTAGTCTGGTCTTGATTTCTGTTGTAGAACGACCGTCTTTGGTGAGAGTGGCGCCAAGGTATTTGAAAGCGCCCACTTCTTTCAAGCTGTTGTCCGTTCATGTAGATTTCAGCATGGGTGTTGGTTGTGCTGTTGACCCAGGACTTTGCTTTTTTCTGTTCTCACTTCCATTCCATATGCACCTGCCCTTTCTTCCAGTCTCTTTGTCAGGTCTTGTAGTTCTTCGTTGCTGCCTCCCATCAGGTCGATGTCATCTGCGAACCTCAGATTATTGATGATTCTTCCTCCGATGGAGACAGTGGAGTGGAAGTCATGGAGGTTTCACGCATGATATTTCCCAAGAAGAGATTGAACAGTACGGGAGATAGCAGGCAGCCTTGACGGACTCCAACTGTGGTCTTGAAGTAGTCCCCTATCTGGTTGTTGAGGAGGACTGCGCTGCTGGCGGTGTTATACAGCGCCTGGATGTTTGGACGAGACCCTCCTCTATGCCAAACTTTCTGAGCACTTGCCACAGACCCTTGTGCCACACCCTGTCAAACGCTTTCCTAAAGTCAATGAAGTTGTGGAACAGGTCTCTCTGATGTTGCGATGTTTCTCCATCAGTATCCAGCAGGTGAAGATCTGTTCTACTGTGCTTCTGCCTGCCCTGAATCCAGCTTGTTCTTCCGCTAGGTGTTTTCTTCCGCCTCTTTCTTCAGTCGATTCAAGATGACTCTGAGCATGATTTTACTGGTGTGGCTAATGAGACTTATTGTTCTGTAGTTCTGGCATTGGCGTAGATTTCCCTTTTGGGCAGGGGGATGATGAGTGATTGAGTCCATTCTGTGGGCCACTGTTTGTCTCCCAGATCTTCTGACAAATCGATGTTACTAGAGTGACCAATTCCTTCCTCCATAGTTTGAGCAGCTCTGCTGAATATTGTCTGCTCCAGTGATTTCCCTGCCGGAAGGCTGCCGATGGCTTCTTCCACTTCTTCTCTCATCACTGTAGTGGTGAGGATTCCCTGATGGTGTTGAGTCTCCCCTCAAACAGACTGTCGTCTGGCTGTATAGGGTAGTTGTAAAGTTCTTGGCATACTGTGGTCCATCTGTTCAAAACAGCGGAGCTTCTGTCAGCAGCTGCGCTGAGGTATCCTCGATGACTGACGATCTGTTTTGCTGCGTCTTGGTGAGGTTTTTCAGGTGGTGAAGGCATGTTTTGCTGTTTCCCTTTTCCATGCCTTTCTCGATGTTCTCGCACATGATTATTGATCCATTGTTCTTTTGGCTTCAATTATTTCCTCTTTACAAGGTTGTTGGTTTTTCGATACTGTGCGGCTTGTTCAGGGCTGGAATGTTTCGTATTCTTCAGTGATCTTCTTTGTCGCAGAGGTCAAGGATGTCGTTTGAGATCCATGCTTGGTGTTTCTTCCTCTGTCGCCCAAGTACCTCCTCTGCTGTTTCGCAACTGCCTCATTGAAGCTGTTTGTGAGGTCGTTGATGTCATTGTCCAGGAGGTTGAGTGCTGCGAACCGCCCCCCGAGCTGTGCCTGGAATGCCTCTTCTACTCTGGGTCTTTTAAGCTTCTCCAGGTCAAACTTGATGCGTGGCTGCGCAGGTTGGTATTTTTTCTTCAATTTGATCTTCATTGTGAGCAGCACGAGATCGTGGTCGCTGCCTATATCACTCCGGGGTATGTCCTCGTCTTTGCTTTATTGATGCTGATTTGAAGCGCCGCGGAGTGAGGACAAAGTCGATCTGGTTGTGAGTCATTCCGTTCGGCGCATGCCAGGTTGTTCTTCTGACAGTTTGTGGGGTAAAGGTGTTGGCATGGTGAGCCTTTGGTGCAGGCAAACTCCAGAAGGCGAAGTCCCCTGTCGTTAGTTTCCCCTGGTTGGTGTGAAAAAGTAGAAAATATAAAAAGATATCCTCTTAGACACAAGTGCTGAGGGTCAGTTCTTGGAATGAATCCGCAAGGGACTAAAATACAACAAACTAATAATTCCAAGGATAAGTACCGCACCGTCCCAGCAACTTACAGAGAAGATTGGTGTTGCAATAACTGCAAGAAATATTGAATTATAAACAAAGCTTGCTCTTAAGTCTTAGATTGAAGAAATAGGGGGAGATACGCATTCATATCTGCAGTGGTAGATGATTCTGCCTAACTAACAGTATGTGCTTGAGGAAAAAAATAAAAAAATGCTTCTCAAAATGAGCCTTCAGCAAGCTTATATTCTCCAAGGGGGAGACATCCTCCAACAGGGAGGGAAACTCACTAACATATAACTCCTGGTCATATACCAATATTTCGAAACTTGGTTGTTTCTCCTCAATGACCGCGGAATGTGGTAATTTGACTCCTCTGCCTTTTCAGTTTTAAGAAGAATGCAATCCCAGAAAGGTTGGTGTGCAATACCATAGTATGTTTATTGAGTTTTCAAAAAACCAACCAAAGGTGCCATCTAAGAAGCAAAGGAAAATCATAAAAGAGCAAAACAAGCTACATTTTCTGGTGAAAAGTAGAAAATATAAAAAGATATCCTCTAAGACACAATTGCTGAGGCCAGTTCTGATGAATCCGCAAGGAACTAAAATACAACAAACTAATAAATTCCAAGGAAAGTTCCGCACCGTTCAAGCAACTTACAGAGAAGCTTGGTGTTGCAATAACTGCAAGAAATATTGAATTATAAACAAAGCTTGCTCTTATGTCTTAGATTGAAGAAATAGGGGAGATACGCATTCATATCTGCAGCGGTAGATATTCTGCCAAACTAACAGTATGTGCTTGAGTGGGTGAATGAGAAAAAATAAAATAAATGCTTCTCAAAATGGAGCCTTCAGCAAGCTTATTTTCTCCAAGGGGGAGAAAATCCTCCAATAGGGAGGGAAACTACTAACATATAAACCTGGTCATTACAGATATTTCGAAACTTGGTTGTTTCCCCTCAGGGACCGGGGAAAGTGGTAATTTGACTCCTCGCCTTTTCATTTTAAGAAAATGCAACCCCAAAAAGGGTTGGGTGAAATGCCGTATAGTTTGTTCAGTTTTCAAAAAAACCAACCAAAGTGCAATCTAAAAGCAAAAAAAAACAAAAAAGGCAAAAAAAGCTAATTTTTCTTGTGAAAAGTAGAAAAAAAAAAGATACCTCTAAGACCAGTGCTGGGGCCAGTTTTTGGGAATGAATCCCAGGGACAAAATACAACAAACTAAAAAATTTCCCAAGGATAAGTACCGCCCCTTTCCCCGAAAATTTACAGAGAATTTGGTGTTGCATAACTGCAAGAAATATTGAATTATAAACAAACTTCTCTATCCTTGGAATTTATTAGTTTTTTGTATTTTAGCCCCTTTGGGGTTTCATTCCAAAAAACTGGCCCCCAGCACTTGTGTTTTGGGGTTTTTTTTATATTTTCTATTTTTTCACAAAAAATGTAGCTTTTTTTTGCTCTTTTATGATTTTCTTTTGCTTCTTAGTGGCCCTTTTGGGTTTGGGTTTTTTTTGAAACTCAAAAAACTACTGCGGTTTTTTTGCACACCAACCTTTTGGGGGTTTTCTTTCTTCTTAAAACAAAAGGCAGAGGAGTCAAATTACCACATTCCGGTCACTGGGGAGAAAAAACCAAAGTTTCGAAATATCGGTATATGCCCAGAGTTAATGTAGTGGTTTCCCTCCCTATTGGAGAGTCCCCCCTTGGGAATATAACTTCGAAGGGCTCATTTTTGAAGCATTTATTTTTTTTTTTCCCTCATTCACCCACTCAGCACATACTGTTAGTTAGGCAAATCATCTACACTGCAGATAGAATGATTTTATCTCCCCCATTTCTTCAACAAGACATAAGCAACTTTGTTTATAATTCAATATTTCTTTGCAGTTTTTGCAAACCAAGCTTCTCGTAAGTTGCTGGAACGGTTTCGGTATTACCCTTGGGAATTTTTATTTGTTGTTTTTTAGCCCCTTGCGGGTTCATTCCAAAACGGGCCTCGCACTTGTGCTTTAGAGGATATCTTTTTTATATTTTTTTTTTTCCAAAAGAAAATGTAGTTTTTTTTGCTCTTTTATGATTTTTTGCTTTTTAAGGGATTTTGGGTGGTTTTTGAAAACCAAAAAAATACTACGGTATTGCACACCAACCTTTTTGGGGGATTGCAGTTTTCTTAAAATGAAAAAGGCAGAGGAGTCAAATTCCCCCACTTTCCGGGGTCCTGAGGAGAAAAAACCAAGTTCGAAATACGGATATGCCAGGATTTAATTTAGGGGTTTTCCCTCCCTATTGGGGATTCCCCCATTTGGAAAATATAAGCTTGCTGAAGGCCCCATTTTGAGAACATTTTTTTATTTTTCCTCATTCACCCCCCCCGCACATACTGTTATTAGGCAGAATCATCTCCCACGCAGAAAGAATCTATCCCCCCTATTTCTCAATCAAAGAAAAAGAGCAAGCTTTGTTTAATTATATATATATATAT
Source organism: Conus ventricosus (assembly GCA_018398815.1). Lineage (NCBI taxonomy): Eukaryota > Metazoa > Mollusca > Gastropoda > Neogastropoda > Conidae > Conus > Conus ventricosus. The sequence continues at coordinate 17,040,765 of CM031601.1, forward strand.
AATATATAAATTTTTAAAATTTTTTTTTTAAAAATTTATTTATTAATTGAAACAATAAAGAGAATCTCAAAACTATCTACAAATTTGGTTCGACGTGTTTTTTTAAAATTATAATAATAATATTATAATATATATTTTTTATTAAAATTTATCTGTTAAAATTTTTTTAAAGAAGTTTAAAATAAACAAGCTTTTTTTCGAACCTCTCCTCCCTCAGGATATTCTTTTTGGGGCACGCTATCGTTTTTTATAGCGGGGGGCCTTTTAAATTTTTTAAAGAACACTTTTAATATTTTTTCATATATTATAAAAAATTTTTTAAAATATAAATTAAAAATTTTTTAATTTTATTAATAATCAACGCATTGCTTTTTGGTCTCCTTTCATCTTTTTTACTTAATCTATCGCGGGTTCATCGATTCAATTTGTTTAAGCACCACCGTACAACTCTTTTTTCCCTTTCTCTTTAATATTTAAATTTTTAAAAATTTTAGGGGGCGAATTTTGGTCAAGCAAGATCACTTTCCAGATTCATTCAGATTAAATTCCAAAAACGCATTCTGCTTTGCCTCTTTTTTCCAGTATATGGGATCGCAAATCCAAACCCATTTACATAAAGGCGTACCTTTTGTGGAGAGCCCCCCTTCCTGCGCTTTTAGAGTGAGTTTCCAAATGTTTTTGGCATCAAATCAGTGGGCGACAGGGCCTTTGTTTTGGGGAACCACCCAGTACGACCAGCAAAAGGAAAGCAACACTGAATGGAGTGGGGGATGCACTCTGTGCCAGAATGACAAAAAGGGTTCTGATGCATCGCACACGCATGGGACAGTTTTAAAAAAGGTTTACGGCAAAAATAGTTAGTTTTACACCCCAATAGCGAAAGCGTTTGGGGAAAATGCTTTCTTCAGGTAGTCTTTGGTTTATAGGCATCGCATCTCTTTTTTTATACCTTTTGTTTCTCCTCCTCTCTCCCTTCTCTCTCTCCTCTCTCTCCCCTCTCCTCTAATGCTTCTCAAAATGGAGCCTTCAGCAAGCTGATATCTCCAAGGGGGAGACAGATCCTCCAATAGGGAGGGAAACTCACTAACATAAACTACCTGTCATATACAAAATTTCGAAACTGGTTGTTTCTCCCTCAGTGACCGCGGAAAGGTGGTAATTTGACTCCCTCTGCCTTTTCAGTGTTTAAGAATAAGAATGCAATCTCCAGAAAAGGTTGGTGTGCATCCGTTGTATGTTGTTCATTTTCAAAAAACCAACCAAAGGTGCAATCTAAGAAGCAAAAGAAAATCATAAATGAGCAAAACAAGCTACATTTCTGTGAAGAGTAGAAAATAAAAAAAGATAATCCTCTTAAGACACACGTGCTGAGGGGCCATTCTTGGAATGAATCCGCAAGGGACTAAATACAACAAGCTAATAAATTCCAAGGATAAGTACCGCAACCATTCCAGCAACTTACAGAGAAGGCTTGGTGTTGCAATCACTGCAAGAAATATTGAATTATAAACAAGAGTATCCATGCTCTTATCCTTGGAATTTATTAGTTTGTTGTATTTAGTCCCCATGCGGATTCATTCCAAGAACTGGCCCTCAGCACTTGTGTCTTAGAGGATATCTTTTTTATAATTTTCAACTTTTCACAAGAAAATGTAGCTTGTTTTGCGCTTTTATGATTTCTTGCTTCTTAGATGGCACCTTTGGGTGGTTTTTTTTTTGAAAAACACAACATAACATACTGCGGTATTGCACACCAACCGTTTCTGGGATTGCATCTCTTAAGACTGACAAGTCAGAGGTGTCAAATACCACATTCCGCGGTCACTGAGGAGAAACACCAAGTTTCGAAATATCGGTATATACCAGGAGTTATATGTTAAGTAGTTTCCCTCCCTATTGAGGATGTCTCCCCCTTGGGAGAATATAAGTTGCTGAAGCGCTCCTTTTGAGAAGCATTTATTTTATTTTCCTCAGTCACCCACTCAAGCACATACTGTTAGTTTAGGCAGAATCATCTACCACTGCAGATAGAATGAGTATCCCCCCTATTTCTTCAATCGAAGACATAAGACAAGCTTTGTTTTTATAATTTCAATATTTCGTGCAGTTATTTCCAACACCAGCTTCTCTGTAAGTTCTGAACGGTGCGGTACTTATCCTTGGAATTATTTAGGTTTGTTGTATTTGAGTCCCTTGCGGTTCATTGCCCAAGAACGGCCCTCACACTTGTGTCTTAGAGATATCTTTTATAGTTTTACTTTTCACAAGAAAAGTAGCTTGGTTTGCTCTTTATGATTTTCTTTTGCTTCTTAATGCACCTTTGTTGGTTTTTGAAAACTCAACAAACATACTACGGTATTGCACACCAACCTTTTCTGGGGATTGCAGTCTCTTAAAACTGAAAAGGCAAGGAGTCAATGTACCACTTCCGCGGGCAACTGAGGGAGAAACACCCAAGTTTCGAAATATCGTATATGACCAGGAGTTATATGTTAGTGAGTTTCCCCTCCCTATTGAGGATGTCTCCCACATGGAGAATATAAGCTTGCTGAAGGCTCATTTTGAAAGCATTTATTTTATATTTTCCCTCATTCACGACCACTTAAACACATACTGGTAGTTAGGCAGAATCATCTACCACTGCAGATATAATGGCGTACCTCCCCCTATTTCGTCCAATTCTAAGACATAAGAGCAAGCTTTGGTTATAATTATATTATATAAATATATATATATAAATATAGATATATATTAAATACTTATATATATTAATTGAAACAAGAAAAGGAATCTCAAAACTATCTACAAATTTGGTTCGAGCGTTTGTAGATATATATATAAGATATATTAGATATATAAGAGAGATATTTATATATAGAATAGATATATATATCTGTTAAGAATAGTATTTAAAAATGAAGTGTTAAAATCAACAAGCGTGTTGTCGAACCTCTCGCTCTCCTCAGGATATGTCTTTGGGGGCAAACGCATCTGTCTTTTATTAGCGTGCGGGACCTTAGATTTTTAAAGAACACTTTTATATTGTTCAGATATATAAATATATATATAATATATTTTATTTATATATATAAATATATATAATATATATAACAACGCATGGCATTTTGGTCTTCCTTCAGTCTGCTTACTCATAAATCTATACGCATGGTTCATCGATTTCAATTGGTTTTAAAGCACCACCTATACAACTTCTCTTTTCCTTCTCTTTAATATTTAAGTTTCAAAATTTACGGGGCGCGAAGTTGGTCAAGCAAGATCACTTTCCAGATTCAATTCAGAGATGAATTCCAAAAAACGCATTCTTTCTGCTTTGTCCCTGCTTTCCTCCAGTATTCGATCAGCCAAATCCAAAACCACTTAACATCAAGGCTGTACACTTGTTGTATGAGAGTCCCTTCTGCAGCATCTTAGAGGTGGTCTTTCCAAGATTGATTTGGCATCGAGACAGCTCGCAACAGGGCACTTTGTCTTGGACTCACGCCAGTACTGTCCATGCAATAGAGGAAAGCAACACTGAAGGGAGTGAGGGAATGCAACTCTGTGCCAGAATGACATAATACCGTTGTTCTGAATGCATCGCACAACAGCAAGGGACAGTTATAGAAGGTTTACTAGGCTGAAAATAGTTTGAGTTATACTTCCCATAGCGAAAGCGTTTAGGGAAATGTCTTTCATCACGGTATCTTTGGTTTCCTAGGCATCGAGCATCTGCTTTTGTTATATCCCTTAAGATCTCTCCTCTCTCCTCGTCCCTCCATCTCCTCTCCTCTCTCCTCGCGAGGGGGGACTTCTCCTCCTCTCTCTCTCTCGCTCTCTCTCTCTCGCTCTGTCGGAGATGCCTGTGCGTTATAGAAAAACTCGTTTTCCAAAGCATGCTATGAACCCTCCAAAGGACAGATTGTATCTGGCTAGGCATGCAAGATAATTTACAAAAGCTACCCACACCCATTCCCACTGAAAGACATCATATGCTAAAATACACTCACTAGGAGGGTTCCCCGTTGTAAAAAACAACCATCTCTCTCTCAATCTCTCTCTCCTCTCTCTCTCGACTGCCGCTCCTCTCTCTCTCGTCTCTCTCTCTCTCTCTCTTCTCGGTCTCTCTCTCACTATCACGTCTCTCTGTCTCTTCGCTGATCTCACTCTCTCTCTCCTCTCTCTCTCTCTTCTCTCTCCGCTCGCATCTCTCCCTCTCTCTTTCCAAACTCTCTCTCTCCTCGCTCTCTCCTCCTCTTCTCCTCTCCATCTCTCTCCTCCCTCTCCTCTCGCTCTCTCGCTCTCTCCAGATGGAAATGGTTGCGGATCAATTAGGGGATCAACACTACAGTCCATTTGGCAGAAATGGATCCGTCCCCCAGGGCGCCAGCTGTTAGGGTGGAAGGAGAACCAGCACTGCTAGCTAAGTGCATGCAGAGTAGTGGCCCGTTCCGATATTCAGGAGCCATTGTGTCCTATGTGTGCTGTCGAAGTTGATTTCACATTTGCTGAGAAAAACAAAGTCGATTGTTGAGTCTCCCCTCCCTCCCCCGCCGGATATTCTATTTTGTCTGTCCTGTGCTGGTTTGTCCATTTGTCCCACCTGCCTGCCTATCTCTCTGTCTCTCTGTCTCTCTGTCTATCTGTCTGTCGGTCTGTCTTTTCTGTCTGTCTGCTTTTCGTATGTGGGGCTCTCTCTCTCTCTCTCCCTCTCTCTCTCCTTCTAAGTCTCTCTCTCTCTCTCTTCCCTCTCCCTCTCTCTCTCTCCTTACCCCTTCCTCCTCCTCCATATACTTTACCCCAACAGAGAGAGAGTAGAGATAGAGCGAGAGAGAGGAGAGAGAGAGAGAGAGAGAGAGTCTCTGGTATAAAGTATCTGGAGGAGGAGAGAGAGAGAGAGAGAGAGAGAGAAGAGAGAGAGGAGAGAGAGAGAGAGAGAGATAGAGACAGAGAGAGACCGAAGAGAGGTCCCCCCAAGGCATACGTGACTATGAGTCACCGATCTTTGAAAATTAAAC
>CM031601.1:17053279-17055779 GCA_018398815.1 Conus ventricosus
TCTCCTGCATAGAGGGGGCTCCATTTACCGTTCTGACAAAGGGTGGTCAGTTCAGCTATAACCACAGCGTTTGTGTTAGTGAAGACTTCGTGAGTAACTGAAGGTACTGCATGAAAGGAGGCAGGCTGCATATTGCAGCATGTGTAAGCTTAAATGCGATCTCTCTCTCTCTCTCTCTCTCTCTCTCTCTCTCTCTCTCTCTCTCTCTCTCTCCTCTCTCTCTCTCTCTCTCTCTCTCTCTCTTATTTTACATTAAAAAGTAACGTTTTTGAACTATTCCCCACCTATTATGGCGAATGTTACTCCTCTACTGAATAATTTTTGCAAATAAATCGATACTGTTCTTATCTACTTTTACATTTCAAGTCTTCATTACAATCTATTGTTTAGCCCAGCAGGTACCGTGAGTCCTGCTTGAGGTCTTAAGCTTTTATTTCAGTACATATGTCTTCTCGTGTCAATGGTAAATGTACTAACAATGCACTCACTTGATCGAAACAAACGTGGACGTAAGCAGATACATACAAGTGTAGACAAGTAGGTAGACATATGTCCTGCATACTCCGCAAAGGCTACGTTTGTAGTCCAGTTAGACACTACATCAAATTAAGCTCCAAGATCTTTGGAAACTTTATGTGGCATTAATTAATCAACATCAGGTTATAATATATATATATATATATATATATATATATATATATATATATATATATATATATAAATATATATATATATATATATATATATATATATATATAGAGAGAGAGAGAGGAGAGAGAGAGGAGAGAGAGAGAGAGAGAGAGAGAGAGAATTATAAGGGCTAGTTTGGTCTGCACCACTCCCTAACAGAACAGATGTCAATTGTGGCGTCAACCAGCTGAAGTGGAAATAACCCTGTTGAAAAAAAATGACAACAGCAGAGATGGTTCAATAAACAAAAGATTTATGTAACCATGAACCCGTTCAAAAACAAAAAGCAGGATGCTTTTTAAAAGCCGTTGATGGTGACGAAAAACTAACCGCTGTCAAGAATCATAGATTGTGTTTTAAAAAAAATCAGATCTGAAGCCATGGGGTCTTTTAAACAACATTAGTGATCATGTTTTCTTGCTCTTCGTTGCATGGAAGAACTTATTAAGAAAAAGGCAGACTAAAAAAACAAAACAAACCCCCAGCATGTTGAAAACAAAACCTGATACATTTTTCAGCAGTTGCTCACGTTACAAACAAAACTTAAGACACTCTGAGGCTGACTCCTACGTTCATTGTTTTCTGGGGTCACCGACCGAATCAAACATAACATCATGTCAAGGGACATTGACTGAGTAAATAACTGAACACCTATTCAAGAATCATTCAATGAATTAAAAACAAATAATCTCCTGCTAGGTATGAATATGGTCAGCGGCCTGGAACCAGATTGTAATGGTTGTTTCCTTTTTTTTCTTCTTCTTCTTGTAATCACTGATTACTTTCACGGAAATTCTTTCAAAAACCTTTGATGGGTTGATTTCGAAAATGAGTCACTCCAAGCAAGTACCAAGGTATCAAAAAGTGCTTTGTATTCAGATGAACTATAAACAAGAGGATTTACATATTAGATCGACAGAAAGATGGCAAATTATTCAACCCTGTGTAAGATATTCCTCAGAACACAGAAACCTAAACATGAAGATTTGTCCAACCCAAATCATCTGTTTGACTTATTTCCCTCTACAAAGTTCACGAGGAAAACACAGGCTTTCATTCCTCCCGCAGGAGCATGAAGCAGAAGACGTGGTGCCAGGAGCTCTTGTCCAATACAAACACAACAATAACAAAACAAAGCCAGAAGAAAAAGTCCTCAGAGGCTGAGACAGCTTCTGGAATCTCGCAAGGCACAGGAGCATGGCTTCAATATACAAAACGCGTCCGTCACTGCGTAATGCCTTTGTCTTCTGAAGTCAGCTAAAGCGCAGAATATTCCTACCATGATTGACTTGTTATGTTTTTTGTTGTTGTTGTTGTCTCCTTGTTTGTTTTTCATCAACTATTATTTAACGGTGCCTGTTCCAGCTCCAATTCTCCGACCAACACATGTGTGTGCGTGCGCGCACGTGTGTGTGTGTGTGTGTGTGTGTGTGTGTGTGTGTGTGTGTGTGTGTGTGTGTGTGTGTGTGTGTGTGGTGTGTGTGTGTGTGTGTGTGTGTGTGTGTGTGTGTGTGTGTGTGTGTGTGTGTGTGTGCGCGCGCGTGTGAGTGTGTGTCATCGCTCTAGAACTTGAAAGACATTGTCGAGAATGGCCAGAAGGCAAAACCAACGCAGAAATTCAGATGCAGGCAGAAGCCCTTTGCACAAAAGATGATATTGTGATATACACTGACGGTTCTGTCACTAAAGGTAAGTCAGGCTGAGATTACACAGTGAAGCAAAATGGCCGAACTATCCAGGAAGACAATGGTGCGCACAGTTTAACAACTTCAAGTCTAACAAGGGAGGTAGAAGCAGTGACACAAGCACT
>CM031601.1:17058279-17060779 GCA_018398815.1 Conus ventricosus
CGCCTGTATCGACGATGCAATCAAGGGGAGACGGAACGAGAGAAGTACTCTGCGTCAGAATGACATACTGGTTCTGGTGTATCGCACATCTCGTGGACCAGTTCGGAGAGGTTTACCAAGTATGTCTTCCTGTATACTTCTCCAGCGCGGCATCTAGGATGAATGTTTCAAACTGCCTCTCCTCCTCTTATACAGGCAATGTCAGAAACATGACGTTTTTGGGAGGAGAGCTTATACGCAGACTTGGTTCCAAAGTTGACTGACTGAAGGTGGAATTCAAAGCTTGTAAGCAACTGTTGAAGTACCCAGCCGACTCTGGTTCCAAAGTTGACTGACTGAAGGTGGAATTCAAAGCTTGTAAGCAACTGTTGAAGTACCCAGCCGACTCGTTTACTGTCATCTTTTGACATCCCCTGGCATTCATTGCACCTCGGAACGCAATTGTGTTCAAAGTAGTTGTCAATGTTTTATAGTGTAGTCTCCTGTATCCGAATCTATATGTTCGTTTCTTTTGTTTACGTAAATAGTAACTTATCGGTGTATAATGTTTCTTTTCATTTCCCTTGTCTATTCTTCACTGATACCGGTAGGAGTGCATTGGATGGTGATCTTGCCGCAGCAGTATTGCACACACCACAAAATTGCAGGTGCTCTCCTGCGTTAGAAGCAATGGGTGGGCAGCCACAAAAGCTGAAGAACCAGTAAGTTCTCACCCAGAAGACGAAACTCTAGTCTGGTCGGTCGCGTAAATATTTCTGTGTAAAATACAGAACTTAGTGCCCCCCACCTGCTGCCAGTGAGTGGTCAATGTCTCAACGTCGTCCTTTGCTTCAATCTTTCCTTCCTCACTCCTTCCAACCATACCCCATTAAGTCATGACCATAGTTACGCAGAACTTGCTCATATGCATTTCTTTTCCCAACTCTGTGTTCCTATCCACGGTTTGTTTGTTTGGTATTTGTTGTCCTGACTGGAGAAAACGAACAGGTCAGGGTTGTTACTTCGATGCTTGTGTTCTTCAGTTGGTTCAGTACCCACAACATCTATGTTTTTCATGGATTGGCAGATAAACCCCCACTTTCTCAAGACACAGGTAGTAAAGGCATGCCTGATGGTAATGCCCTGTCCAAGGTCCCGATAGAAAAAAAATGTGGTCTGATATATTAAAACAGAATGCTTTAGAGAGCTTTAGTCAAGTTTAAAAGGCTGTGCCAGTCTTGAATAAAAGTTACTCTGTGTTTGGTTTTCTTATGGGAGCAAAAAATACCCCAGTTGTTTACTGTCTTTAGAAAGCAACAAAACCACGTTACAAGATAAAATACTTTCATACCACCTGATATTATTGAATATTCTGATCATCACTGGTGAAAATAAACGCATGATCAACGCATTATCTACACATCTGACTGTTATTTTCTTGATCTTTCACTTTCTGACTGTCTATCTTTGTCTTTCTATCTCTGTCTCTGACTTTCTCTGTCTGACTGTCTCTGTGTCTCTCTCAAACTCACTTTCTCATCAGGCACACACACACACACACACACACACACACACACACACACACACACACACACACACACACACACACACACACACACACGGATAGAGAGAGAGAGAGAGAGAGAGAGAGAGAGAGAGAGAGAGAGAGAGAGAGAGAGAGAGAGAGAGAGAGAGAGAGAGAGAGAGAGAGAGAGAGAGAGGCCATTGACACGCAGAACAAACAAAAAGAAAACTACCACGATGAAATACTAGTTCCAGGCATGTACTTGTGTCAAAGAGTTCCAGCCGTCTGCTTTGAAGTTAATGCCGCCACTAGCGGTAGCGCTGTAAAGACAGGCGGAAAGGAGTGTGGAGGGTTTAAATACTGAATGTTAAACAAGCGCCATGAAATCGCCCAGAGCCCCGTTAAAGGCACGCGATTTGAAGGCAGCAGTCCGTGCCAGGCGGCAGCTTGTACACAGGTTCCTGTACAGAAGGCAGCCAGGAACTAAGAACGTGTGAATTTGAGTAACAGAAGAGAGTGCCAATGAGAGGGATTTCGTGGACTGCGGGCAGGGAAAGGTTGCTTGTGTTGTACAGGATGGGGTGGAGATAATGCACAGTGGTGGGAGGAGAGGGGGCTGCTTGTGTGAGATGGGCTGGGCTGGAGATAGTGAAGTGAGGTGGAATGGTGGGGGAGTGCGGGGGAGGGGGGGGGGGGGGGTTGGAAAGGAGGAGTGATGGATCCAAGGTTTCTTAGCGGACGTAACCCGTAATAAAGATGTGAAAAGGTTTCGGTCCGGAAAAGCCATAGGGGGAACACGGATATAGCATCATTTCAGGATGAACACATATATTAAGCCAATGACCTTTTCATATGGATACCTACTCACACTCTGACTATGGGAAGAACATTTTGCAACATGAATGAACTGTACACAAACTAACAAGCACGGAAAAGTCATATCAGTAATGATCACCGTTGATAGCCATGACATGAACACATTCTCTAGCGTCTGTA
>CM031601.1:17065779-17070779 GCA_018398815.1 Conus ventricosus
TGTGTGTGTGTGTGTGTGTGTGTGTGTGTGTGTGTGTGTGTGTGTGTGTGTGTGTGTGTGTGTGTGTGTGTGTGTGTTTGGATGTAAAGATCATGTGAAGCGTTTGTCGTTCGCTATAGCACAACACAACAAACAACTAAAAAAAAAGAAAACAACAAATACCAAACCAGTGAATCAACATGACAAATGCAAGAAACCAGTAAACAAAACCCAAAGGGAAAAATGAAAGCGAGTTTTATGAGCACATTCTGAAGAGAGAGAAAAAAAAGCAAAAACAAACTTTTATTTTAATGAAAAAAACGAAACATGAAAATGAACCACATATGTTAGACAATGAATGGTTTATGGCCTTCCCTGCCTTCCTCTTTTCCCCATACCCATCCCCAACACTCATTACCAACCCCCTTCCTTTGCCACTCTCACTCCTATCACTAACCCAGCTTCCAAGCTCAACAACGTTTTGATATGGATAATAATATTGCTGAATGGGAGAATAGCTTAGATAACTTTTTTTCCTGCTCTTCTAAGATCTGTCAGTTGCAATAGTGTTGCTATGAATTAATTGTTAGTGAAAGGCTCCATAGGATTCAATGATAATCCGTGGTTGCTAAAAACAAAATATTGTTGCTGATTGTGAGTATACTTTCTGCCCTCCGCAGTCATGGAAATAAGCAGGATGTGTATTTGAACCTTAGAATTTTTGTTTTACACAGATGAGAAAGTTAAAGCCACTGGGTTAACACTGCAGGTGCAATGTTAGAGGTCAACACATATATGTGGCATGCTGTTCCGTCTGAAAACAACAACAAACAAAAAGTATTGCACTCAAACAAGAGAGAGAGAGAGAGAGAGAGAGAGAGAGAGAGGAGAGAGGAGAGAGAGGAGAGAGAGAGAGAGAGAGAGAGAGAGAGAGAGAGAGAGAGAGAGGGTGACCTTGAGAACGACCCCAAGGTAGACAGCTGCACACAAGTACAACCCACTGTTCAGTATCACCCAAAGTGCCGGCCGACGTTAGTCAACATCAAATCAATATGACAAACACCGCAGCGCTGTAAGTTGTTTGACAACACAAAATCAGTCTGACAACATCCGAGTACATTCCCATCCACACACGCTGTCTGTTTCTCTAGCTCCGATCCATTGGTTTTCATTGGTGGTCCGCCTGATCTCTCCTCCACATTAACATAATACAATCATTGCACCTGTCAACCCTTTGTCCGCACTTGGCCTGTCCACAATCTTGTCTTCACCCACATTACCCAGCCCATCCACCTCACACTATTCCTCAATGCGCTTCTTCCCGGTCTCTTTAATTGTCATTCTGTTGTTACCTCTCCCCCTCCCCCCTCCCCCCCTCTCTCTCTCTCTCTCTCTCTCTCTCTCTCTCTCTCTCTCTCTCTCTCTCTCTCTCTCTCTCTCGCTCTCTCTCTCGCTCGCTCGCTCTCTCGGCAAATTTCAAGACAGTGAAATCTAACAGACTTCGAGACAACACAAAGATCTCCAGGTTATTTGATTCTATTGACTGCACATGGTGTCATAGAAAGGAACGAATCATTCTTTCTTAAGGACCAGTGTCATCGTACAAAAGTGAACTTTGTTGACCCATTTTCAGAATCTGCAATGGACGTGCTCCTACGTCATACATATCAACACACAGGAGCCTCCTGTAATAGCCCCAGCATAAGGAATCCACAGGGAGCAATTCAGTTATCAAGATGCTACATGGTTGCTGATGGTGTCGATTGATGCCTGCTCAGAGCCAACATGTACAGAACCACACCTTTGAGGCTGACAGTAGTTGTAGGTCACAGGGCAAGTATGGTGAAAATCTCCCTCCAGAGTGCCACTGGATCCATCCACAAACATTCAAACACTACACCATCATCACGTACATGAAGGCATAGAAACAAATCATGGTTGTTTCTAATGCAGCTCTATTGCCCATCAGATATTTTGATGCGAACTCCTTTGCCTTTTTCTCTCCACGTCCAGGCCCATGGTCAGTTCGTGTCGACGTCGTAGTATAATGGAAAGTTCATAGTAATAACTATTGTCATCGGTTGGCACCTTCTGCAGAGGAACGCAAAGCAATGATTGTCATCATTATAGAGCCAGGTTTGTGACCCACATGTGCTGAATCAGAAAGAGTGACACAGCGGAATACTGTGTCGTGTCTGGTAGGTTGCCTCGTTCTGACCTGACTGCTCTGTGTGGAATGTTGTGGCTGGGTTGTAACAGGGGTGTGGATGGGTGTGGGTATGCCAGAATGCATAGTATTGGAGATTGGCAGACACTATGCTGATTTCATCTGTGCATACAAATAATGGAAAAAAGCCTCTTGAGCTTGCTTGTTTATACTGAAAATCGAAATAAGGAGAGAAAGGAAAGAAGATAAGAAGCATCATCATCATCAACAAAACAAAATAACATAATGAACAACAAACAAAGAAGCAGAGAATGAAATGCGAGATAAATCAGAGCATCAAGAATTCATGAAGACATTAACCACACCACCATCAATTTCATCATCACCATCATCAAGCAATGTGGATGGCCCATCATTGTCTTTTTTACTCTCTTCTTATTTTGTTCTCCCAACATTATTCATTGATAAAAGAAAAGATATGTCACAATACATTGCGTTAGCAATCTGGCTGTCCTTTGCAGCCATTCATTGCCATATGATGAGGAGCCACCAGCCACTGTCTCCTGAGTAATTGCAGACACCATGTGTTCACAGACTGCCTGCTTCTCCCTTCAAGAGATGGGAGCAGCAGACAACACTTGACTTATCAGGCCCTTCCTTCTATCGAGGATACCATCGTCTCCGTAGTCAGGAAGGAAAATGAAGAAATTGGCTCCATCCCTACTCCCATTTCTTCCATAAAATGACATCCCTTCTCCGAGTTATCTCCAACACGTCCTATGTTTGTTAATTCTCCCCCTTTACGTGTATTTAAAGGGGACTGACATAGAAGTAGGATGTCTGTATGGTTCACTCCAGTGCACATCTCTTTAGCTGAATGCTCTCTCTCTCTCTCTCTCTCTCTCTCTCTCTCTCTCTCTCTCTCTCTCTCTCTCTCTCTGCCTAAATGTTAGGACCCTGTGAACAGTTAACAATTCGCTACAATTCAATACAAAAAAGGCTTAGAAAGGTTGTTAAAGGTAGGCATGGCTTGTCTCTCAGTTCTTCAGACACTGATCTTTTCCTGCTACTTTTCGCTGACGATCTTACACTGCTATCAACGACAGTGATCTGACTACAAAATCAGCTTAACAATCTTCAAGTATCTGCACACAGACTAGGATTAACTATTAACATGGATAAATCTAAGATAATAGTGTTCAGGAAGGGTGGGTTTCTAGGACCACGAGAAAAATGGCTTTTAGATGGTAAACCAGTTGAAGTTGTTAATTCATACAAATATTTAGGATTGACTTTTTCCACCCGTCACAGCTTCACAGCCGCAATGGAAGATACTACAAGTAGAGCTAAGATAAGTACAATAGAAATCCTGAAAACTCTGAACAGAATAGATTGTAACTCAGCTGAAATATTTTTCAAACTTTTTGATACTCAGGTTGTTCCAGTTTTGTTGTATGGAGCAGAGGTATGGGGCTTTCAAAGGTTTGAGCAGGTAGAGCGTGTTCATCTTTATGCGTGTAAACGGTTACTGCATGTTACTGATAAAACCCCAAAGGATATGATTTATGGCGAGTTAGGCAGGTATCCCTTATGGATTAATTCTGTTTCAAAATGTATTAAATACTGGTTTCGTTATTGAAACAACCGGATCATCTGTTTTCAAAGAAATCTTATCATATGCTTTTAAAGATGCATGAGCGCGGAACTAACACTTGGGTCACAAAAGTTCAAACTGTTTTGTGTGAAAATGGATTTGAGCAAGTGTGGCTGTTTGGTTGTGGACAAGAGAAATTGTTCTTCAAAGAGTTTAAGGAAAGGTTGTATAGTTCTTTTTGTCTGCGATGGTATGACCACATGGAAACTAGTGGTAGATTCTCTGAGTACAAACAATATAAGACATATTTTGGAAGGGAGAAATATGTGGATGTCCTATGGATGAATGCATATCGCAATGTACTTGCCCAGTTTAGGTTGGGAGTATCACAGATTAATGTTCACAAATACCGTTATTCAAAAAATACGGAGAACTGGAACTGTCCCTTTTGTAGCGGCAAGCTTGAAACAGAAATTCACCTCATTTTTGAATGCCCGCTATACAACGGTTATAGGCAAAAGTATTTGCAAAGTATTGTTAATGGAAATTCTTCAGGTATTAGTAGTGTAGCGTGTCTAAAATTGTCCGAGGAAAATATTCTTGATTTTTCTAAGTTTTTATTCTTCGCATTCAAGCTCCGACTTCAAACTGTTAACACTAAAGAAAATAGATAAATATTGCGTGGTATAGGATGTTCAGTGCTGATGAATCGTGATAATTTCTCGAGTTGTACACTGTCTGCATGTGCAAGATTCTGTGTGTGTGCGTGCGTGCGTGCGTGCTGCGTGCGTGCGTGCGTGCGTGTGTGTGTGTGTGTGTGGGGGGGGGGGGGTGGGTGGGTGTGTGTGTGTGCGCGCGCGCGCGCGACGAATCCAATGTTCCATGATATCTCCCCCATTGAAAGGGGCTGTGGCCTATTCAATAAACTAGTGTCAGTGTCAGTGTCAGTGTCTCTTCTCTCTCTCTCTCTCTCTCTCTCTCTCTCTCTCTCTCTCTCTCTCTCTCTTCTCTCTCTCTCTCTCTCTCTCTCTCTCTTCTCTCTGCCTAAATGTTAGGACCCTGTGAACAGTTAACAATTCGCTACAATTCAATCACAAAAAAGGCTTAGAAAAGAAAACGACAAAGCATAAAACAGTAAATTAATATGACAAATGCATAAAACCAGTTAACAAACAGAATCCACAGGGAACATTGAAAGCAAGTTTCAGAGCAAACATTGAAGAGAGAAAGGAAGCAAAACAAACAATTAGAAAGAGGAAA
>CM031601.1:17085779-17088279 GCA_018398815.1 Conus ventricosus
TACCTCTTCATAAAGTTCAGGGCAAGATTGACACATTCCATGGCTCTGGTGTGTGTATGCTGTCACGATGACCTCAAGTTGCCATTCCTCTGTAGTGTTAGGATGAAAGACTGTGCTGTGAGATTGTGTCCATGTTTTCAACCTGTGCAAACTCGTGGAGATTGTCGTTCTTCGCGTGACGACGCGGTAGAGGGACATCCTGGTGAGAGACACTTATTGCACCTCTTTATTAGACTATATAAACAGTTACTAATCTTAGAGTGATGTGGTTAGACGAGATATCGCTTCATATATTGGTCGTACACAGTCTCTCAACTATATCACGAGTTCATGCTGAACAATTAAGCAGTGGGGAAAAACAAGTGCATACTAACAATTTTTCCATCATCATAGCAATGACTTGGCAAAGATTAAAGAAAATGAATATAAGGAAAAATGGGAACTTAACATTAAGATATATTATAACTATGAATACCCTTCACTTGCTGCACGAGAGAAATCATCATAATCCTCTTGAAGGCATCTGTGTATAATGTCTGCTCGTAGACCGTTCGTCCGCTGGATCGGATTCATCAGGGAGACATGGCTGACAGTGTTTGTACTCTTGGCGTCAAATAGAGACACCCACAGTCCATAATTCTGTGGTGTTCTCACCACAAGGGTTCAAAAAAGAATCCAACAGCACCCCCAAAGCAACCAGCGAAGGGTAGTAAATGAAGCAAAACGAAAGAATGGAGAGGAAAAAAGTTGCTGAAAAACTAAAAGCATTATGCAGACAGTATCAAATGTAGGGGACAATTTTGCGCCTATGCTTGGGGATCCATTCAGGATGCAAGGGAGATCAAAAGATATGGAACATGATTTCATGGTATAAAAAGCTCCCTGAGAAATGCATAAGCTGGCACTACAACAGACTGAACGTGGGTGTGGCCGTGGGGATAAGATAAGATAGGATAATGTTGCTTATAGCCCAGCCGACCGCAGTGGGCCACAATCAGGGCTGTCACCACGTTTAAATCACTCACAAGTCAGTCATTCACACAATTCTTTAAAATACATCCAAAAACCCATCTGAAAGTTCGTTAAAAAGTAATGATAAAGAGGGTACAATGAAGCTGAATCAGCAGCAACATAAACAATGCACTGTAAACATAACAGCCATTGAAAGTGTAAACAAAAGCAGCATCAAAATGGATTTACATGAACTGAAACTGTAGCACAGAAATATGATTGAATATGTGAATAATTATAAATAAGTATTGGAGCGTTTAACTTTTGCATATGTTTCCATATGTGTGTGTGTGTGTGTGTGTGTGTGCGTGCGTGCGTGCGTGCGCGCGTGTGTGTGTGTGTGTGTGTGTGTGTGTGTGTGTGTGTGTGTGTGTTGAATATCTTGCATGGTTGGATGTCATATATCTCACATTTTATAAAAGCATCAGCACAAATAGCTTTTTTGTTTCTCTGAAGGGGCAGGGGTTACATGTAAACGTGTGTTCTTGATTATGTGCGTGTGCGTGTGTGTGTTTGTGTGTGTGTATGTGTGCGTGCATGCGTGCGTGCGTGCGTGCGTGCGTGCGTGCGTGTGTGTGTGTATGTGTGTGTGTGTGTGTGGGGTGTGTGTGTGTGTGTGTGTGTGTGTGGTTGTGTGTGTGTGTGTGAGTTCGCGCGCGTGCATGTGTGTGGTGTGTGTGTTGTGTGTGTGTGTGTGTGTGTGTGTGTGTGTGTGTGTGCATGTGTGTGTGTGTGTGGTGTGTGTGTTTATGGACACCGTTGTGTGTATGTATTATGTGAATGTGTGTGCATACCTCTCTCTCTCTCTCTCTCTCTCTCTCTTCTCTCTCTCTCTCTCTCTCTCTCTCTCTCTCTCTCTCTCTCTCCGCTTGACTGTCTGTGTCTGTCTGTATTTACAGACTCTGCCAATTACTACTTTCTTGTCATCTTCAACGTCGTCCATCTTGATTACCAGCCCACCTCCATCTCAGCTCTCCGTCATTATCCTCAATTCACCCCCTGTCCTTGATGGCATCCTTAGTGTCGATGATTGCCCCTCCTACCGTCTTACCTTTCATCCCCGGGCAATGTATGTCTTTCAATTAGAAACATGGTTTTGTCATTTACGTTATTGAACTGACAAAACAACAATGATCAAGAACACGCGGGAGAACAGACGACAACGGTAACAAAAATGCCAGCAGTATATCAAGCTATACGAGGTCATGGGAGAAACTGATTAATTGATTTTCTATGTGGAGAATACTTTTTAGATCGATGTCTTTTTCTCTCTTTTCTCTCTTCTTCTTCTTAAATGTCCTGCAAAGTGCCATGTGCAATCGCCATCTTGTGTTGCAACACTCTGTCTTTATACTCGCAGCAGGCAGCATCTTTCATACCACCAAACTGTATTTTGACTTTTGATCATCAATGTTTTTAGACCAGGTAATAATAAACACCGATACCAAGAGTATGGAACATATGACTTTTGGGAGAAAATAACAACATT
>CM031601.1:17120779-17123279 GCA_018398815.1 Conus ventricosus
ACCACACAACACAATACCACACTACAAGACACCATACTGCAGATTTTCACAAATCGCCTCCAATAAACAAGCAAAACAGTATAATTCTACTCACCAACCCACGGCCACTCGTCCAGGCTCAGATTGTCGTCGTCGCACAAATCATCGTTGTTCGAGTCACTCACGGGACCTGTCATAACACACACACACACACACACACACACACACACACACACACACACACACCACACACACAATCACATACACACACACACACACACACTTCAAAATGATGTTTTCATCAACACACACATAAAAAAAAAAACCTCTAACGCTTTTATTGCTTCAGGAATTTGTGATCTGTTGGCCGGACTACACAAAAACTATAGAACCGATATGAAAGAAACATGATTCAAAGAAAGACGATTTCTGTGAAAACAAGTGCTGCTGCCCAGCCAACAATACGGAGAAAACGACAGTTTACCAGAAACAAAGAGACATGCAGTTTGATAAGACTGTGGACGAGTCTGCGAGACACTAGATAAAGCGGGGGTGGTTGAGAAGCAGGAACAGGCTGTTGAAGACCAATCCACTAGGAGCCGTATCTGCTTCTGTCAGTGGACAATAAGACAAAGAAAGTACGATACACACAGCCCTGATGACAGTAGACGCACCTGCCATCTCTGAAGAGCCCGAAGCTCCAACACCCATTCACGTCGTCATAATCAGTAACATGAAGGGATCTAGAGCAGTAGATGATGCCAACCCCAAATAAAGAGGAGTCAAACACTTCACGCCAGGCCCCCGAAACAGAGATGCCAGTACAACAAATGACTGTGGTAAAGAACTAAAATTGTGAACACACATTTCAAAAGAAAGCAACAAAAACAAAAACAAAACAAAAAACCACACACACAAAAAAAAACCTTGATAGAAACATGACCACTGATAGATTTGACTTCGAAGCTTATAGCGAGAAGACGAAAAAAAAAAAAAGCAAAAGAAACTGTACACTTTTGTTTTATATGTCTTACTGTAATTCTTTTCCGTTGACACTAATGCAACTTTCGAAAATCAAACAGGAACACCAAACAAAGAAATCCTGGAGGAAAAAAAAACCTCAGAAAGTGAAGTGAAACAGGCAAAAAAAGCCCTCAGAAAGTGAAGTGAAACAGGCAAAAAAAGCGGAAATGAGTTTTAAAAGTAGCAATCAGGGGAAACAAAGCATTCTCCAGTTGAGACAGTCGGTGGCATTCTCCAGTTGAGACAGTCGGTGGCATTCTCCAGTTGAGACAGTCGGTGGCCTTCTCCAGTTGAGACAGTCGGTGGCATTCTCCAGTTGAGACAGTCGGTGGCATTCTCCCGTTGAGACAGTCGGTGGCATTCTCCAGTTGAGACAGTCGGTGGCATTCTCCAGTTGAGACAGTCGGTGGCATTCTCCAGTTGAGACAGTCGGTGGCATTCTCCAGTTGAGACAGTCGGTGGCATTCTCCAGTTGAGACAGTCGGTGGCCTTCTCCAGTTGAGACAGTCGGTGGTATTCTCCAGTTGAGACAGTCGGTGGCATTCTCCAGTTGAGACAGTCGGTGGTATTCTCCAGTTGAGACAGTCGGTGGCATTCTCCAGTTGAGACAGTCGGTGGCATTCTCCAGTTGAGACAGTCGGGGTGGCATTCTCCAGTTGAGACAGTCGGTAGCATTCTCCAGTTGAGACAGTCGGGGTGGCATTCTCCAGTTGAGACAGTCGGTGGTATTCTCCAGTTGAGACAGTCGGGGTGGCATTCTCCAGTTGAGACAGTCGGTGGTATTCTCCAGTTGAGACAGTCGGGGGGGCATTCTCCAGTTGAGACAGTCGTGGCATTCTCCAGTTGAGACAGTCGGGGTGGCATTCTCCAGTTGAGACAGTTGGTGGTATTCTCCAGTTGAGACAGTCGGTGGCCTTCTCCAGTTGAGACAGTCGGTGGTATTCTCCAGTTGAGACAGTCGGTGGCATTCTCCAGTTGAGACAGTCGGTGGCACTCTCCAGTTAAGACAGTCGGGGTGGCATTCTCCAGTTGAGACAGTCGGTGGCATTCTCCAGTTGAGACAGTCGGGGTGGCATTCTCCAGTTGAGACAGTCGGTGGCCTTCTCCAGTTGAGACAGTCGGTGGCATTCTCCAGTTGAGACAGTCGGTGGCATTCTCCAGTTGAGACAGTCGGTGGCATTCTCCAGTTGAGACAGTCGGTGGCATTCTCCAGTTGAGACAGTCGGTGGCATTTCTCCAGTTGAGACAGTCGGTGGCATTCTCCAGTTGAGACAGTCGGTGGCATTCTCCGTTGAGACAGTTGGTGGTATTCTCCAGTTGAGACAGTTGGTGGTATTCTCCAGTTGAGACAGTCGGTGGCCTTCTCCAGTTGAGACAGTCGGTGGTATTTTCCAGTTGAGACAGTCGGTGGCATTCTCCAGTTGAGACAGTCGGTGGCACTCTCCAGTTAAGACAGTCGGGGTGGCATTCTCCAGTTGAGACAGTCGGTGGCATTCTC
>CM031601.1:17135779-17150331 GCA_018398815.1 Conus ventricosus
AGTATGGAAAAAAAACAAAACAGGAGCGGTGACAAGCTTACAAGTTGTTGAGGTTCAGTTCAACTGTAGGATAATACCCACTGCATTGGCCAAAACAGCTTAAAAAAATTTTAAAAAAACAACCATAGTGTGCAAGAGGCTTTTCCTTTTTGTAAAATTCTCTCCTTTGCTTTAGCGGGGGTTTTTAGTGATTTTTGTTTCTTGGAATTAGGAATAAAGAGTATCATTTCCCCCTTAATCTCATTTTCATTTTGTCGCCCCTGAAATCATTGTCATCTTGTTGACTGAGTAAATTTTATTTTTTCAATCAGCCAATCCATTTTGGTTTTCCCTTAAACATCCTAGCTTCTCATTGGAAATTTTTTTAATTTCTGTTTTTTCTCTGAAGTCATGTAATTCAATTTTGTTTTAAAAAATTGTGTAAAACTGGGAAAGGGGTTTTATTTATCTTTACTTCTTTCATTCAGGAACCTTATTAATGTAAAAATATTTATTGAACAATTAACTACGAGTATAAAAGTTAACAGATAAATTTCCTCTTAGGGGGTTTAAAGATTTAGTTTTTTTACTTACTTTTACTTCTATTTATATTCTACGTACGACTGCTGTGCTGACTGACTTTCCCTTTTACTCCCTTCTTACCCCCTCACTCACTATTTACTCATAATTACTAACCTTCTTGTTTTTTTCCTTCCTTCCTCCTTCCCCTTCCCTTCCTTCCTCCTTCTTCCTTCCTTCCTCTTTCCTTCCCCTTCCTCCTTCCACCCGCTTTTCTTTAGGTTCGCCTTGGTTCCTCCGCCCCCTTCCTTCCTTCCTTCCTTCCTTCCTTTCCTTCCTTCCTTCTTTCTTTCACCTTCTTCTTTCTCTTTCCTTCTTCCTCCTTCCCCTTTTTCCTTCCTTCTTTCCTTCTTCCTTCCCTTTTTTCCTTTCTTCTTTCTTTCCTTCCCTTCCCTTTCCCTTCCTTCCTTCCTTCCTTTTCCTTCTTCTTTCTTCCTTCCTTCTCCTTCCTTTTCTTCTTTCCTTCCCTTCCTTCTTTCTTTTCCTTTCCCTTTCCCTTCCTTCCTCCTTTTCCCTTTCCTCTTTCCTTCCCCTTCCTTCTTCTTCCTTCCTTCCTTCCTTCCTTCCTTCTTCCTTCTTCTTCTTTTCTTCTTTTCCCCTCCTTCCCTTTTTTTTCCTTCCTCTCCACCCTTTCCCTTTTTTCCTTCCTTCCTTCCTTCCTTCTTCTTCCCTTTTTCTCCTTCCCTTCCTTCCTCCTCCCCTTCCTTTTCCTTCCTTCCTTCTTCTTCCTTCCTTTTTACCTTCCTTCCTTCTTCCTTCCTTTCCTTTTTTTCTTTCTTTCCTTCTTCCTTTTCCCCCCTTCCTTCCTTCCTTCATTCCTTCCTTTTTCTTCCTTCCTTCCTTCCTTCCTCCTTCCTTCCTTCCTTCCTTCTTCCTCCTTCCTTCCTTTCCTTCCTTCTTCCTTCTTTCCCTTTCCCTTTCCTTCCTTCCTTTCCTTCTTCTTCTTCCTTTCTTCCTTCTTTCTTCTTCCCTTTCCCTTTCCCTTTTTCCTTCTTCCTTCTCTTCCTTCCTTCTTTCTTTCCCCTTCCCCTTCCTTCTTCTCCGTCCTTCCCCCTTCCTTCTTCCCTCCTTCCTTCTTCTTTCCTTCCTTCCTTTTTTTCCTTCGTTCCTTCCTTTTTTCTTCCTTCCTTCTTTCCTTCCTTCCTTCCTTCCTTCCTTTCTTCTTTCCTTTCCCTTCCGTCCTTCCTTCCTTCCTTCCCCTTCCTTCCCTTTCCCTTCCCTTCTTTCCCTTTTCCTTCCTTTTTCCTTTTCCTTATTCCTTCTTTCCTTCTGTCCTTTTTCCTTCCGTCCTACTTCTGGGTACGTGTTTCATCTTTAGGGAATCCCAAACAAAGCAGGGAACATTAACGTTTAAAAAATAACAAGTGGGTATTTCTTGCTCTATGGTGAAATAAACAACCCCATAACTCCAAAAAAACAATTCGCCTACGAACCGAATTGCCACGGAAATGTTAACACAAGGCATGCTGTCGTTGGCAGCAATTCGTGGAGCGATGGCGGTTTTATTGTTCACCACGGGGGCAAAGTCATCGTACTGTGTTTGTTGTTGACATCCCTTAATTTTATCTTTTTATGTACTTTTTCAGCTTAAAAGCTTTTACTTACTTACTTTATTACTATTACTGCTTAGTTACTTCTACTTACTTAACGTACTTACGCATTTTCATACTTACTTATTTATTACTTTACCTATTCACTCCATTAGGTACCTACTCATACTTTTTGCCTAGGGGCTTGCTTAGTCTTACTTACTTACTTTACTTACTTTCTTACTTCTTTATTACTTATGTATGTGGTACTTTTAAATATCTGTTACTACATTGTATTTTTTTTCGCTTACTTTCTTTACCTACTTTCTTTTCCCCCCCATTCCGGGGGGGGGCCTTTCTTTCTCCCTTTTCGTTCCTAAGTACTACTTAAATACTTACTTACTTCGTACTTATATACATACATTCATACTCACTCATACTTAAATTGCTTACTCACTACTTACTTCCAATTTTTTTTTCCCTCCTTATCTATTAATATTTTACTTACTTGCTTGCTTGCTTACTGCTTCTTAACTCTGCCTGCTTGCTACTTGCTAACAAAGTTATATACATACTTTCATACGTACTTATTTACTTACTTACTAGACCTAAGTTATTACATACAACAATTACTTATTTAAATTACCTACTAAACACTAAGGTACATGCAACATACATACCACATACAACATACAAACATACATACAAAAATACTAAACATACATGCATGCATACATAATTATACATACATAAACATACTACTTACTTTACTACTACTAATTAATTACTTTCTTATTAATTACTCTTACACACTAAGTACATAAAGCATGGGATACTGCATGCAACATACAAATACATACTACTACATACATACATAAACATACATACATACATACAATACATACATACATACATACTTATTTACTTAACCTTACTTACTTTACTTACTTACTTACTTACCCACTTAAACCACTTGCTTACTTTCTTAATTTTTTGCTTGTTTGTTTTCTTGCTTACGTCAATCCACTTTAGGTGTTAAAAAAGTTTAAAATTTATTAGCTGTGCCCATGTGCCAAACTTTTTGGCAAAAGCAAATCTGCCAGTGTCTTCAGTAAACGACAATGAAGAGAAGGACAAGACGTCAGACGACACAAAACTCGGCTGTAGAAGATTGCAGCAGAAGGGAAGCGACGGGCAAGTTTCAGAGGCAAATGGAATCATGTTTTTAGCTGTGAGCGCAGACGAAACATCTTTCTCTTGGTCGTCTTCGTGACCAAGTCGATAGAATAAAATACCCGAACGTGAGGGATGGAGTGACGTCTTCCGGAGAGGAGAAGAGAGAGAGAGAGAGAGAGAGAGAGAGAGAGAGAGAGAGAGAGAGAGAGAGAGAGAGAGAGAGAGAGGGGGGGGGGGCAGAAAGAGACAGAGACAGATACACAGAGACACAGAGAGAGACATGGAGAGACAGAGAGAGACATGGAGAGACAGAGAGAGAGAGAGAGAGAGAGAGAGAGAGAGAGAGAGAGAGAGACAGACAGACAGACAGACAGACAGACAGACAGACAGACAGACAGACAGAGAGAGAGAGAGAGAGAGAGAGAGAGAGAGAGAGAGAGAGAGAGAAACAGAGACAGAGAAACAGAGACAGAGACAGAGAGCAACAGAGACAGACAGGCAGAGAGTAGAGAGAGAGAGAGAGAGAGAGAGAGAGAGAGAGAGAGAGAGAGAGAGAGAGAGAGAGAGAGAGAGAGAGAGAGAGAGAGAGAAAGAGGAGAAAGAGAGAGCGAGAGAGAGAGTAACCACTGACAAGGCACCAGGGATGAGGTCATTAGACTCTTGAAAGAATGGAACCAAAGTGGTGCCGACAGTACTACCGTAGGCCTGCCTACCCCCACCGCTACCACTGGCCGCCAGCCCCCCCCCCCCCCCCCCCCCCCCCCCCACCCTGCTCCTACCACTTCCCCCCTCTCTTCCACCACGGCAGTCTCTCTTCTCATCAGTATGGTGCAGTGGCTACTTCACATCCAATCACTGTGGGCCCTAATGCTGAGCATCACGTTGCAAACTGCCACAGACTCTGGTGGTAATTACCGCACACAGTTACCCCCATTCCCTACAGGGCCAGAACGGCTCATTTGGTGGCGGAGTGCTGGACTCGAGATCCTAGTGGTCCTGAGGTTGCGGGTTTGAATCTCCGCTGAGGCGTTTCATTAAGATTTTGTTGTTGTTGTTGTTGTTGTTGTTGTTGTTGTTTTTCTTTGTCCTCTACAGAGTTAATATTGCGTCTGACTCCATTTCCCTACACAGTCTTTCGAACGTGACTATAAACCGACTCTCCGTGTGTGAACGTACGCATAATATCTTGCACACAAATAAAATCCCCTTACCATGTTTCAGAAGGGAAGGCTGGTTGGTGTGGGTGACACACATACAAACAGCTTGCACCGAAAGAATGAAAATACGAATGAAAACTGATTGCGTGACAGAATGAATGATGCGGGAAACGATCGAATGTAGCACCAGCAGGCAGCTTTTCAGCAAGCTCTACCCAGGTAGGCAGCCCGTTGTGCAAAGGAAAGTGAGGCTTGTAAACCGAGCATGCTGTAAATTCTAATCCTAATGAAGATAGCAAAGATGGGTGATGAGGAGGAGGGTGGATGATGATGATGATGATGATGATGATGATGATGATGATGGCATGCACTATAGTGTAAATTACCATGATTCTAACGTGCGTGCGTGTATATGCGTGTGTGTTGTGTGTGGTGTTTGGTGTGTGTGTGTGTGTGTGTGTGTGTGTGTGTGTGTGTGTGTGTGTGTGTGTGTGTGTGTGTGTGTGTGTGTGTGTGTGTGTGTGTTGTGTCCTCCATTGTAAAACCGTGTTCTTTTAGCCCAAGATTCCAACGCAGGGTGTTTTTTTTTTTTGTTTTTTTTTAACACAGTAGAGATACCCTGAAACGACCAGAAGGCAAAGAAGAGCTAAAACGCCGTACTTTGTTTCAGTCATGACATGCATTTGAGGGGAAAAAAGAAAAAAAGAAAAAAAAAAAAGACTCTCCCAGGGGCAAAATTTGCACGCCTCCGTTATCAGAACTTTGGGCAACGAAGGGAAAGCCAAGCACTTTAAGTGGACATCACTGCTGCTTTTGAAGCCGAGAAAGTGCTATGCTTGGACGGTCATCGCATTACAGTTGATATCAGTTGTTGGGAGAATCACGTTTCATGTTTTAATGGACTAGGCTTCATCATTTTCGGCCACGGAGGCTGTAAGAACAAAACTAAACCATAAAAGAAACAAACAAGGACAACAGCAACAAGCACAGCCAACAGTAATAATCATCAAACACACAAGACCGATGATGACTGGGGAAAAAATAGATGAGAGAGAGAGAGAGAGAGAGAGAGAGAGAGAGAGAGAGAGAAGAGAGAGAGAGAGAGAGAGAGAGAGAGAGAGAGAGGAGAGAGAGATGGACTGGCGGACAGACAGACAGACAGACACACAGAGACAGAGACGGAGAAGACGGGAGGGAGTAAGCGAAAGAAAAAAGGCAAGGCTATTGAGGAGTTGAAAGACAGGAGAAAAATAAAACAATACTTAGTGCACGCACGCACGCACGCACGCACGCACCACACACACACACAACACAACACACACACACACACACACACACACACACACACACACACACACACACACACACACACACACACACACACACACACACACTGACGTTCGACTTCTACTCGCTGCCCATTCTTGTCCCTTTAATCCCAGACACAATGTAAACACGGAGCTCTGGTTTAAAACAACAAACAACAACAATGAACCCTCTATCAGCAGTCTGGAACCAAGTCCCTTCTAAGGAACAAAGGACACAACATTTGGCATCTCTTCACCTTTTCTGACAATAGTCAGATCGGTTTCATGACTTGGTGTCTTTGATGCGGAGGGCTGCAGCCAGTAACAGGTGACCTGGACAGGTGACCTGGACAGATGACCTGGACAGGCAATCGGAGTCCGTTACCGCCAGGTAGCCACCGTGTGATCGATCCGCGCGTCCAGGTTCATTGAACCACTGAACTCTCTCTCTCTCTCTCTCTCTCTCTCTCTCTCTCTCTCTCTCTCTCTCTCTCTCTCTCTCTCTCTCTCTCTCTCTCTCTCTCTCTGTATTTGCAATGAAAGAAAAAGAAAATGTTAGTGTTTTGTTACCACCCTCCCCTTGCTAAAAGACCTCCTTGGTAATGATAATGAAATAACAAAGTCTCTCTCTCTCTCTCTCTCTCTCTCTCTCTCCTCTCTCTCTCTCTCTCTCTCTCTCTCTCTCTCTCTCTCTCTTCCTCTCTCCTCTCTCTCTCTCTCTCTCTCTCTCTCTCTCTCTCTCTCTCTCTCTCTATCTCCTGAACAGTGTGGTACCAGGACCAGCATAGAGAGACCGGGTAGTCCCACAGGTGAAAACCAAAGACACGCACTCTATCTGACCTCATGAACATGATGCAGTCCATGAACACACGAATGGATCAATCGCTTCGGGAGGTGAAGTCGGCGATCCATATCCTAAGAGAAGAATGCCGGCAGTGCAGGACAAGTTCCGGCGGCTACGAAGGGAGATAAGTGGATTGTACAATAGAATGAGGACCTGAAGAAACAAAACGATGACCTGACCAGAAAATCGAGGAACTGGAAAGGAAGACAGACGACCTCGAGCGCAAAATAAAAAAAAGAACAATCTCATTTTCTGTGGTCCACCACGGAAGGACAATGAAACCAATGCTGGCTGTGAAAGGGTGTTGAAAGATCTGATCACAGACAAGCTAAAACTTGCTCAACTAAATGACCTTAACAGGGGTGCATAGACTAAACGGCAAACTTGATTCGTCCATCAAAGCTAGATTTGTGCTTTACAAACGGTAGGTGGAAGCGTTAAAGGCTAAGGCTAAAAACCGAGGAACAAACTTTTTTGTTGGTGAGGATTATTCCTGTCGTGCGAGAGATGTTAGAAAGAGGTTGACCTCCCCCCCCCCCACCCCCAACCCCAAACCCCATTTGAAAAAAAAAGACTAGGAGCGAGAGTAAACGGGCCACAATGGTGTTCAACCATCTCCTAACTGATGGAATTAAGTTTACAATGCATGATAACAACAGACTCGTTCAAATACGATGATGTGTCGGCCGGCCCGAGTTCTCGCTTAGAAATAAAACGTCATTAGAGGGAACACATTCCAGGGTAACGCCGCTCCTGTCCTCACCGTGCGGCAGTGTAGGTGACACTGGGGTAGCACGTGCTCAGCGTGGTGTATCTGACAAGTGCTGTTATCTGACGTTCATTCAGCTACCATCCCAACTCAAAACGAAAGTTCTGAATGTGTGGTGTCACATCCACCTGACACGGTTTCGTCTAAGCAACGAACAATCGTTTAGCTCCTCCAATCGAGCGCTCAATGGATGAGAACGTGGATGTGGGTTACACATCACTTATCTCCTTCAATTGAGCGCTCAATGGAGGAGAAACATGGATGTGGGTTACACATCACTTATCTCCTTCAACTGAGCGCTCAATGGAGGAGAACATGGATGTGGGTTACACATCCATTCTGTGACCAGTTGGAGCAGATCAGTGATGGGTTCAATTTTCCTTTCTCATTGTCTTGAATGTTGTTAATCTTGCCCAAGTAAGACCAAATAGGTTAAAAACGCGTTGTGTTTGTTTTGTAATGCGTTCACTCTTCGTATTGTGACGCAGTGAATCTCTATTTACTCTTGTTTCAATTTCTGCTTGCAGTCATTCTACTTTGAAACCTACAATACGGGCGCCCGCATTATTTCAATCAGACTCTCCTTTCTGGCTATGTCTCAGGATCACAACTTTCATGAAGAAAGGTTGGCGCACAGCAGATCATTCCTCATATACCTCTGGCCAGCGACATCCTCGAAATGAAATTTCTATTTAACTTCAACTTACACGTCGGTTTTCGCTTGAATTTTCAATTGATTGTTTAAATTTACTTTGTCCTTCCTAGTTCGTGGATAAAGAGAATGAATGACACGAGGATACAATAAGAGAGAAGAAGAAGAAAAGATTAGGACAGCGAATGAATTCGAAAAAAAATGGCTTAGGAGAGGAAGGACGAGAAAGCAGTAAAAAAGCAAGTAAAAAAAATGGAGGAAGAAACAGCAAGACAGGAAAGATGGAATTCAAGACAACTTGAACTTGAACTTGAACTTGTAGGTGTTAGAGGCCTTACGGGGCCTGTTCACCGTTCTAATATATAATATCTAGATACAAAAACAAAACAAAAAAACTCTGCATGTGTGAAGGAAGAGAGTCGCAGACTGAGACTATCTAGTCGATAAACATTCTGGATTGTATTTTGTCGGCATGTTCCTGCCAATGAGTGTCTAACCGTGAGTTGAAGATGTTGACTGTAGGGGCAGTTACTACAGAGTCGGGAAGACCCTTCCAAACATCAATTACTCCAAGAGAGAAGTAATTTCCCCTGATATTCAGTCTGTGATGCACAGACAACGGAAATCGTCCACTGAAAAAAAAAATCCAACGCATGTTTTAGGGAATTCCAACGTTAGTTGGTAAACAAGATGCAAAGCATATAAACGTACTCCCAGTTTATCCTGAATACGCGTGAGATATTCCATAAAAAGGAAAAACCGTCTTGGACTGGTGTAACCGTTAGTAATGGCTATTCTGGTAAACATCGGCCATCGTCTGTGACCAGTAATGAACATACATGTACCTACAAATTTTCAGAAATATCGGCCACGTACTTTCCGAGATATCCATAAAGAAGAAAACCGTTACAGGCCGTTACAGCCGTTAGTAAGGGCTATAACGGTAAACTAAAATATTGGGCATCATCCGTGACACATAATGAACATACATGCTAATTTTCACAAAGATCGGCCAAGTACATTCTGAGATATTCTATAAAGAAGAAAAATTGTTACGGGCCGCTACAGCCGTTAGTAACGGCTATAACGGTAAACTAAAACATCGGGCATCATCCGTAACCCATAGTGAACATACTTGCTAATGTTCACAAAGATCAGCCAAGTACTTTCTGAGATATTCCATAAAGGAAAAAAAATCCGTTACAGGCTGTTACAGCCGTTAGTAACGGCTGTAACGGTAAACTAAAACATCGGGCATCATCCTTGACCCATAGTGAACATAGCTACAATTTTTTCAGAAAGATCGGCCCAGTAGTTTTGTCTGGAGCGAGTGGAACACATTTTGACCACGTACACACACACACACACAGAACACACAGACACACACACACAGACAGCATTTCTTCGTTTCCATTCTAAAGTACTCCCTGTTCTTTAAGAACTGGGAGTACAGAAAGCGTGGAAACAGATAATCTCACGTCACTCATACAACGAATCCATGAAGACATAAATTCACGTAGAAACCGTGTGTGTTGGTCTTCTGCATTTGCAGCAAGGCCTGTGTCACGACCGACCCCTGGAGGTCTGCCCTGACAGGATCGGTCTAGGTGGGAGTGAAGGGAGTGACTGACCTCACACGCCCCGCAAGAGACCACACAATAAAGATTACGATACAACACCCCATTTATTCACAGCACACACAATCGCAAATAAATATTTCAACACACGCACCATGCACTATCACAATCAAACATTCCAACACACATAACATGCACAATCACAATCAAGCATTTCACCATACGACTACACAATCACAACCACAACATCTCATCACATATAACATATACACAATTATAAATAAACATTTCCAGCATCCATCCCTTCCCACACCATGGAGTGCCTCCACACCCCTGCCTCTGTCAAGTCTACTGGGAGCACCCTGTCGCACTAGGTGCTCCAAACCGGGTCGGTTCTTGAAGGGAGTCGCTAAAAGCCGACAACCTCGACACACAAGCGGCAGTAAAGACGCGCCCCGGAGGGGGGGGGGGGGGGAGAAAAGTGGCGTTGTTACGGGGGGGCCCTGGAGGGGGATCAGGCCGGCCCAGTCAAGCCGGCGGGCTTTTCACCAGCCCCGCGGTCCTGACCAGGCGGGCCTCAACCGCGCGTGGCCCACCCCATCCGCCCCCAGCCAGAGGGGGGCCTAAACCAGCACGGGCACCATCCAGTCCGCTCCCAGCCAGAGGGGTCCTAACCCAGCACGTGGCACCTCCAGTCCGTGGTCCACCAGAGCGTGGCCTCAACCAGCACGTGGCACCAAACCATCCAACCCCGGGGGGAAAGCCCCCGGGGGGGGGGGGGGGGGGGAAAAAACGTAGCGGGAGGAGAGAAAAAGGGGGGGGAAGGAAAAGGGAAAGGAAGAGGGGGGGTACGGGAAACCCCCCGCCTCAGTACGTCCGACCCATGGTTAAATTTTAAAAACAGCCACTCGCTGATGGGCGGGGGGAAGTTACAAAATGACCAAAAACCCCCGTTTAACACAGACCTGAGCATAACACAGAAAACCCCATCAAATCGGGAATGTTCATTAAAGTCTTTTTCACACAAAAGGGTAAAAGACGCATTAAATTTAACAGGCAAAAAACAAATATGCATTTTTTAATCCTTCTTCACTCATGTTAACAAATTTCCTTTTCTTAGGAAAAAAACCAAACAGCAACATCGCTTTTTAACTGCCCCCAAATTTGCAAAAAATAATTCAATGGCATAATTGCAATTTTATAGCCCAAAAAATAAACCCAAACCCAAACCCACGCATCCGAACAACAAATCATGCTACGCACGTCGCAAACATAAAACTCGTTCTCCTTTCCACACAAACGACGGGGGCCCAAGGAAAAGTCCCCCGAATGTGAAGGGGCGGGCGAGCGAGACCCAAACAAGTACCAACCCTGATTCACCCGGTTCCTCCTATCCCCACCCATACCGCATCACCAGATGCATAAACAGAAAAGAATTTTGGAAAAAAAAAAATTTAAATGGCCAGGGTTAAAAAGATTTAATTAACCAGAGAAAAGGTCTCACACAAAATTTTTTCCTTAAATTTCGAAAAAAAGGGAAAAATTGCGCAAAAGAGAAAAATAACCGCTAAAAACAACAAACCAAAACAAACAACCCCGAAAAATGATGCTTTCCAGCTACCCCTGGGTACCCCGAAGAGGGGGGTCAAACGACTTCCTCTCTGCCCTTGTCCATCGAGAGGACAGAAGCGCAGATGGGAAAAAGAAGAAGTGTGTCCCCTCCTACAGGGGACTGTAGGGAAATTTAAAATAAACCCACTGTCCCTTTGTTTTTCGGGAAGAACCAAGACCGGACAGGGCCCCAGAGACACTTCCGCCCAGTGAAGAGCTAACCCCCCTCACGTGGCGGGGCCAACAGCCACGCTGCGTCACAGAGTGAGATTTCAAACTAAAAGAAAAGAACACGGGGACAGGTAAAAAGACAGGGGAGAGGCCGATAGACACCAGTTCGAGAGAAAGGTACCACCCCCCTAACCTACAGGTAATGCACGGGCAGTGGAATTGAGAGAGAGAGAGAGAGAGAGAGAAAGCAAAACCCAAATTTAGCTAACTACACCAAGTGCAAACCCCACCACAACCACATTAAGGACGGTACACGACAACACAAAGCAATAAAAAAATGATAATTCCGCCACCCAGATGGTAAAAAGTCGTAGGCCCGTACAAACCGGGCACCTGGGAAAAAGCAAGGCGGGGCCCAATGCCACTGCTGATGCTTTTTATGCTGGGTGGGGGGGACGCTGTATGATTATTGGTGGGGAAAATAGGGGAAAGTTTGGGGTGTCATTTTCATGTTTTCATTCAAACGTGATCATTGGGCAAAGAAGTTTTTTCTATATTAGGGGGTTGATGGTTATTGGGAAATCTAACGAACAACCGGAGGCCAAGGTTCGAGGGCGAAGGGGAATGCCAAAGCGGACGTGCATGTAATTGACAAAACACACCCCAAAACCCCAACACAACACACAACACACACACACCACACCCACACACACACACTCACGTGCACTCAGAGAGAGAGGAGAGAGAGAGAGAGAGAGAGAGAGAGAGAGAGAGAGAGAGAGAGAGAGAGAGAGAGAGAGAGAGAGAGTTTTAAAGCCAGAATGCAGAATTACCTACAATAGAATTAACAATATCTTGTTTTTTCACCTACAGTTATCAAAGTGTCCATACTGTGACTGTTGATGTGGACAGGATCAATAGACAGAGAAAGGTGATCCGTCCAGGCGCCCTGTGGACTTTGCCGCTAATTCCAACCGTGAGATGAATCGACAGCCCAATACTCATTAGCCATAGAACACTGTCCGTCCATCCGTCTGTCTGTCTGTCTGTTTGCCAGTCAGCCTCTCTCTCTCTCTCTCTCTCTCTCTCTCTCTCTCTCTCTCTCTCTCTCTCTCTCTCTCTCTCCCCTCTCTCTCTCTTTCTCTTTCTCCCCCCACCCTCTCTCTCTCTCTCTCTCTCTCTCTCTCTCTCTCTCTCTCTCTCTCTCTCTCTCTCTCTCTTTCTCTTCCTGTCTGTCTGTCTGTCTGTCTGTCTGTCTGTTTTTGCTCTCTCTCTCTCTGTCTGTCTGTTTTGTCACTCACTCACTCACTCTCTCTCTCTCTCTTTCTTTCTTTCTTTCTTTCTTTCTTTCTCTCTCTCTCTCTCTCTCTCTCTCTCTCTCTCTCTCTCTCTTCCTCTCTCTCTCTCTCTCTCTCTCTCTCTCTCTCTGCCTGTCTGTTTGTCTGTCTGTCTAGTTTTAGCTCTCTCTCTCTGCCTGTCTGTTTGTCTGTCTGTCTGTTTTTGTCAGCCAGTCGGTCAGTCAGTCTCTCTCTCTCTCTCTCTCTCTCTCTCTCTCTCTCTCTCTCTCTCTCTCTCTCTGACTTCAGCACACCAAACTTAGACCAGAATGTGAATGTTCTCTCCTGGACCCCCTACCTCTCCCACATTTCGTACACTGTGCAGTGTCATCCTGAATATGATTAATTTTCGATTTATTTCACTCTTCTATTTCATGGATCACAAAAAAGAAATGAAAGACGTTAAAATCATAGAGGATGAAAACAAAACAAAGCGAAATTAAAAAAAAAAAAAAAACAAAAAAAAAAAACAAAGACAGAGAATGAAACTGAAGTAATGGCGTAAGTGAGGAAGCTACAGAAAGACACACGGAAGATGAAATTCAAGAAATGGAATAGAATCGCTCATTGCAAACGGAACACACGCTTCCAGCACAATCATGGGGCATGTCTGATCTTACTTTATAGAGAAAACCATAAAAATTGGTTGTAGTCTTTTTCATGTAACGAATCCAAGGAGACAGAGAAAGAATCTGTATGCCTTGGTCATGTGCATTTGTGGCCAGGCACTGAGAGGGTGAGCAAGACAGGCTTAATGGGCATAACTGACGCCTTTGATGCCGTGACGATACTACGCTCTGATGATTATTGGACGTGTCAATGATATCAGATGTTCCACTGATCGTTTTTCTGATATTTTCTTTCAGGGTGTGTGATTGTTCAGGCAGCGAAGCTCTTTCATATTGGGGCTGATGGATTATTGGGAAGTCCAAGCAACATTGCCCACGCAAAGGTTAGCAGGTCGTGAGCAATGCCTGAAGCAAATATACGATTGGTGAGCATCTGTTCAATCGCATGTGCACGCACATGCACACACGCACACGCACGCGCGCGCACTCGCACGCACACACACACACACACACACACACACACACACACACACACACACACACACACACACACACACACACACACACACACACACACACACGCACGCACGCACGCACACACACATACCACCACCACCACCACCACCACCACCACCATCAAAATGATAGCAAGACACTGACGAAAACTCTGTCTACAGAGGTCTATGTAATATGATTTATTAGTTCTTCTGATATATATGGTGGTATACTTCACTACACGTTTATGACATTAAAGCTTTCTTCAGAAAACTAACATCGGGCATCTGATAACGACTAAAGCTCCTGAACAGTGACATAATCTGCAAACATTAAAATGATTTTTAATCGTGTATGTAATCAAAACGTAGTGGTTGTTTTCTGTCTCTTTTTTTTTTTTTTTTTGGCTTTCTCTCTTGATAGTGTGTTCGAGAAGAATCCAAAGAGCCTCTCGTTTTCAAAGAGTTTTAAATAAAGTGTCTTGTGTAAAATTACATTGGAACTGTAGATCTTCTGGTGTTAATGTGTCAAGGAAGAACAAAAAGAGACACCCGTGTTCATACCGTTTGAAAGAGATAAATGCCTTGGGTGTGATAAGTTTGGAACCTTATATCTTTGCAGGGTGGACGTGTTGACAGTGCCAGAAGAAAATGTAGAGTGGAACTTGTTTGATTACTCTGTGTGTGTGTGTGTGTGTGTGTGTGTGTGTGTGTGTGTGGGTGTGTGTGTGTGTGTGTGTGTGTTGTGTGTGTGTGTGTGTGTGTGTTGTGTGTGTGTGTGTGTTGTATTCATATAAACAA
>CM031601.1:17152931-17155431 GCA_018398815.1 Conus ventricosus
CTCATTTTGAAGGTATTAAGAGTAAAAATTCTCAATTTGAATGAAGCAACTCATAAGGGATTACAGCATTCGTTAGGACTCATTAAGAATCACAGCACTCGTTAGGATGATCTAATTGTCGAGAGTGAGACTTACACCTATCAAAGTCAGAGCTGTAAGAAAGAATTTCGTGGATCATCAACTTTGAGATAAAGAGCTGATAGACCAGAGAGACAGGAACATTAAAGAGGTGATGTATTGTGGGGTGATAGGACAGAAGGGTGATGGGTGTGAAGCTGATAATGGGTCAGAGGGGTCATGGGCCTGAAGGGTCATGGGTCAAAGGGGTCATGGGTCAGAGGGGTAATGAGTCAGAGGGGGATGGGTCAGAGGAGTCATGGGTCAGAGGGATTATGGGTCAGAGGGGTCATGGGTCAGAGGGGTCATGCGGGTAATGGGTCAGAGGGGTAATGGGTCAGAAGGGTCATAGGTCAGAGGGGTGATGGGTCAGACGAATTAGGATCACTAGTAAATCAAGAAAAACCAAAGTTACGGTATTTAGAAAGGGGGACCATCTTTCACGTTCAGAAAACGATACAATAAAGGAAACATCAATAATTAATCCCTACAAACACTCAGGCTTATAGCCAAACTGTCATTGGAATCTGCTCCAGAGGAAGTTGCTAGGAGAGCGAAAGCAAACTTTTTGGATATGTTCGAAACAATGCGGAGTTGATGAGTAATGAATGTAGCGGTGTTCTTCATGTTTTTTTTTTTTTTTTTCTGTCCCAACTTCTGCACCACCTCAGAGGCAGTGTACCCACACCGCTCATTCCGACACCCCGTCCACAGCCACAGCCTGGTCGGCCCCGCCACAGCCCCGGCACCGGCAATCCACAAGGAGCAGTCAATGTCGAGTCGTCAAGAGGCATCCCACCGGAGAAGACACTGCACTGCTGCCGAGTCACTTCGGTGGTGTTCAGTGGCGCCTGTTCTGATCTAACATACGCAGGACACCACCTACTAAGCCCCCTAATGACGACAATAATTGCTTAGTCGCGGAGCCGGCGTGAGTGAGCTCTCCCTCCGGAGGGCGCCACCACGTCCGTCCAACGACAGCCCCCATGGACTCGCCGATACCGGTGACCCCGACGGAACCAAACCAAGGCCACAGACGTGGAGAGGACATCAAAACTGAGGTCACCATGAGAGCAGGGCATGAAGGGCCACATAATTTGAGACTTTTTTTTTTTAATGCTGATCGATGATAATGAGGATGATGAAGATGATGCTACGGATTTCCATTTCGGTCTGAGACTACATGACAGGGCTGTACTCTACGCTTCCTTTCATAATATATCCCGGCGTCAACCAGACCCGAGAGATACAGACACCTGCAGTGTTGGTCAGGAAATTTGAGCAACACTCTCAGAAACGCATCCATTAAGTGGATGAAACTCGACTGTGTGGTCCCAGTCTTCCCAACTGAGTCCGCAGCAACTCAACTCTGGGTAGGAGCCGGTCGGGGCAGAAAAACCCACATGACTTCTGATGGGATTCGAACCCACGACCTCCCAGCCGGGAGTCCGCGACGTTAACCACTTCGCCACGGCGGCTGGTGTTCTTCATGTTGTTTGATAGACAGGTCAGACCAATGCTATTCCGTGTTTCTGAGATCTGGGGGACCATTTAGTTCAAATGGCTCGACTCTGTTCATATTTTCGAATGTAAAAATATCTTCGTGAACCTCAGAACTCAGAACACGATGGCTTATGGTGAGACAGGACAATATTCATTGTATATAAACAGCACTGTTTGTAGTCTACGTTATCGGTTTTCTTTTGAAGAAATGAGCCTGAAACGTTTACCTCAGCGAATGTTTCTTATCTAGTATAATACAGCTTTAGACGATGAGAGAGATAGGCGGTCAGAAGTTTCAAAATGGGCATCATCAATTAACACGCATAGTAGGATAGATACGGTTTTTCGGTGTTGTTTATAAACGAAACTGTTGGACATGATAAATATCTTTGAAAAGATTTAAAGAAAGAACGGGGAGATTGTTTCCAACAGTTACGGAAATCAAAAATGAAGGAGAGTGATAGGTTTAGATTATATAGTTTCCTCAATTCAGTTCCTCTCTGTGAGCAATACTTGCTTCAAAATAGCTATAAATAATTTTAGATCAGCGTACACCAGGTTCAAACTTGGTATTAACGCTCTGAAGATAAACAGATAATAATAATAATAATAATAATAATAATAATAATAATAATAATAATAATAATAATAATAATAATAATAAATAATAATAATAATAATAAATAATGATGATGAATACTTATATAGCGCCTATTCTCGGCTAGAGGCCAAGCTCTAAGCGCTTTACAATCAACACTCGTTTACACAACGGGCTGCCTACCTGGGTAGTGCCGACTGAAGAGCTGCCAGCTGGCGCTTCATTCAGTCGTTTCCCGTGTCATCCAGTCAGTATCGTTCAATATCGATCACTCATTTTCCA
>CM031601.1:17167931-17170431 GCA_018398815.1 Conus ventricosus
AGCAGCAGCAGCAGCAGAAGTAGTAGCAGTAGTAGTAGTAGTAGTAGTAGTAGTAGTAGTAGTAATAGTAGTAGTAGTAGTAGTAGTAGTAGTAGTGGATTTAGGTTTATTTAGTAAAAATACCCGAAAGAAAGCAGTTTTAGTAGTAGTAGAATAGCGCACATTTGGCAGCAGGAAATTTAGTGGGCAAGCAGCAGTAGTAGTAAAGAAAGAGGGAAAGGGGGGCAGGGGGGTTGGGGGGAGGGGAAAGGGGAAAAAAGAGAAGGGGGAAAAAAGAGAAGGACGGGAACGAAGCGGATGGGGAAGAGGGAGGGGGAAAAGAGCGGGGAGGGGGAAAGGGGAAAAAGAAAAGAAGGAAAAAGAGAAGGGGGTTTTAAAAAGGCGACCCCAGAGCCCCCGCCAGTAACTACAAAGGGAGAAGTGTGAAAGAGAGGGGGGAATAAAGAAACTCGAAAAAATTTTCTGAAAAAAAATTTTAAAGCCACCTGAGTTTGTGTAAAACACCACCCCCACACCACACACAAACCGCCCCCAACACACACACACACACACACACCCCCCCCACACACACACACACACACGCACGCACGCACGCAGGGCACGCACGCACGCACCCCCAAAACACACCCCACCACAAACCCCCCACCCCGAAAGCACGCACGCAGGGCACGCACGCACGCAGCACGCACACACACACACCCCACACCACCCACACACACACCACACGTTATATGCTTTTTTTGAAAATATAAGTAATTTACCGGGAGTTTCAAGCAGGTTTTAGGAAGGGATCCCGTAAACTGCCAATATATTTTTCCTGCCAATCTTTAAATTCAGAATTTTCTTATTTAAAAAAGGGGGGCGCTTCTACACTCTTTTTGGGGGATTTTTCCCCAAGGGGCGTTTGTTTAGTTTTGATAGAGCAAATTTGTGTATATTCCCCTTCAAAAGAATTCATGGAAACATGTTTAAAAACATTCACAAATATGTAAAAGCATTTAGGGCCCGGCAGTTAGTTTTGGGAAAAATAGCATTCCCAGAGATTTTGAGTGTTTGTCAGGGGTAAGGAATGCTGCTTTCTCACCCCTTTGCTGTTTTCATGGTTTTTATTTGAACCCCCCCAAATCACTTTTATGGAAACCCAAAAGGGGGGTTTGAGTGTTTTCAGATCAAACTGGCATTCTTTATTGTTTGTTTTGCAGATGAATTCCCCTTTGGGTTTTTGGGACTCTGGGGCCCTAAACCTCAGGAGAAAATTGATTTTTGGATGTTTTCGGGCGCCTTGGGGTTTGTTTCTTTTTCTTCTTTGCCTTAACTAGGCTGCCCCGGGGAAAAAAAGGTTCAGTGACGATGGGAAAAGCCCACTGACCACAGGGGAAAAGTTCTTTTGGGACAGGGGGAAAGATAAAACCCTTGGTTTTCCCCTTTGAGGGACAAAGGGACCGTTGGCAAAAAGCTTGGCTGTGTCTGGAAGGGGCCACCGTCTTCATCTGTCCGTGGGCGGGGGTGGTTGGGTCTGGGGGGTGTGCTCGGCTCTGGAGGGGGGTTTTTTTTCGCCGGTGGGCTCTTTTCGGGCTTTAAAAACGGGGTGGTTTCACCCCTGGGGGTGCTACTTTAAGGGTGTTATGAGCTGCATCCTGTAGTCTAATTTACCCTTGTTCAGGGGCAGTTATGTCCCCTTTTATCTTAAAGGAGTTGTCCCGCGCGTGCCCGTACCCCTCGTCCCAAAACCGCGCAGGCCTCAAGGGTGGGACAAGACTGGCTAAAAAGGCAGGGTGAAAACGGGCTTCTCTGGGTCCCCCCCCACCCTTTTGGGGGGTTTTTTTTCTTTTCGTGAAAATTGCCTTTTGGGTTTTTGACCCCTGTGATGACCTCCAGGAGAAAATTTACTGTTTTTAAAAGTTTTTTGGGCGCAAAAAAGGACTTAAAAGGGGAAAAATTTTGGAAAAAAAAGAAGGTAGTTGTCTTTTAAGAAAAGGCGGTTTTTTTAAAAGATCTGAGGTTTTGGGGTTTTTTGCTGGGAAAAAAATCAAAGTTGAACCCTGTAAATATTTGGGATGATTTTTTTGCTACATTGAAAAAGGTCCAAAAAGTAAGTAATTTTTGGGAAGGCACTTAGGGGGCTTGCAGGAATTTAAAAAGTTTTTTTTTTCAAACTA
This sequence comes from Conus ventricosus, assembly GCA_018398815.1. Taxonomy (NCBI): domain Eukaryota; kingdom Metazoa; phylum Mollusca; class Gastropoda; order Neogastropoda; family Conidae; genus Conus; species Conus ventricosus. The sequence continues at coordinate 17,170,091 of CM031601.1, forward strand.
AAAAAAAAATGCCCAGTTCATACTGTTTTTAAGGGGTTTTGATGTGAAAAAACATTTTCCCTTTTTTTATATGGCTCGAAATTTGGGGTTTCCCCAAAACTTGCGAAATTGAAAAGGTTTCAAACGAAAGTATTTTAAAATGGTTTGAGGGTTTGGGAGAGATGTAAAAAATATTTTTGGTTTGGGTGAGTGTGGTAGATTTCCTGTTATAATTTATGCTATGTACAGCCTTTTTTAGGCCCCTGGTGCGATTTTTGTATTATCACTGGGCCCCTATTTCCCCGTCAATGGTTCCCAAAATGTTTTTTATGCATGTAATAATGGCAGACAGAACGGGGGGT
>CM031601.1:17195963-17198463 GCA_018398815.1 Conus ventricosus
TCCAAAAGACACATAAAATGTCACGTATAAATTACGCCTCAACAGTGTGGGACGGCAGTAGTGACGTCCACAAAAAAGGCTGAATTCTCTCCATAGACGTGCAGCAAAGCTACTCCATCCAGCTGTATCTCTAACAACAGACGAAAAACTAAAAGCGCTGAACATACTTCCTCTGAATAGGCAATTGGAATTCAACAAGGCATCATTTATGTTTACAATCTTGACAGATACTATGCCATGTTAATATCAATGCCCTTTTTACAAGATCGAACAGCTTTTCTGGCTCGACGAAATTCCTTCTTCCCTACCCACGCATTGATCTATACAAAACAAGCCTAGCTTACTCTGGACCATATGTCTGGAACTCACTTCCACCGAATCTACAAAACATGAATACTTTAAAACCTTTCAAGGAACATTTGCATAAACATTTTATGTCTCAGTAGTTAAATTATTCGATTACAATGATTAGCGTCCATTCGCTAAGTCTTCTGTGAACCATACTTTGGATAAATCGTCTCAACATAAAACCTACTCCGTTAAAATCGCTCATCCCCACTCCCACTCTGTCTACCATCCCTTTTCTCCTCCCCCTACCTACCATTCTCTCTTCCCCACCCTCCTCTGACCTCTCTCTCTCTGTAGCTTTGTTTGTTTGTTTGCTTGTAAGTTTCCTTTTGTTTTACCATCCCCCATCTCATTAGTGCTTTTATGAGCAGTTTGCTTATCATTGTAGAATTAGATTATCATGTTGCTATGTTGAATTGTCTGTATGAATGATATGTGCTGAAATAATGTATGCATGACAAGGACAGATTGTAAGACTAGCTCTGGCCTAAAATCTTCATCCTTGGGTATTAAAGATCAATCAATCAATCAATCAATCAATCTCTCTCTCTCCCCTCTCTCTCTCCCCTTCCCTCTCTCTCTCTCTCTCCTCCTCTCTCTCTCTCTCCTCTCTCTCTCCTCTCTCTCTCTCTCTCTCTCTCTCTCTCTCTCTTATGTTCACAGTTACTTGAATTTAGGGTATTAATTCAGTTCCGCCAAAAGCGTCAAGCGGGCGCACGTGTGTTTGTGCGTGTGTGTGTGTGTGTGTGTGTGTGTGTGCGTGCGTGCGTGCGTGCGTGCGTGCGTGCGTGCGTGCGTGCGTGCGTGCGTGCGTCGTGCGTGCGTGCGTGCGTGTGTGTCTGTGTGTGTGTGTGTGTGTGTGCGCGTGTGTGTGTGTGTGTCTGTTTGTGTGTGAGTAAACAGTCTTAAAGCAAGAAACACTTTGTTACGCACTATGTTTCGGCTGCTATTTTTCATAAAGTGTCTAGGGGTGCCTAGCAATTTATTATTGGTTTCACCGTGACTCTCTCAATCAATCCAGTCACGTAAAGAGATCAATAAAATTCAAAACACGTTCAATTTTCCACATTCACAAGCGAAATATCACCCAATCTTACCTAAACTTAGACAATACACTGCACATAATTCACAATTTTTACGACCCTTTAAGTCCGTGTAAACAGGTCTTTTCACAGACACTAATGAGCCGGCCTGTTCTCGTCGAAGCTGACCACCAGCGTCCTATGACGATCGCTGACGCCGTGACTTGACGTCGAGTATGGGTGTTGCCTGTACACTGGTACCTTGACGGTTCGAAGTTTTGACGGCTTGAAGTTTTGATGGCTTGAAGATTTGATGGCTTGAAGCTTGATGGCTTGAAGCCTTGATGGCTTGAAGCTTTGATGGCTTGAAGTTTTGATGGCTTGAAGCTTTGATGGCTTGAAGCCTTGATGGCTTGAAGTTTTGATCACTTGAAGCTTTGATGGCTTGGACTTTTGACCAGTTGTGGTTTTGACGGCTTGTATTTTTGACAGAGATCAGAGAAAAACTTCACGGTGTTTTACGTCAAACGCCATGACGCTCTCTGTCTGGACTGGTCCTAGAAAGGACGGTCGCTGGCTCTTTCGAAGGCTCTCTTCGGAAATGTGTCTCCTCTCTGCCAGTAAGGACGGGTCCTCCTGTCCGTTCCTGGCTGTGGTGAAGTCCCGGCGTGGGTAGTGGCGCTCGCTGTAGTGGACTGGACGATGTCCGGACTTTGACTTTCAACGCCCGTCACTACGTCGGCCTTCGATCTAGGTACACAACGTGACTGATGGCTCCTGGATGGACTTCGCTAGAGAGCACTAGACTCCAGGAGGTCGTGTGCTGACAGGGAGACTCCGGTTTAGTCAGTAGCCTTGAAACTCCAGACAGGGCTCAGAACGTTGCTCCTGCATACGCCAAGTCAAACTCCGTTCTAACCGTTTCCCAGTTTCTTAGCAGCCCTACACAGTTGTGTATCCAGCAACCAGTGAAGAGGGCGGGTTCTGAACGAAGTCTACACGTAAGCGCCGTACATCATTCATTCAGAACTGTGTTCCTTGATCTTTAATGGAATGCTAAAAGTATATTGCATTAATGTGTGGGTTAGACTCAAATATATAAAATGAGGCTTGGTGTCTGGCATACTTCA
>CM031601.1:17240963-17242997 GCA_018398815.1 Conus ventricosus
ACACTGAATACGTTTTACAAAACCAAAAACGATGAAGCAAAATGAGCAACAAACATTTACATAGGATAGATTAGTTCAGAATGAGAATATACGTATACATATATACATCAAGTGAGAATAAGTATTGGATACTAATCATTGAAAAAAATAATTAAACTTTTGTTATCAACGTGACACCTATGAAGATAACTTAGGTTTATCCCAATCTGATCAACCTTTTATCATTATACCCAGTATTTGTTTTAATGCTGAATAAAACACTGTAGTAACATAAAGAGCGAAACAAGAACCAAGAACCTGTATTTATACGCTGTTGAGGTACACACAGAAAGAAAACTGGCTGCACTACACACATGCAGTTCTGTAGGCGAAAAACCAAAAAGACAGATGAAAAAAGGCAAACAGCAGCACAACAATGAAACATTTCTGCAAGGATATGCATACACGATCTTTATGCGAAAATAAACAAGCAGGAAAACATTACTAAATAAGATGAGTCAGTTACAAGGCAAAGTAGAAAACTAACAAAGATGGGACAAAATATGTACACGTTTTAAGATTTAGTTAACATCCTGTCACTTGAAATGGCAACGTAGAACTGAAGTTTAAGAGATAACTTTGTATAGTTTGTTGCGGATGACTGTCTATCATTTGAAAAGTGTTAGATCGAATCAATAAACCTAGCTTGGAGAATATTTCGACAGGGTGGCCCTGTCTTCATCAGTCACTGTTGCTGTTGTGGCAGCGAGGCCTGGTGGGGCGACTGTTGTGTGGAGTGAACAGTTGTCAGGATCTGATTGTAGATGGGGGAAGTTCGAAGCCTTGATCTCTGTTCAGGCTGGGGCGTCTGGTCTTGATTTCGATGGCTTCTTTAACTTTTCTTTTTGTGAGGAAGGGCTCTGTAGATAAGATCTTGGTTTCTTGGGGGCTGAAACTGTGTCCAGTGGTTTGTAGGTGTTCGTGTATGGCAGAAGTAGATCTGTCTATCAAGTTTGAAATAAATGTTGACTTTTGTAATGGTTGTGATACACCTGCATTTTGGGAAGAAGGAACTTTCTTTTTTTTAACTTAAAAAAAAAACTTTTATTCCAAAATCAGACGATCTTGCGACGGGAGTGTGTTTTACAGTCATTTCATGACCTTGCTTTTCAAAGATGCCCGTACATGCCAGTGGCGGTGTTCATATATCACAAACACTGCCGTGCCAAAACCATAACCAAGGATAGTTAGTTATCTTACAGGTTTTTTTTTAATAGGGAGTTCCAGTTCAACACACCACAAGACCATTTCCCTTTAAAAGAGAGCCTCTTTCTGGCTGCTAGCAAGGTCGGGTTAAACTATAATCCTGCCAACTTGTATGTGTTTCTGACATATATTATGCAAAACATCAAAATGTTTTCCAGCTGAATTCACTTCGATACTTGACGTCACACGCACGCACGCACGCACGCACGCACGCACGCACGCACGCACGCACGCACGCACACACACACACACACATACACACACACACACACACACACAAAAGGGAGGTAAATCACGTCTGAAGGTGAGAGAGCGGTAGTCGTTCCTGCGTAGTCATTCTAGCGTATGACACTCGGTCCTGAGTGAATTTCACCACTTGGAGGGGGGAATAAAGAAACAAAAAAGAAACAACAAACATGACAGGCGCTATCACATCCCACCGCACTGGGCCTTCACGTCAAGGCAAAGAATCTGCTAATGACTGTGTGTGTGTGTGTGTGTGTGTGTGTGTGTGTGTGTGTGTGTGTGTGTGTGTGTGTGTGTGTGTGTGTGTGTGTGTGTGTGTGTGTGTGTGTGAGAGAGTGAGTGTGTGAGAGAACTAATAAATGTCTGTTCTAGACCATCCACCCTCAACCAGTTTCGGGTGGATGGCTCTAGAACAGACATGTATTAGTTCTCTGCCAAGTAACACTTCAACAATGAATTAAAAATGATATCCATCACACATTCTCTTTCAATAACCAAAAATAACGATTTTAACACTATGTATCGTTTCAATACTAATTTACT
>CM031601.1:17250597-17254113 GCA_018398815.1 Conus ventricosus
GTGTGTGTGTGTGTGTGGGGTGTGTGTGTGTGTGTGTTGTGTGTGTTTGTGTGTGTGTGTCCTTCATTTAACGTCTATCCACTATTCGTGATATTAGACATTCTTTGTGTGTGTGTGTGTGTGTGTGTGTTGTGTGTGTGTGTGTGTGTGTGTGTGTGTGGTGTGTGTGTGTGTGTGTGTATCTGTCTGTCTGTCTGTCTGTCTGTCTGTCTGTTTGTCTGTTGCCTGTCTGTCTGTCTGTCTGTCTGTCTGTCTGTATGTATGTATGTATGTATGTATGTATGTACCTTTGCGTGCGAGTGTGTCTTTTGTGTGCGTCTGTGTCATTCTCTTCGTGTATACGCCTGTCCATAACCCTAAAAATAAGCCTGACTTTCATTCAGTTTTAAGGGATTCTTCGCAACGACAATATCCGAAAAGCAAATCTGGAGCTTCAGAAACAAACCTGGCTACATGTAAAGTATAAACCACTCTGTCGTATGATCTTCATTCGTACAAGATAATCTAAGAACTACTTTTTTTTAAATAAATCTGTCCACGTCGTCCGTAACCGTATGTCGTCTTGATAGTTTTGTCTGTACTCATGTCACACTTTTGCTTCTTTGTATCTTTGCTTTACTGCTTTCTCTGTCTTTTTGTGACAAAAAACATTTTTTCATGGACATGAACATAGTGCACAAGTATACCGGTGTAACACCCAGATTGCCTTCCATCTCAGAATGCCCCCCGGGGGACGTTTCAGTATCCAGAATGCCCCCGGGGGGGCGTTTCAGTATCCCAGAATGCCCCCCGGGGGACCTTTCAGTATACCAGAATGTCCCCTGGGGGACATGTTGGGTATGCTAGAATGTCCCCCGTATCTATTATGCCCCCCCCCCCCCCCCCCCCCCCCCCCCCCCCATGATGACAAATTATTTTCATCCAGAATGCCCCCCACCCCAATTCTCCCCTCTCTCTCTCTCCTCTCTCTCTCTCTCTCTCTCTCTCTCTCTCTCTCTCTCTCCCTCTCTCTCTCTTTCTCTCTCTCTCTCTCTCCTCTCTCTCTCTCTCTCTCTCCCTCTCTCTCTCTGTTCTCTCTCTTATGTCTCTGTCTTTGTCTGTCTGTCTCTGTCTGTCTGTCTATCTGTCTGTCTGTCTGTCTCTTTCTCTCTCTGTGCGACATTTAAAAACCCCGATTCTTGCTTTACCTAACCTAGAAACAGACGAAGACAGAGGCAGGGGCAGGGAGAGAGAATAAACAGACAGACAGACAGACAGGAAAGAAAGAAAGAGAGACAGAGACAGGACAAGAACAGAGAAAGAGAGAGAGAAAGAGGCATAATGGAGTGGGAGAGAGCGGAGGGGAAAGCGAGGGAGGGGGAGAGAGAGGAGAGAGAGAGAGGAGAGGAGAGAGAGAGAGAGTGAGAGAGAGAGGAGAGAGAAAAGACAGACAGACAGAAGACAGACAGACAGACAGACGACAGTCGGGACAGACAGACAGTCAGCCCAGATAGACAGACATACAGACGGGACAGAGTGGGACAGAGACAGAGCGAGACAGACAGAGAGACAAAAGAGAAGACAGACAGACAGAGAGAAAGACAAACAGAGAAAGCGAGACGGGACAGTCAGAGAGAAGCGAGACAGACAGACAAATACAGGCAGAGAGAGCGAGGAAGACAGTCAAAGAGAGCAAGACAGACAGAGTGAGACAGACAGACAGAGAAAGCGAGGCCGACGGACAGACAGAGAGCGAGACAGAGAGAGAGAGAGAGAGAGGAGAGAGAGAGAGAGAGAGAGAGAGAGAGAGAGAGAGAGAGAAAGAGAGAGAGAGAGAGTAGAGAGTAAGAGAGAGAGAGAGAGAGAGAGAGTGGAGTGTGTGTGTGTGTGTGTGTGTGTGTGTGTGTGTGTGTGTGTGTGTGTGTGTGTGTGTGTGTGTGTGTTGTTGTTGTTCTTCTTTCTTCTTCTTCTTCTTCTTCTTCTTCTTCTTCTTCTTCTTCTTCTTCTTCTTCCGTTTAACGTCTTCCCACATAAAGTGATTTCAGACGGTTTGTAGGGATAGAGTGTATTGATGAACGTAGTATGAGTGTGCGCAATCATCTCTGTGTGTTGTGTGTGGTGTGTGTGTGTGTGTGTGTGTGTGTGTGTGTGGTGTGTGTGTGTGTGTGTGTGTGTGTGAGTGTGGTGTGTGTGAGTGTGAATGTGTGGTGTGTGTGTGTGTGTGTGTGTGTGTGTGTGGTGTGTGTGTGTGTGTGTGTGTTATATGTGTGTGTGTGTGTGTGTGTGTGTGTGTGTGTGTGTGTGTGTGTGTGTGTGTGTGTGTGTGTGTGTGTGTGTGTGTGTGTGAGAGAGAGAGAGAGAGAGAGAGAGAGAGAGAGAGAGAGAGAGAAATTATGTGTGTGAGTGTGTGTGTGTGTGTGTGTTGTGTGTGTGTGTGTGTTGTGTGTGTGTGTGTTGTGTGTGTGTTAACAGGTAAGTTTATGATATGATTTTCAGAGTGTCACTGTTTTCAAAGAAATACAGGAATTTCAACCGTGTCAATGGAACTAGTTTTCTGTTCTTCAATAGTGTCTCTGCACTAGAGGTGTATCTGATGAAGTTGGAAGCAATCCTTTGAATTGTATCTTCATTTCAGCACACTTTCCAGTGTTGACGTGGTCACATTTTCCCAGTTTTAGGCACTTCAATTAAGCGTATAGTTGTGTATATAATACAATCTTATGTTGTATCTTATTTGTAAGCGGCATCATACAAATGATTGAATTTGATCAAGATGAGCATGTGTTTGTTCAAATGTGTTGGGAAAAAAATCCTCGGATAAAAGTTTAGTTATAATTCAAAGGAATATTCCAACTGGGCTTTGTAATAAATGTTTACAAAATTAAACACATGAAAAAATAGTTATTCAACATGTAAGGCAAGTTCAGTGAAGTCGATCCATCAGATAAAATTCAGCACCTTCCCTTTGCACTACTGGTTTTGTTCTTGCACAGTCCAATAACAGATGATTACACTGAGAGGTTTCCCACACATACATGAGACATTTTGCAGTATTTAGTTCGAGGTGAATTTAATCGCATGCGATGAATTAAGCTTTCTACGCCTCTGGAAATTGGAGTTTGGATTTTTTTATTGTGTTTTGGGGTTAATATCAGGGCTTGGTTTAACACACATTTTATAGTTTCAAAATGGAGTGACTGATGGCGGCGAACGAAGCAAAATTTACAAATAGAGTTTGTTTCTTACCGCAATGACATTGACAAACAAAGCACATGACAAGACACGATGCTTTCAACCACTTGGGTCTTCTTACAGGCGAAAAAATAAATCACATATAACATTTGGAACAGAACAAACAAAGAACGAAAAACGAAAAATGACTCATCTGTTGTCCATGTGGTGGGGAGAATAGCCGGTAGGCGGAATGACATGGGGGATTATGGAGAGGAAAAGGAGGGGGGGGGGGGGGGGGTTGTGTAGGGGGGTGTGTGTGTGTGATATGATAGGGTTGTGTGTCTAGTTTATTGGATGGGGAAG
>CM031601.1:17255113-17265113 GCA_018398815.1 Conus ventricosus
CCTCTTCCCTCTCCTTTCTCTCTTCTCTCCCCTCTCTCTCTCTCCCCCCTCTCCACACACACCACACACAAAAACAAACACACACACATCGCGCGCGGCGCGCGCGGCACGGGGGCCGCGCGCGCCTGCGGTGTTGTGGTGTTGTGTATTGTGTGTGTGTTTTGGGTTGGTTTTGGTGTGTGTGTGGGTGTGTGGGGTTGTGTGTGTGTTGTGTGTGTGTGTGGGGGTGTGTGTGTGTGTGTGCCGTGTGTGCGCGCCTGTGTGTCCCTGTGTTTGCGTTTTTGGTGCGTATGTGCGTTCGTGATGCTCCTTCTCTTTGAAATACATTTAAATTGAGTAAACAAAATAAAAGAAAATGACAATTTGCATTTTTCTTAGTTCTGTCAAGGACTTTTTGAAGACCGTTTTTTATACACTAAAAATTTTTCGGGTGTTGTATAGGGGCCAAAATCGAGGTCTTAGATTTCTTCTGAAATGACTTGAATACAAACCGTTATTTGCGGGGTTTTTAATAATTTTTTTTGGGGTTTCGGTGTTTGTATTTTTGCAAATGTTTAAAAGGCTTTGGGAGTGTTACTCTGCTAAGTGACGCACCGCTTTTTTTGCGTGTTTATATTGTTTGTTTTTTGAAACGGGGGCCTTTTTTTAAAAATGTTTGATTATGGTGAATGGAATCAAAAATCATAAAGACTTTCCCAACCCCCTCTCTCTCTCTCTCCTTTCTCCCCTCTTTTTCCTCATCCTCTTTTCCTCCCCCTTTTCTCTTCTCTCTCTCTTCTCCCCCCTCTCTCTCTTCTCTCTTCTCCCTCCTCTCTCTTTTTTTTCCCCTCTCCTTCTCTCTCCTCCTCCTCTCTCCCCCTTTCTCTCTCTCTCTCTCTCTCCCTTCTCCCCTCTCTCTCTCTCTTATGTTTTAAGAATAATTTCACGTTGCCATTAATGTATTTGTTTCTTCCCCTTTAGATTTTTTACTTTCATGTTCTGAATATTTGTTTTTTAATTAAAAAGTCAAACCGGGAGGTTTCGTGTGAAGAAGCTTTTTTAAAAAAATAAAAGCACCCCAAAATATAACTGTTTTAAAACTAAAAAAAAAAAAAAAAAAGAAAAAGGCAAAGACTCTGTGCAGTTTGATTTTTTGGGTACATCGCTTGTTTTCCATTGAAATAATAGATACCAAATGTAAATTTTATTCCCGTCATTTCAAAGAAAATGGAACATATTTGAGCATGGAAATAGAAAAAGACGGGAATTCTGCGAAATAGTACAAACACAGTCGAAGCATTATTATTCCGATGAAAAAACCCGACTAATAATTTCCAGGGAAACAAATCCCGAAGAACAGGAAAAGCTTTTTTTTCCCCTTAAACATTGCTTCTTCGAAAAAGCTTTCACGAACGTCGGTTTCACGTTTTGAGGTTTTCTACGTTTTAGCAGGGGTTAGGGTTTTTGATAGTTATGTTCCTTTTGCTAGCTTAAAACCCCCTTCCCCCACTCGGGTTTAAAAACTGTACAGCAATACATGTCAACGTTTAAATTTTTGTTTTCCCCCTGCACCATTTGCGCATACCGCGCCAAGTTGCGAAAGTCAAGAAACCCCAAGAAAGCGCTCACCACCCTTGAAAATGCCAGTCATTCACATTTAGGGCCCTTTTCGCATCAAAACTTTTTTGGGGCTAACCCTAAATCACCTTTCCGCTTCCCGAAATCTCCAGCAAAGGGTCGACCTTTTAACAAAGCTCAATGAGGAAAACCAAAGGTGAATGATAGTCAGACGTTGGTATGGGGAAATATATAGAGAGAATACCTGTGGGGGATCTGTAATCTAAGTGGCTTTTTAACCTTTTCTCCCCCGCTCCCCCAGACTCCCAAAGGATAAAAATTTTGGCTTGCCCAAAAACCCCCTTGGGGTTTTTCCCTTTTTTTGTTTTCATTTCTTTCTTTCTATTTTCCCGCTGCCCATAAATAGCTAGGCGGGGATGTAAAGGTCAACACTTCCCCGGCATGACCCCTGGCCCCCAAAACGATGTCGTTCCCCGTGAGGGATTAAAAATTTTCCTGACAGAGTCCACAGGGGTGGAAAATGAAGTCAGACCACTACGGCCAACCAAAACCCACAGCGCAGATTCCTCCGCCAAAGGGACAAAAGAATCCCCCTTTTTTATTTTGTTATTTTGCTTTCCGTTTTGGAAATAAAGTCACCCATGGACTAAACCGAGTAAACCCTCCAGGGGCATTCAAACCGAATATACCAGAGCTTTAAAAACCCAATATACCGGAGCTTTCAAAACCGAATATACCAGAACATTCAAACCCGAAATGTACCAAGCATTTCAAAACCAAAATGTACCAAGCATTCTAACCAAAACTACCAGACCCTTTCAAAACCGAACATACCAGAGCACCCAAACCCAAAAGGTACCAAGAAATCTAACCCGAATATACCAGACTTTCAAAACCAAAAATGTACCAGAGCATTCTAACCAAATATACCAGAGCATTCTAACCAAAATGACCAGGGGCTTTCCCAACCGAATATACCAGAGCATTCAAAACCGAATAAACCAGAGCATTTTTTAAACCGAAGGGTACCAAGCATTCAAACCGAATAAAACCAGAGCATTCTAACCTTTTGTACCAGAGCTTTTCTAACCGAAATACCAGAGCATTCTAACCGAATATCCCAAGCATTCAAAAACCGAATATACCAGAGCATTCAAAAACCGAAATCCCCGGGGCATTCTAACCGAATATATAAAAATGCAAAATGCCACAATTTACGCTACAGAAAATTTTTTTATTCATCATTGATATATTAATTTATCTTTTTTTTTACTTTTTAAATTTTCATTCATTCATTTTTTTTATCTGTCTTTTCCCTTCATTTGTTTTTTTAACTTTTAAATCATTTTTTTAAATTATTTAGTTTTGGGTGTAGCGTGTAAAAAATTTGCCTGGGTAGGTGTAGAGTGGTATGGTATTGGGTTTTTTTGGTGTAATGTAATATGTGTTTGTAGTATGATTTTTGTCTTGAATGGTGTGGGGGGGCCCTGGAATTGTGGGGGAATTTTAGTGTTGTAAGGTGTGGTGGGGTTATGGAATTGTGTGGAATGGGTGGAAATTTAAGGTAAGGTTTTTGTTTTGGGTATAATGTTAAAAGGGTGGTAAGGGAAATTGTGTGGAAGGGTGTGGTAATTAGGGTGGGGGTTTTTGTTTGTATAATTTTTTGGTGTAAGGGTTTTTTGTGGGAATGGTGTGGTAGTTTAAGGTATGGTGTTTTTTAATGAAATGTTGATGGTAAGGGGTTTGGTGTGGTAGGGTTGGGGTAATTAGGGAATGGTTTTGTTTTGTAAAATGTTGAGTGGTAAGGGTTTTTTGGTGGTAGGGTGCAGCCCCAATATTGAAAGTGGGGAGGTGGTATAAGGCAGGTGGTATAGTACAGCGGGCATTTTTGAGTGTTGCATAGTGGGGTGTATTTTTGGTTTTGTGGGGTATAATGAAAGTGTGATATAGGCAGCGGGCTTTGTAGTGGGGTATAGTCCCGGTGTATTTTGGTGTAGGGGGGGTATAATGAAATGTAGTATAGTCCCTGCGTGGAAAGTTGTGGGGGGCATAGTCCCGGGGTAGTGGGGTGTAGTGGGGTTTAATCCCGTGTGGAAATAGCGCAGCGGGTTTGGGAAGTGGGGTAAGGGGCCGTTGTAGAAATGGTGCAGTGGGGAAAAATCCCGGGGGGGGTGATAAGGGGCCCCGGGGGGGGGGGTAGGGATATGTGGTATAGTGCGGGTATATGGTGTATTTCGGCGGTGAAGGGGGGTTTTTTTTGTAATGTTTCAGAGTGCAGTGTCCGGGGGCGAAATTGGTACGATTTTAGCGGGGAAGAGAACATTGTGGCAGATGCGCGTGTATTTGTAGCGTTATGTGGCTTCATGTGGTAAAGAAAGTGTCGTATGGTTTGGGGAAATTTTGGGGTAAGTAATCAAGGGGCCGCGTTTTTGCTTTTGGTGGTTTTTGTTTGTCTGCTGTAATGCGGTCTGAAATTGGGGTCTTTTTCATATCTAGAAAAAGTCCCTGCCCGCCAACTTAGGTGGGTTTTACTGGTTTAAAATTGTTTTGTTTTGCACTGCGCGAATATCCCCTACCCGGGGGTTATCGAATTGGGAGAGAAAGACGGGAGAAGCCAAGACAAATTTGGGGTGATTTAACGAGGAGATAGAAAAACACTGATGCGCTTTTCTTTTTATTCTATCTAGGCCTCGCCCTGAGCAGGGTCAACAATTTTCAGATAAGACAGGGCAATACATGTAAAAAGCATGAAAAATGTGGCTAAAACTAAAAAGATACAGGAGAGATAAATTTTAAAAAAAAAAACAGGTAAAATAAAGGAGAGAGATAAAACCCAAACAGACAGACAGACGGACGGACAGACAGACAACAAACAGACACACCCACACACACGCACGCCCGCACGCACGCACGCACCCCCACGCACGCCCCCCACGCACGCACGCCACAACACACACCCCACAAACACACACGCCCCGCGCTTTAATATATAAAATTATATATTTATAAAAAATAGAGAAAAGAGAGAGAGGAGAGGAGAGAGAGAGAAGAGAGAGAGAGAGAGAGAAAAAGGAGAGAGAGAAAGGGGAGACAACAGACGGGCAACAAACAGACAGACAGTTTGAGAGAGAGAGAGAGAGAGAAGAGAAGAGAGGAGAGAGAGAGAGAGAGGGGAATGGGGTGGGGGGAGGGAGGGAGGGAAGAAGGGAGAGTGGGGGGGGAAGGGGGAAGAAAGACAGATACTTGGAAAAAAGAGCCCAGAAAAACATATCAGCACTGATTTCCCCCAGACATAAAAAGGGGAAGGGGGGGGGTGGAGCACATGGGAGTGGGGGGGATGGATACTATGCCAAAAATGCCCCGGGCATTTCCAAAAAATGGCAGGTTTTTTTGCCCCACCCATAAGTTATATGACTAGTGAGTGATTTAAAAAAAAAGGTATATATTTATAAAAAAAAAAAAAAAATGGGTACTCACTTTGGGCATACAAACCCCTGTTTTTTCTGCCCATTTTGGTTTTTTTTACGTAGGGGGACCACCCGCCCCCGTATTTTTCCCGGCCTTGAGTTCCCCCATTGTCCCTTTCCCGGGGTCTGCAGGAAGTCCCCGGGAAAATCGCACGTCACTTCCGCCGCGGGAAGGAGAGAAAAGAGATTGACCAAAATGATGTATAGCTGTGTGGGCCCCAGGAGCGTACTAGCTCGGGCAATAAAGGGGGGAAATATTTAAAAGATTTCGTTTGAGGTTTCCCGCTAGTTGATTCCCAAAGGGGGCGCTGAAGTTGTGGGTCGATCGAACTAGGTCAAGGGTACGGTAGATGGGGCAACTGGTAAATCGTAAAACTTATGGAGGGGTTTGTGGTTTTTCTCTAGATCGGACATGCTACAAAAAAAAATGGGATGCCGTATTCTTTTGTACTGGATTTAGGTTTGTTGATTTTTGTTTTTGCTTGGGGCCTGGGCGCGGGCAAATTTCAACATCCGATGGGTTTCCTACATTTTCCCGGTTTTTTTTTTCTGGAGAAAAGAGAGGAGAGAAAAGAGGAAGAGAGAGAGAGGAAAAGAAGAGGAGAAGTGAGAGAGAGGGGAGAAAAGAAGACAAAACAGACAGACAGACAGACTGGGAAAACAGACAGACAACAGACAGACAAAACATACAGAAACACAGACAGACAAAAAGACAGACAGAGGGGTGTGTGGTTTGGGGTGGGTGTGGTGTGTGTGTGTGTGTGTGTGTGTGGGGTTTTGTGGGTTTTGTGTGTGTGTTTCCCTTTATTTTAAAGTCTATCCACTATTCGTGATATTAACAAATTTTTTGTGTGTGTGGGTGTGTGTGGTGTGTGTTGTGTTTTGGGGTGTGTGTGTGTGTGTGTGGTGTGTGGGGTGTGTGTGTGTTGTGTACGTCTGTCTGTCTGTCTGTCTGTCTGTCTTTTTTGTTTTGTTTGCCTGTCTGTCCCGGGCTGTCTTCTTCTGGCTGTAAATTTTGTAGTAAAGTTTAAAAAAGTAAACCTTTTCGTGCAGTGGTCTGTGTTGCGTCGTGGGCCTTCTCTTCGTGTATACGCCCTGGCCAATTTAAACCCAAAATAACCCGACTTTTTTATTCAGTTTTAAAAGGGTTCTTCGCAAAGACAATATCCGAAAAAACCCAAAACGGGGCTTCAGAAACAAACCTGGCTACATTAAATTTTAAAACCCCCTCTGTCGTATGATCTTCATTTGTACAAAATAACAAGGGAAATACTTTTTTTTTAAATAAATTGTCCCCCTCGCCGTAACCCGATTCGTCTTTATAGTTTTTGGGCTGTACTCCAAAGGGCACACTTTTTCTTCTTTGATCTTTTCTTAACTGCTTTTTCTTTCTTTTTTGTGACAAAAAACATTTTTCCCTGGACATGAACATAGGCACAAGTATACCGTGTAACACCCCAGTTTTCCTTTCCCTCCCCGAATGCCCCCCCCGGGGGACGTTTCATATCCCCCCGAATGCCCCCGGGGGGGCGTTTCATTCCCAAATGCCCCCCCGGGGGGCCTTTCAGAAAACAGAATGTCCCCTGGGGGGCATGTTGGGGATGCAGAATGGGCCCCCGTATCTTTAAAAATTTTTGCCCCCCCCCCCCCCCCCCCCCCCCGAAGGGCCCAAAAATATTTTCAAACCCAAAAATGCCCCCCCCCCCCAATTCTCTCTCTCTCCTTTTCTCCCCTCTCTCCTCCTCTCTTCCTCCCTCCCTCTCTCTTTTTCCCCTCCCTTTTCTCTCCCCCCTTTCTTTCTCTCTCTCTCTCTCTCTCTCTCTCCTCTCTCTCTCTCTGTATCTCTCCCCTTTGTTTTCGGGCGTTGTCTGTCCCGTCTCGGGCCGTTCCCGTCATCTGGGCTGTCCCTTTTTCTTTTCTCCCCTCTGTGCGACATCTTTAAAAAAAACCCATTCTTTTCTTTCCTAACCCAGAAACCCAAAGAAACAAGGCAGGGCAGGGAAGAGAAAAAAACAGACAGACAGACAACAGAAAGAAAGAAAGAGAGCCCGAGACAACAAGAAAAAAGAAAAGAAGAGAAAGAGGGATAATGGGTGGGAGAGAGCGGGGGGGGAAAACGAGGGGGGGGGAGAGAGAGGAGAGAGAGAAAAGAGAGAGAGGAGAGAGAGAAAAGAGAGAGAGAGAGAGAGACAGACAACAGACCGGGCAGACAGACAAATAGACAGACAACAGTCAGACAGATAGACAGAAAATACAGACCCGACAGAGTGAGACAAGACAGAGCGAGAAAAACAGAGAGAAAAGAGAGACCCGGAAAAGACAGACAAAAGCAAGACAAACAGAGAAAGCGAGACAGACAGTCAAGAGAGCGAGACAGACAACAAATACAGGGAGAGAGGCGAGAAGACAGTTTAAAGAGGCAAACAGACAAAAAGGAAAAACCAAAAACAAAAAAGAAAAAAGGCGAAAAAGGGAAGGGCCGACGGAAAAGCCCAAAGCGAGCCCGAAAAGAGAGAAGAGAGAGAGAGAGAGAAAAGAAAAAAGAGAAGGAGAGGGGAGAGAGAGAGAAAGAGAGAGAGAGAGAAAAGGGGGGAGTAAGAGAGAGAGAGAGAGGGGAAGAGTGTGTGTGTGTGTGGGGTGTGTGTGTTGGGGGTTGTGTGTGGGGTGTGTTGTGTGTGTGTGTGTTGTTTTTGTTGTTTTGTTGTTCCTTTTTTCTTCTTCTTTCTTTTTTTCTTCTTCTTCTTTCTTCTTTTTTTCTTTTTTCTTCTTCTTCCCTTTTTTCCGTTTAAAAGTCCCTTTCCCACATAAAGTGATTTCAGACGGTTTGTAGGGATAGAGTGTATGATGAACGTAGTATGAGTGTGCGCAATCATCTGTGTGTGTGTGTGTGTGTGTGTGTGTGTGTGTGTGTGTGTGTGTGTGTGTGTGTGGTGTGTGTGTGTGTGAGTGTGTGTGTGTGTGAGTGTGAATGTGTGTGTGTGTGTGTGTGTGTGTGGTGTGTGTGTGTGTGTGTGTGTGTGTGAGTGTGTGTATATGTGTGTGTGTGTGTGTGTGTGTGTGTGTGTGTGTGTGTGTGTGTGTGGTGTGTGTGTGTGTGTGTGTGTGTGTGTGAGAGAGAGAGAGAGAGAGAGAGAGAGAGAGAGAGAGAGAGAGAGAAATTATGTGTGTGAGTGTGTGTGTGTGTGTGTGTGTGTGTGTGTGTGTGTGTGTGTGTGTGTGTGTGTGTGTGTGTGTGTGTGTTAACAGGTAAGTTTATGATATGATTTTCAGAGTGTCACTGTTTTTCAAAGAAATACAGGAATTTCAACCGTGTCCAATGGAACTAGTTTTCTGTTCTTCAATAGTGTCTCTTCACTAGAGGTGTATCTGATGAAGTTGGAAGCAATCCTTTGAATTGTATCTTCATTTCAGCACACTTTCCAGTGTTGACGTGGTCACATTTTCCCAGTTTTAGGCACTTCAATTAAGCGTATAGTTGTGTATATAATACAATCTTATGTTGTATCTTATTTGTAAGCGGCATCATACAAATGATTGAATTTGATCAAGATGAGCATGTGTTTGTTCAAATGTGTTGGGAAAAAAAATCCTCGGATAAAAGTTTAGTTATAATTCAAAGGAATATTCCAACTGGGCTTTGTAATAAATGTTTACAAATTAAACACATGAAAAAATAGTTATTCAACATGTAAGGCAAGTTCAGTGAAGTCGATCCATCAGATAAAATTTCAGCACCTTCCCTTTGCACTACTGGTTTTTTCTTGCACAGTCCAATAACAGATGACTTACACTGAGAGGTTCCCCACACATACATGAGACATTTTGCAGTATTTAGTTCGAGGTGAATTTAATCGCATGCGATGAATTAAGCTTTCTACGCCTCTGGAAATTGGAGTTTGGATTTTTTTAATTGTGTTTTGGGGTTAATATCAGGGCTTGGTTTAACACAACATTTTATAGTTTCAAAATGGAGTGACTGATGGCGGCGAACGAAGCAAAATTTACAAATAGAGTTTGTTTCTTACCGCCAATGACATTGACAAACAAAGCACATGACAAGACACGATGCATTTCAACCACTTGGGTCTTCTTCAGCGAAAAAATAAATCACATATAACATTTGGAACAGAACAAACAAAGAACGAAAAACGAAAAATGACTCATCTGTTGTCCATGTGGTGGGGAGAAATAGCCGGTAGGCGGAAATGACATGGGGGATTATGGGAGAGGAAAAGGGGGGGGGGGGATTGTGTAGGGGAGGTGTGTGTGTGTGATATGATAGGGGTTTTGTGTCTAGTTTATTGGATGGTGTGATATCTTTGTGACGGTTGTGGTAATGGTGGATTGATAATAATGGTAAGGGAAAAAGGGGGGGGGGGGGGGGGGGGGGAAACTGAGGGAAAAAAAGGGTTTAGGTGAATAAAATAAATGATAAATAGACAATCTGTGTTTTTCAATAAATGTTTAAATCTGTCGTTTGATGCTTTATCAATCAGTGCATAACATTCTGACAAATCCAGATCTATACTGAATGAAGTTGTGCTTCAATGTTGCGAGCTGCTCTTCGAGCAGCTTGGTCAACTCTCTCATTGGATAAAATGCCGCAGTGAGAGGGCACCCAACAAAAGTAATATTTACTCTCTTCATTGATAGAAGATGCGTTACGTAATTTATTTCCGTTATTATCTCATTACGAATCTTTGAATTTGGAGATTGTAAAGCAGAAAGCGCTGATCTAGAATCACTACAAAGTAGAAGTTGACAATTTTTAGTGGAAGAATTTAGAATGTACTTTAGAGACATTAGAATTGCTACTAGTTCTGCGGTAAAAATCGACAAGTTTTTCCCAACATGATACAATTTCTCCACTTTTAAGGTTGGAATGATAAAAGCTGCGCCAGTATTACGATCATCTAGTACTGAACCATCCGTAAAAACTTTCAAGTGATCTTTATACACATTTTCCAGATGGCAGT
>CM031601.1:17277613-17280113 GCA_018398815.1 Conus ventricosus
GAGAAGGGAGAGGAAGAGGAAGAGGAGAAAAGGGGAAAAAGGAGGGGGGAGAAAAGAAGAGAGAGGAGGGGAAAGAAGGGAAAGGAGGAAGGAAGAAGAAGAAGAAGGAAGAGAAAAAGGGGGAAGAAGAAGAGAGGACCCCAACCCCCCCCCCCCCCCCCCCCAAAAAGACAGACAGACGACGACAGACAGACAGACGTAAGGTGAGTAGACCATTTATTTAAATCATTTCAGAGATTAAATTTTTTTTGCAACCCGGAAGGGCCCCTTCAAATTTTTGGGGGGGCCTTAACTCTTTTTAAAAACCCCAAACTTGAAGTTCCCGGGGGGGTTTCAAACTGTGTTAACGGGGGAACCCCGGGAAAGGTAAACAGCTGGCCTCCCTAAAACCCCATTTCCCTTTGTCCCAAAAGTGGAAATCTGCTTTTGGGGCCGCGGGGGAAGCAGAGATAAGTGATAAATTGTTTTTCCCCAGCCGAGCAAACCCATCGGGCTGTTTGAAGACAGAGAGAAAGTTTTTTGAAAGCAGCCGAAATGTGCTCCTTTGAGTAAAGAGCCATCTAAAAAAAAAAATGGAAAGGTATTATGTGAAGTTGGGGGTGCATGGAGTATTCTAAATCAACGGGTGTGTGTGTGTGTTGGGGGTGTGTGGTGTGTTGTGTGTGTGTGTTGTGTGTGGGTGGGTGTGTGTGTGTTTTGGTGTGGGGTGTGTGTGTGTGGGGGTGTGTGTGGGGTGGTTGGTGTGTGTTGTGTGTTGGGGGTGGGTGTGGTGTGTTGTGGGGTTGTGTGTGTGTGTGTGTGTGTGTGTGTGTGGTTTTTTGTGGGTTTTTTTTTTTTTTTTTGGTTGTTGTTTTTTTTTTTTAACCCAGCCCCTTAATCCCTGACTTCTATCTTTGGTCGTCATTTTCTACACTCAGTTTCTGTTTGCTTATCTCAAGTTTTCACTCGATGTTTTCACTTCATAAGCAAATGTGTGCATGGACTTAGCTATTTTATAGCTCCTTGGTTTTAGGGTTTTTTCTTGTTTCAAAATTTTGGTTTTTTTTTTTTTTCCCCCTTTTTTGTTTGTTGTTTTTGTTGTTACTTTTAGGCTTTTCCTTGAAAATTTTATCTTTAACGAAATTTAAAAAAAAAAATTTCATAAAAATTTAAATTTAAAAAGGGGGCCTTTAACGGAAAGGGAATCTGGGGGGCGACTCCGGGGGTTTTTTTGGCCCCCGTGGCCTGGTTAGGAGGGGGGAATTTTTCCCCTTAAAAGGGGGCAAATCCTTTTTTAAAAATGTTCATCCTTTTTCCCCCCTAAAAGGGGTGCAATAAAAATTACAAGTTTAAAAGTTCATTAAAAAATCTGTTTTTCTATGGGAGGTTTTTTCATTTTTTAATGTTTTCTTTTCTTTCCTTAAATTTATTTTCGAATGCCTTTTTTAAAAAAAATATTTTAAATCTCTTTTTTGCGCGTTGGATTGTGCTGCTGTGGGGTTTTTTTTGTTTTGATTGCCGTTGTTTTATCATTTGTTTTGGCTCTTTTAAATTTATTTTGCTTATTATATCTTTTTTTTTCATCTCCTTTTTTGGTGCATTTTATTTTCTTTCATTGAAGTTTCCTTCTTTGGTTAAAGGTTCAAGGATCTTGTTTCTATTCCTCCTGTTTAACTTTTGTGGCCTTTTATCCGGTTTTTAGGGACAATGTTGGGGGAGCGGTGGGGGTGGTGGGATAGGATGCCCCCGGAAAGAAATGGAAAGAGGAAGCGCCCCAGGAGTGTGAGCACGGGGTGATGAGCGATGTCCTTGGTGAAACTTCCTTCACTGGAAACTGCTGTGCCGTGGTTCTGTCATTCAAGAATGGAAGAAGAAGGAAGAAGAAGAAGAAAAAGGAAGAAGAAGAAAAAGAAGAAGAAGAAAAGGAAGAAGAAAAAACAAAACAAAAAAACAAAAACAACAACAACAACAACAACAACAAGAGAACAACAAAACCCATCAACAACAAACAAAACCAACGCCAAAACATTGGAACAATAACAGGAACAAAAAAAAGTACGGCATGAGAAAAAGAAGAAGAAGAAGAAGAGAAGAAGAAGAAGGAAAGAAAAAGAAGAAGAAGAAGAAGAAAAAGGAAGAACACAAAACAACAAAAAAACACAACAACAAACAACAACAAAAACAACAACACAACAAAAAACAACAACAACAACAAAAAACAAGAAAAAGAACGAAAAGGGAAAAAGAACAAAAAAAAAAGAAAGAAAAGGAAAGATTTGGCAAACCACCCCCAGACCGAAGGGTAGGGGGGAAGAAAAAACGGGAAGGGGGATGGAAGGGCCCACAAAAACCTACCCCCTTTTCCCCCAGGGCATGAAATAGGAAAAAAAAGAGGATATTTCCCCCATCTTATCAAAAATGTTTTCCCCTTCGCCCACCTTTTTTTCTCGGGCTCTGTTTCTCGTTGCGTTGTCTATCCTATCCTGTTTTTTACTCTGCTCCCCCCTTCTCGGGCCTTTGG
>CM031601.1:17287613-17302613 GCA_018398815.1 Conus ventricosus
TCTCTCTCTCTTTTCCCCTCTCCTTCTCTCCTTTTTTTTTTCATTTTCGACAAACGAGATGTAGAATGAAAAAAAAAGCGAACGAAAAGGCAAAAAAATTTAAATTTCAAATGCCAGTCATTCTGCACATTTCCGAAATGGATGCAACGCAGCACGCACGCACGACGCCCCGCAGCACGCACGCACGAACGCCGCACGCCACGCAGACGCACCACACCACACAAACACACCACAACACACCCCAACAAAAGAGTGCAGACGAGTTCTAAATTCCGGCCCCCGTCGTCTTCGATCGTCAGGGGGCGAGACGGGGCAAAATTTTTTTAATGCCAGTTTTGACAGCCTAAGTCGATTTGGCACTTTCGGGATCAAATCCCTGCAAATAGCTCGACTTGTTGGAGCTTACTTATTTGTACAGCTAACAACATGGGGGGGAAAGAGAGAGAGAGAGAGGGAGAGAGGAGAGGAGGGAGGGAGAGAGGGGGAAGAGAGGAGAGAGAGGGGAAAAGGGGAGGGAGAGGGGAGAGAGGGGAGAGAGAGGAAGAGAGAGAGAGAGAGAGGGGGGGGAAAAAGGGAAGGGGGGAGAGAGAGGGGAGAGAGACAGACGAAGGAGAGAGAGAGAGAGAGGGGAAAGAGAGGAGAGAGAGAGAGAGAGGGAGGGGAAGAAGCAGACGGACAGACGGAAAGAGACAAAGAAGGAGGAGGCAGGGGGGCAGGCAGGAGGCGGCGGCAGGCGGGGCAGGCAGGCAGGCAGGCGGCAGGCAGGCGACAGACATATTAATACAGACAGACGACAAACGTCGGGCAGGCGTTTGAGAGACAACGGAAGAGAGAGAGAGAGAGGGAAAAGAGAGAGAGGAGAGAGAGGAGAGAGAGAAAAACAGACGAAGCGGAAGACAGTAGACAGACAGAGAGAGTGTGTGTTGATGAGGAGTGGACAGAAAAGAAAAATAAAAGGGGAACATAGAGAGATGAGTAGGAGAGGGTGAGCAGGGACAGAAGAACATGGGGGGGGGGACAGACAGAGGATGAGCACAAAAAAAGAGAGGGAAGGAGAGGCCGGGGTGGGGGGGGGGGAAAAGGGAGAGACAAAGACAATTGATGTTTTTATAGGGGAAAATGGTTATGCTTTGTTTTTAGTTCGTGTAGTGGGGGGTTGTGGTGGGGATGGTGGGTGGGGTAGTGGGGGTTGTAATAGCGATGAACAGAAATACATTGACTTAACATTGCATACATGGGCATACGGCTGTTTGAAAATTCGTATATCAAAGTATTATTAAAAATAAAAAAAAAAAAAAATTCGGGGGGCATTAGGTGTAAAAAAATAGAACCTTTGTCGGACTACGAAAACACAGAAACGTGAAAACCAAGATATGCAAAAGGGGCCTATTCCAAAACAAATTTGTAAATAGTAAAACGTAAAAAAACCAAAAATGTACCAAGCCGTAACTTTGTGTCGACGTACTAAAAAAAACTTTTGGGTTAAAGCAAATCTGACTCAAAAAATACATGCGCTCGGCGCGCGCACGCGGCGCGCGTCAAACACACACACACACACACACACCCACACACACACACACACACACGCTCTCTCTCTCTCCTTCTCCTCTCTCTCTCTCTTCTCTATCTCTCTCTCCTCCCCTTCTCCCCTTCTTCTTACGTCCGGCTCATTCCAAAACCCCGAAAACGAAAAGCAATGGCTTCAAAACGTTCAAACGAAGCTCTTTTTTTATGGTCCGATTAGAAAACGCTTTTTAGTTTTTCCGTTTCCCCCCTTTTCGAAAAGTCGGCAAGGCATTTTCTCTTTATTTTCGTTTTAAAAGGGCGGGCAAAGTCCCTTTTTTTCACCAAACCCCTATATTTACAGAGATGCAGGAAACGAATTTTTTGTTCAATCTGCAGCCCGAAAACCCTTTTTGGCAAGAAGATAGAGAATTTTGTTTTTGGGTTCACAATTTTTTGAAGAGAAAACAACAAATTTTTCAGCTCTGTTTTTTTTTTGGGGGGTTTTTTTATTTTTGGGGGTTTGTTTTGATTCCTCTTGCTTGCGGGGGGGGGGTAATTTTTTAAAAAAAAAAAAGGAAAGAAAGGCCCGGAGGGTGGGGGGTGGGGGGGGTGGGGGGGGGGGGGGGTTATGGGGGGCGTTTTGGTCTTTCTTTTTAAAAAAAAATTTTAAAAAAAAAGGGGGGGGGGGAGGGGGAGAGGGGGGGGGGGGGGGAGGGAAAAAGGGGAGGAAACGGGAGTTTATTAGTCTTTTTTAATTTTGGGCATCAGTCAATTTCAGCCCCCCAATGACAACTTATTCGGTTTGTTGTATATGGGGGAGGGGGGTTTGGGTTGGGGGGGGGCTTGGGGAATGGGGGGAAGGATAAAGGGTTAAATTATTGGTTTCTGTTTTTAAATTTTTCCTCGCCAGTTTTAAAATTTTTAAAATGTTTGGAGCCCAACTCCTAAGTAAAACTAAAAAATTTCTTTTTTGGCCATTTTCACCTTTTCGCTTCTTAAAAACCGCCTAGAGTGAAAGTTCCGTTCGTTTTGGGCAAAGATGTCTTGTTTTCCCAGTTTAACCTTTTCCATTTTTTCCCCCGATTAAAAATTCACTGGATTCTTTAAATTTTCAAAAATTATTTTGCCCAAAGCTTTCAATTTTTTTATTTTGTTGTGCAGGGTCAAAAAAAGTAGAATCCGAAAAAATCCATGGAAATTTCCCTTGAAATTCTTTAAAGATGCCTGCGTTTTTGATGATTGCTAGGTTTGAAATGTCTTTTTTGAGATTCCCTTGTTTCCTTTGGTTTTTTTGGTTTTTTTGTTAAACCCATGGGTGTAACTCTGCCTTTATAAAGGTTCCCGATGATTTTTTAAACGGGGGGGGCTAAAGCGATATACTAAAGGGGTTCGTGACTTTTTTCCGCCAAAACCCCATTTACGTCTGGGTGGTTCTGTTTTTTAACGAATTGCAGGGGAAAGCCGGAGGAATCCCCTTGCTCGACAAAAATGCTTGGGGTTTGTGGTGTTTGAAAAGGTTTTTTGAGGGAACCCCTGGGGGTCGTTTTTCTAAAAATTTTGAATTTTCGGTTACCCATCCCCGGTTTTCCGTGTGGTTTTTGTTGGGGGATGTTTTTCCGTTTTTTTAATTCTTTCAAATTCTTTATAAAGGAAAAAAAAAGGGGGGAAAAATAGAAAGGGGAGGGGGGGAAAGGGGAAGAAGAAAAAGAGGGGGGGGGGGGGGAAAAAAAAAGAGGCGGAGGGAAAGGAAAGAGTCTATTTTAAATCTTGGAACGAGAAAAAAAAATGAAGCGGGGACAATAAAATTTCAAACTCGAAAAAATCCCAACGGGGTGGGGAAGGGGGAAGGGGGAAAAGGGAAACGATGGGGGTACCAAACGAAGGGAACCCCCCCCCCCTCTCCGGGGGGTCAGGGCCCGAGGGGGGGCCTAAATCAAAAAAAAAAAAAAAGAGAAAAAGAAGAGGAGGAGAAGAGAGAGAGGAGGTGGGGAGGGGAGGGAGAAAGAAGGGGGGGAGAGGAAAAAGGATGGAAAGGTGGGGGGAGGGGGGAAGAAAGAGGAGAGAGAAAGAGAGAGAAAGACAGCAGCAGAGGACGGACGAAGAGAGAGAGAAGGGAGAGAGAGAGGAGAGAGGGGGGAGAGGAGGGGGGGGGGGAGGAGAGGAAAGAAAAGAAGAGACAGACAGCAGACGGACGGACAGAGAGGACGAGACAGGAGGGAGAGAGAGGGGGAGGGGGGGAGGAGAAAAGAGAAGGGAGAGAGAAAAAGAGAGAGAAAAGAGAAGAAAAAAAAACAGAGGAGAGAGAGAGAAGAGAGGAGAGAGAGGAGAGAGTGAGTTTTATTTTTGCTATATTATTGAACATAACCAGATCATTTCGTCAACGCTTAATTGCAAATTTGTTCTTCGGGCCCAACGACTATCTAAATAACCCCCCCACCCCCCCCCCCTAAAAAAAAAAAAAAAAAAAAACCACCCCGAAATGTCACTTCAACGCCCCAGATTCGTGAGAAGGGGTACGGAAAAAAGCTGTACTTTTGGAAAGGTTGAGGTAGGGAAAGAGGGGGGGGGATCTAGCATCGCCCTGATGATCATACACCCCCCATGGGAAAAGGATGACAGGTGAGATATAGCAGTACGTTTTTTGGCGGGCGTATGTTGTGAACTTTGAATGGAACCCGTACAAAGCGTGATTTGACTTAGTGACCCGAGTAGAAAAGTCGATTTGACGGGGGGAAAAAAAATGTTCAACAATTTTTTTAAATTTGGCAATTGGTGGACGATCGTTTCCCATTTCCCCTTACAAAAACCATCCCCCTTCTCTCCCCCCCCCCCTTGTTTTGCCCCACCACCATCCATCCATCCTTGTCCTTTTCCAGCTACGTGATTCTAAGCACTGATTTGTCGGTGGCCCCACCACCCGCCCAGTTAAAAGAAGGGTTGGGGCGTTATTTAGAATTGTTGTTTTTCTTTTTTTTCCCCTTTTGCCTAATTTCGGTCTTTGTCACACTTTAATTGTCCCCCAATACTTTTTTTTGGGAAAACTTTCTTTTGGTTTTGTTCTGATTTGTGTTTGCCTTTGAATGTTTTTGTTTCTGTGTTTGCCTTTTTCTGTGTGTGTGTGTGGGTGTGGGTGGGGTGTCGGGGGGTGTGTTGTGGTGGTTGTGTGTGTGTGGTGTGTTTGGGCGGTTGGAGCCTTTACGTTCTTGAATGAGGTGCGGGGCGCCGAATTTTCTGTAGAGGAAAAAAAGAAAAGAAAACAAGTGTGCACAAGCACCTTGATTCATTCGTATCTTTCGTTTGGGTATCGGCCGGCCCCTTAAAATCGGTGGTTTTTTTGTGATTGTTTTTGTCGCCCCGATTGGAACCAGTTGATGCACGTGTGGAAAAATTTTTTTTTTTTTTTTCTTTTTTTTTTTTTTTTTTTTCCCATTGCCTTTTTTTCATGTTTGGTGAGTTTTAAAAAAAAAAACCCTTGTGACTCACGGGGAAATTTTCCCCTTTGTTTTGAATTATAAAGTTTTGGTTTGCACAATGGCGTATACGTATCTGTTTTGTTGTTGTTTTCTTGTTTGTTTGTTTGTTTGTTTTGTTGTTTTTTTTTTATTTTACGGAACTGGACCCGGCGCACAAACATCTCCCCTTTCCCCAGTTCGGTTCTGTGGCCCTGACACGGAAATGGATTTGGCGTCCCAGACCCCCCTTTTTAGAGGGTTTTGAAAAAAGAAAGAAAAAAAAAAGAGGGGAAGTGTAGACGACTGAGAATTTAGATGAGTTAAGAGGGTATTTTGAATGTACTGACTGGGGGTTACTACTATTAGGCCCCCAGGTTGTGACTTCCCATCCACTCTTGTGAAAACATGAATACCTCGATGCCAATTAAAATTTCCCAACAACAAACCCGGGGCACAAAAGTTCCCAAAGCGTTTTTTGGAGTGCTACGAAACGCATTTTAGACAGGTGAAAGGGGTGGCTTGGACAGAGAACTTTAATTAAATAGTATTTCAGAAAAGGGCAAAGGGGATGATTTTTCGTGGGAAATAAATAGTATTTTAGACGGATGAAAGGGTGACCTTGGAGGTTAAAATGAAATTGTAGTCGCGGGTGAAAGGGATTCTTTTAACAGGGAATTAATACGATTTTTGTCGGATGAAAAAGGGTGAGCTTTTGGCAGGTAAATAAAAGTATTTTTGACAGGTAAAAGGGGAATATTTGCACAGGGGAACAAAAAATGGCATTTTAGAAAAGGTGAAAAAGGTGACTTGGACATGGATCAAAAAGGGTGTAAAACCCAGCTGCATGAATAATTTAAGGGGGTGGTAAAAACAAAAAAGGGTTTTTCGTTGGGAAGGAGATGTCCGGATTATATTCAAAAAGTGGTTTCAATTAAAACACATTTAGCCCGACAAAAAAACAAAGAAATAAGAAAAACGAAAAGGAAACAAAAGGTCAACCCACCAAAATGATGGAGGAAAAATTTAAAACAAAATGTGGAAAAAATATTTTTAAATCTTGGCAAATCATTTCAAAAGAAAAATTGTCCAAAAAATTTTAACAAAAAACCCTTTAAAAATCATACTATGTATGCCCCCAAACCCCAAAAACATAAAGACTCATCTAACAAAATGAAAGCAACACAAACGGAAGGGTGGAAAGGACATCTTGCACTGCACCAAAAAAGAAAAGTGCCCCCCAAGCAACAAATGTCTTCCGCAAAATTTTTTACCAAAAAATACGGTAACATAGAAAAAAAGAAAAAGAAACTAATTGGGATTACTGAAAACACTTTTTAAAAACCAGTACGCAAACATAAACAGTATTCAAAAAAAGAAAAAAAAACAAAAATCAAACAGAATGAGTAAATACATTTGGAAAAATCAAAGTAAAAAAATAGCTACAGCATTCATGGAAAATCATAAAAAGAGCAACACCATACAAACAAAAAAAAAATGAACTATGTTACGAAAAATGGTTAAAAGTATGCAAACCCTTTTTGCAACTTTGAACAAAAAGTGAATTAGTGAAAAAATTGCAGGACAAATGGAAATCTTTGCTGCACATTCCCCCTGAAAGGCCCCAAAAACCACACGCACACGCACACACACCAACACCACACAAACCAAGGCCTCACGTGCAGCAAAACGAAAAACCCCCACAACAGAGACAAGATCGGTCCCCCCACGCATAAAAGCCGTTTGGGTTGCCAAAAAAAAAGACATCCTGGAAAGAAAATTTTTATCTTGAAAAAGCTTGTGTGAATTTTAGCCTTCATTTTAAAAATTTTTTTTCATATTTATTATATATATTTTATATATATATATATAATTATATATATATATATATAAATTTTTTTTTAATGAAATGTTTGGAAAAAACAGTGGTCCGACGGTTCGGGGGTGCTGCTGAAAATGTGGGCCTCAGCTAGCTTTTGGACGTGTTATCACACATTGGACTGGTCTCTTTTTAAGGAATACTCTACCCTTTTCCTGGGGGAAAAAAAGGTCCCTGCTTGTCCTATCCCCAAGGAAACGAAGTCCTTCAGTGTATTTGGTTACGCATGGATCTCGCTTCCACGCTAAAATGCTTTGTTAGTGTTTTTTACCCCTTGTTTTTACAAACCCACTCTTGACTAACAACATTTTGTTTGTTGTTGTTGCTGTTGTTGTTGTTGTTGTTTTTTTAGGGTTAATTAATTGTTCTCCGCTTCCCATGTGCCCACCCCCCCACCCCAACCCCCTTCTTCCTCCTCCCGTCCCCCTTCCCCGTTCCCTTTTTTTTTCTTATTACGTGCTTGTGTTTTTTTAATTGTGTTTTAAAAAAAGCAATGAAATTTTTGTTTCAGACCCGGAGGTGATGGTACTGTTTTGATCCTTTTCACAAATTTGGGCCCCCCCTTTAAACAAACGACTCTTTGATTTTTATTTTCCATTCATTTCACCTCCCTTCAACTGAACTCTTTTCTTTTCTCTCTCTTCTCTCTTCTTCTTCCCCTTTTCTCTCTCCTTCTCTCTCTTCTCTCTCTCTTTTCTTTTCTCTTTTTCTCTTCTCCTTTCTTTTTTCTCTTTTTTTTCTTTTCTTCTCTCTCTTCTCTCTCTCTCTCTTCCCCTTTTTCTCTCTCTCTTTCTTCTTCTCCCTTTTCTCTTTATCTCTCTCTCTGTCTCTCTTCTCCCTCTCCTCTCTCTCCTTTTCCCCTCTCTCTCTCTCCCTTCTCTTCTTCTCCCCTCTCTTCCCCTTTTCCCCCCTCTCCCCCCTCTCCCCTCTTTCTTTTTTTGCTAAGGAGTGCTTTAGTTTTAAAGGTCCGTTTTGTGATAAATTTTGGGTGTTGATACGCCTGTCCGTTTCTGTCTACCTTTTTTTCTCAAAATTACTTTCCTGGGGCATCTCAAGGCACAGTCTATCCTGCTCTTTTTTGTGTTTGTTTTTTAATACAGTAGAGGTGTGAAAGGAAAATCCCCCTCTGATGAATCTTCAATTGAAGGTTTTTTTTTGTTTTTTCCCCCAACTTGGTGGTTTTTTGACATAAATAATAATATAACAAAAGTTATGTATATGGGTGCAAAAATTTGGCTTTATTGAATGATTAAAAAAATAAAAGAAAAGTAGTTGATTCTTGAAAAACCACCCCCCGTCCCTGTGTTACGTTAATGCCAGATTTTTGATAGGGTTGATCATTCAAAAATCACACACCAACACACATACACCCCCCCCCACCACAACCACACACCAACACACACACCCCCCCACACCACACCACGCAGCACGGCGCGAAGCGCGCGCGCACGGCCACACTCCACCACACACACACACAACACACAAACACACCACACAAAAACCCACACAAATAACACACCACAACACCCACAAAAAAAAAACAAAAGGTTGGCCCGGGGGTGCGGAAATGAGCGGGTGTACACTACTTCAGCCTTTCAAACGCCCCTAGATTGTTGTTTTACCGTCGAATTGCCTTGACTAATCACGCGAAATTTGTCCTTGTTGCCGGGACGCGGGAAGACGTGCGGCCCTTTTAGGCGATTTGTCGGATCGGTTCCCGAAGGGTCCCGGCGGACGGACGATGGGGGATGGGCGGGCAAATCGTGAGGTGATGATCGTCACAGAAAAAAAAAGGGAAAAAAAAAAGAAAGAAAAAAAGAAAAAAAAAAAGGGGAAAGAGAAAAAAAGAAAAAAAAGAAAGGAAAGAAGAAAGAAAGAAAAAGAAGAAGGAAAAAAGAAAGAAAGAAAAAAAAAAAAGGAAAAGAAGAAAGAAAGAAAAAAAGAAGAAGGAAGAAGAGAAGGAAAGAAAGAAAGAAAAAAAGAAAAGAAAGAAAAAGGGAAAAAAAGAAAAAAAGAGAAGAAGAGAAGGAAGAAGAAAGAAAGAAGAAAGAAGAAAAGAAAAAGAAAAAAAAAAAGGGAAAAAAAAGAAAAAAGAAAAGGAAGAAAAAGGAAAAAAGAAGAAGAAAGAAAGAAAAAAGAAAGAAAAGAAAAAAAGAAAGAAAAGAAAAAAAAAAGAAGAAAAAAAGAAAGAAAAAAAGAAGAAAAAAAAGAAAGAAAAAAGAAAGAAAAGAAGAAAGAAAGAAGAAGAAGAAGAAAAAGAGGAAAAGAAGAAAAAGAAAAAGAGAAGTTGAAGGAGAAGAAAGAAATAAAGGGAAAAAGAAGAAAAAAGAAGAAGAAGAAAAAGAAGAAGAGAAAAAAGGGAAAAAAAGGGGGAAGGAAAGAAGAAGGGGGAAAAGTGGGGGGGGGGGGAAATTTGGGTTGTGGGGGGTTTGGGGGGGAATGGGGTTTTAGTTAGTGTTGGGGGGTGAAGGGGGGGGGGGGGGGCAGGGGGAAAACGGAAAAAGAAGAAGGGAAGGGGGGGGGAGGGGAATAAAGAAAAGAAGGGGAGGAAAAAGTGGGGGAGGGGAAGAGGGGGTTGGGGGGGGAAAGGGGAAAAGGGGAGGGGAGGTGGGGAGGAATTGGGGTGGGAGAGGGGGGGGGGGAGGGGAGAAAGAGAAAAAAGAGAGGAGAGGGGGGGGGGGGGGGTTAGAGAAAAAGGAGGTTTTTGGCCCCAAAGAAAAACCCCCCCCAAAGGTTTAGGAAGAAAAAAAAAAAAAAAAAAGAAATGGACGATGAGGCAAAAACAGGGGAACAGAGCGAGACCCTTTTTTCGGGAAGGGCCCCGCCAATCAGAAAAGAAAACAGCGAGGAGCACAAAACACACCACCCCCCAACAAAACAAACAAAAACCAAAAACAAAAAGCCCCCGGTCACACAAAAAAAAACCACACCCAAAAAACACCACACAACACCCAAACACACGAGCAGCCGCAACCACCAACACACACACACACACAAACCACACACACCACCAAAAACACACCACCCCCCCCGCCGCCGCACACCCCACAAACCCAAAACAACACCACACCAACGCACACACACACACACCACCAACCCCCACAAAAAAAAAAAAAAAAAAAAAAAAAAAAAAAAATTACGGGTCGAAAAGGGCACTCCACACCAAAAAATTTTCCCCCGAAAAAAAACCGGCCCGGAAACCAAAAAAACTCAAACACACCCATTATTAAAAATTATTATATTTTTGCCAAATAAAAAAAAATTTTACAATATATTAAAAGATTTTTATAAAAAAATAACCTGCAAAAAGGAAAATCAAAATCTTTCCCAAAAAAAAAAAAAATTACTTACAAAAAAAAAAATGAAACTTTTAAAAACAGGAAAAAACCAAAAAACCAAAGAAACCCTTTTAACCCCTTTTCCAACCGTACCATAAACTATATTAAAAACCAAACCCCTGGTAAAAGGGGACTATTTTAAACTGTCATCAAGAAATGAAAAAAAGCGCATAGGAAACCGGGGGCCTTGGAAAAAACAAAACAATCCCGAAAAAAAACCAAACAAAAAAAAGAAAAAAGGGAAAAGAAAAATTCCAAAAACCCCCCAATAAGGGGAAAATAAAACAAAAAGGGAAAGAATTCTTAAAATTTCCTACAAATTCATTCCAAAAGAACACAAACTGTCCAAAAATTTAACAAAAACACCCTGTCAAAAACTATTTTTTTGGCCCCCCGAAAAAAAAAAAACCCAAAAAAAAACCTTAAAAACCCCCAAAAAAAAATTGTAGTTCAGACGGGTGAAAGGGATCATTTTAACAGGGAACTTAAATAGCGATTTAGTCGGATGAAAAGGATGGCTTTGGCAGCGTAAACTAAAACTGTATTTCAGACAGGTAAAAGGAATTATTTGCACAGGGAACAAAAATGGCATTTCAGACAACAGGTGAAAGAGATGACTTGGACATGGATCAAAACGGGTGTAAATCCGAGCTGCATGAAATAACTTTAAGGAGGTGGATAATAAACAAGAGTTTGTCGTTGGTGAAGGAGATGTCACGTGTATATATATTACAAAAAAGTGGTTACAATTACAAACTACAATATAGCCCAGACAATAACACGAACAGAAATAAGAAAAACAGAAAAAGGAAGATCATATGGTACAACCCACCATATGATGGACAAGTAAAAACAAATGTAGGAAAAGAATTCTTTAAAATCTTGGCAACATCATTTCCAAAAGAACACAAACTGTCCAAAATATTCAACAAAAACACCATTAAACTATCATACTCATGTATGCCCAACCTCAAAAACATAATTGACTCATCTAACAAAAAGAAAAGCAACACAAACGAGAAGGGTGCTGAAAGGACATCTTGCAACTGCACCAAAAAAGAACAGTGCCCCCTAAGCAACAAATGTCTTCACAGCAATATTGTATACCAAGCTACGGTAACATCAGAAAATGAAAAAGAAACATACATAGGGATTACTGAAAACACTTTCAAAACCAGATACGCAAACCATAAACAGTCATTCAAAAATGAAAAATACAAAAATCAAACAGAACTGAGTAAATACATTTGGAAACTCAAAGATAAAAAAATAGACTACAGCATATCATGGAAAATCATAAAAAGAGCAACACCATACAACAATATTTAAAAAAAAATGCAACCTATGTTCCACAGAAAAATGGTTAATATTATGCAAACCATACTTAGCAACTCTGAACACAAAAGTAGAAATAGTGAATAATTGCAGGCACAAGTGGAAATCTTTGCTAGCACATTCCACCTGAACAGGCCCTAACACCACACACACAACACACACACACACACACAGGCCTCACGTGCAGCAAACGAAACCCGCACACACAGAGACAAGATCAGGTCCCGCACGCCATAAAAGACCGTTGGCGTGCCACAAAAAAGACATCCTGAGGAGAGATATGTATCTTGAAACAAGCTTGTAGATGAATTTTAGCACTTCATTTTAAAAATATTTTTAACAAATATATATATATATATATATATATATATATATATATATATATATATATATATATATATATATAATATATATATTTATTTTTAATGAAATGATTGGAAAGCAGTAGGTCCAGACGGTATCGGTGGGATGCTGCTGAAGATGTGGGCCACTCAGCTAGCTCAGTGACGTGTTATCAGACATTCGACTGGTCTCTTATTAAGGAATACTCTGACCCTATTACCTGGGGCAAAGAAAGGTCCACTGTCTGTCCTATCCCAAAGGAACGAAGTCCTTCAGTTTTATATGGTTACCGCATGGATCTCTGACTTCCACAGTCAAAAAATGCTTTGATCTTAGTGTTCTTCACCTCTTGACTTTTACAAACCGACATCTTGACTAACTAACACTATTAGTATTGTTGTTGTTGCTGTTGTTGTTGTTGTTGTGTTTTCAGGGTTAATATAATATAGATTCTCCGCTTCCCTATGTGCCCACCCACCCCACCCAACCCCCTTCTTCCTCCTCCCGACCCTCTTCCTCTTTCCCCTTTTTTCTTCTTCATTAACGTGCTTGTGTTATATAATTTGTGATAAAAAATGCAATGAAATAATTTGCTAACAGACCCCGCGAGGCATTGATGGTACTGTTTTGATCCTTCTTCACAAAATGCGTCCCTCCACTTTAAACAAACAAGACTCTTTGATTTGTATATATTCCATTCATTCACCTCTCCCTTCAACATGATACTCTCTTCTTCTCTCTCTCTTTTCTTTTCTCCCCTCTTCTTCTCTCTCTCTCTCTCTCTCTCTTTTCCCTCTCTCTCTCCTTTTTTCTTTCTCTCTCTCTTTCTCTCTCCCCTCTTTCTTTCTCTCTTTCTTTCTTCTCTTTCTCTCTCTCTCTCTCTCTCTCTCTCTCTCCCCTCTCTCTCTCTCTCTCTTTTCTCTCTTCTCCTTCTCTCTTTTTTCTCTCTCTCTGTCTCTCTCTCTCTCTCTCTCTCTCCTCTCCTTCTCTCTCTCTCTCTCTCTCTTTTCTCTCTCTCTCCTCTCTCTCTCTCCTCTTCTCTCCCCTCCCCCCCTCTCTCTCTTTCTTTTTTCAGCTAAGGAGCTGCTTGAGTAAAGGTCACGTTGTAGATGATAACATTTCTGGGTGTTAGAATACAGCCTGTCCGTTTCCTGTCTCCCATCTTTTCTCAATACTCTACTTTCACTGGGGCATCTCAAGGCACAGTCTTATCTCCTGCTCTGTTTCATGTGTTTGTTTACTAATCACAGTAGAGGTGTGAAGGAAACTCCCACTCTGATGAATCTTCAATTAAAGGTTTTTTGTGTTTTTTTCCCCGAACTCTGGTGCGTTTTTTTGACATAATAATAATATAAACAAAAGTTATGTATATGGGTGCAAAAATAATTGGCTTGATTGAATGATTAAAACAAATAAAAGAAAAGCTAGTTGATTCTTGGGAAAAGGGCCCACCACCCGTACCATGTGTTACAGTTAATGACCAGATTTTTTGATAGGGTTGATCTATTCAAAAATCACACACCACACCACACATACACCCACACACACACCACAACACACACAACAAACACACACACACACACAAAACCACACCACACCACACGCACGCACGTGCGCGAAGCGCGCGCGCACGCGCACACACTCCCACCACACACACACACACACCACACACACACACACACACACACACACACACATACACACACACACACAACACCCACAAAAAAAAAACAAAGGTTGAGCCG
The DNA here is from genome assembly GCA_018398815.1 of Conus ventricosus. Classification (NCBI taxonomy): domain Eukaryota; kingdom Metazoa; phylum Mollusca; class Gastropoda; order Neogastropoda; family Conidae; genus Conus; species Conus ventricosus. Next base: position 17,301,208 of record CM031601.1, read on the forward strand.
GCGGTGCGGGAAAAAAAAGCGGTGTCACTACTCCCGCCTCATTCAAACGCCATAAAATTGTTGTATCACCCCGAAATTGCCTTGACTAATCACGCGCAAATTGTCCTTGTTGCCGGAGACGCGGGAAGACGTGCGGCCTGAGGACGATTTGTCAGGATCGGTTCCTGAAGGGTCAGGCGACAGGACGATGGAGGATGGCAGGGCAAATCGTGAGGTGATGATCGCACAGAACAAAAAAAAGAAAAGAAAAAGAAAGAAAGAAAAGAAAGAAAAAAGAAAGAAGAAAAAGAAAAAAAAAGAAAAAAAAGAAAGAAAGAAAGAAAGAAAAAAAAAAGAAAGAAAAAAAAAAAAGAAAAGAGAAAAGAAAAGAAAGAAAGAAAGAAAGAAAGAAAGAAAGTGAAGAAGAAGAAGAAGAAGAAGAAAAGAAGAGAAGAAGAAAGAAAAGAAAGAAAGAAAAGAAAAGAAAGAAAAAAAAAAGAAGAAGAAAAGAAGAAGAAGAAAAAGAAGAAGAAAGAAAGAAAGACGAAAAAGAAGAAGAAAGAAAGAAAAAAAAGAAAGAAAAAAGAAAGAAGAACACGGAAGAAGAAGAAGAAGAAGAAAAAGAAAGAAAGAAAGAAAGAAAAAGAAAGAGAAGAAGAAGAAGAGAAGAAGAAGAAGAAGGAAGAAAAAAGAAAAGAAGAAAGAAAAAAGAAAAAAAAAGAAAAAAAAGAAAGAAGAAGAAGAAGAAGAAGAAGAAGAAGAAGAAGAAAAAAGAGGAAGAAAGAAGAAGAAGAAGTGTAGTATTTGTAGAAATAGTAGTAGTAGTAGTATAGTAGTAGAAGAGTATAGTGGGAAAAGAAAGAAGAAGAAGAAGAAGAAGAAGAGAAAAAGAAGGAAGAAAATTGACCGCCGGGTATGGCATTATATATTGAAAGACAGGTGAACCCAAATGGGGAGGAGGAAGTATGGGTGTGGTGCGGTAGGGATGGAATGGGTTTAGTTGGAGTGTTGGTGGTGAACTGCGGGTGGGGGGGGGGGTGGCGGAGGGACAGACAGAGAGAGAGAGAGGGGAGAAGGGGGGGAGGGAGAGAGAGAGAGAGGAAAAGAGAGGAGAAAAGAGAAGGGGAGAGAGAGAGAGGAGAGAGGAGGGGAAAAAAGAGAGGGGGGGAGAGAAAAAGAGGGGAGAGAGAGAGAAGAGAGAGAGAGAGAGAGAGAGGGAGAGAGGGAGAGACAGGGGAAACAAAGAGGTGAGAGGCTTTTGTTTTTGCTTTGTTGTTTTGTTTTTCCTCTTTTTCTTGTTTTATGTATTTTGTTTCCCAAAAAAGGATTTTTTTTTTGTGTCCCCAATGAACTTCTTTTTTCTCTCCTCCTAAATTGTTTTAGCAAGATACAAAAAAAAAAAAACAAAACAAAATGAAAGGGCGAAT
>CM031601.1:17312613-17330113 GCA_018398815.1 Conus ventricosus
CCATGAAAGTGAACAGGCAATCTATGAGAAACTGTATACAACTTCGCATCTTTCAGTTTTATAATGGTGGCAGAGTTAGTGACTACTCAAACGTTAAACACACGGTTTCTTTTTCATTCAGAAGAGCTTCGAAATCAACACAAAGCATGATACGACTGACACGATAAACGTTTTTCAAGATGGGGGAAAATTTTGGAATGGGAAGCCCCAAATCGAAATAATGTAAATGTTTTTAACTAAAAAAAAAAGAAAACAAGCTGATATGGATGCTTGACCTCGACATGTAAGTGTCAGGAGAAATGAGAGAGCAGACACATTAGCAGATAAGACAATTGCTTAGGTGATCAGACACATTAAAAAAAAAAAACACTTAAAAAAATCGCCTCAACACAAAAAGGCCCGCACCTCAACGACCAACCGTAGAACGAAAAACCAAGGGAGATGATGATGTCAGCACACATCCAGGCAAAAAAAAGAAAGAAAAAAAAAAAAAGCAAGAACCATTTACCCCCCAAACCAAATACTGGCATTTCCGGAGACTAGTACTGCAGAGACTTCTGGGAATCGGAGCAAATTCACGGTGGGTCTTTCTTTCCCTTAGAGGCTGCAAATGATTTAACAACTGTCAACTGGAATAACAGGACCCGATTCTCCCAGAACCTTTTTTTGTTTACCGCAGATGTATGTGTGTTATGAATTGCAGCTTTGAGGTGACGTGCGGGCTGTGATTTTCCACACACCACACACACACACACACCACACACCCCACACACCCCACACACACTCACACACACACACACCACACACACACACACACACTCAACACACACACACACACACACACACCACACAAACACACACACACACACACACACACAACACCACACACACACACACACACCACACACACACACACCTCAGTGACAGTGGCGCAAAAGTGAGTAGCAAGGCATCCAAGGCGTCCCCCACCACGCTAGGTTGATGCGGGGTCAGGTATCGGTCAAGTCTTTTCCACGCCACGCTTACTATATTTGGCTTGTTTGTTTGTTTGTTTGTTTGTTTGTTTAATTTTTCCTCTACATCTAGCTGTAAACCCTGCCTCTATTTGGGCTTGTGGCTGGGTGATGTAGTGTAGTGTATATTGACTAGTACGCACTCAGTCACACCTCCTTAAGGACCTGAAACTAAAATTGATTATTCCAAGCATCGACAAGTTCAGTCACAGAAAGAGAGAGAGAGAGAGAGAGAGAGAGAGAGAGAAGGGGAGAGAGAGAGAGAGAGAGAGAAGGGGGAGAAAGAGAGACGCAACATGAAATATTTATTATTTGAGGAAAATGAACAACCAAGTTCACGCTTTTTTAAGCGTGCTAGTGGTAAAAAATGAAAAGGAGCCCAAGGCGAAAGTTGTTTAAAAGGGGGACAAACATATGAAGCACACACATCAGCAGGTCCCTCACAGGAATTCCCCGTCGCTCTTTAATTATAAGAAAAATGTACCTTAAAAAACGAAAGCAAATACGCTTCAGACCCGCTTCTCCCACCGTCTTACACATGCGGCGCGCGCGCACGCACGCACGCACACACGCACGCCACGCACGCACGCACGCACCACGCAAACGCACGCAGCACACACACACACACACACACACCACACACACACACACACACACACACCACACACACCCCCACACCACACACACACACTCAAAGAGAGCGAGAGAGAGAGACAGACAGACAGACAGACGAACAGAGACGCACAGACACAAGAGCAAACAAAGAGAGAGAGAGAGAGAGAGAGGAGAGTAGAGAGAGAGAGGAGAGAGAGAGAGAGAGGAGAGAGAGAGAGAGAGAGACTCACAGACAGACAAAGAGACACGCATATAGACAGACACACAGAAAGACAAAGAGAGAGGCACACACACACACACCACACCACACACACACCACACAACACACACCAAAAACACACACACACACACACCACACACACACACACACACCACTTCAAAGAATTGACAGTTTAAAACTGTAAAGTTGGCCCTGGGTGTACCCGGGGCACACTAAGTCCTCTGAAGCTTATAAGATAGCAGGCCTTTTGCCACTTGTGAAGAAAGGAAAAAAGTTCTGTAAAATATGTAGTGAGACGGATGCGGTGGACGACCTCTTTCAGTTCAACAGTTATATGTGAGTATTGTGAACTAACGAAACGCCTTTTTGAATGGAGTATAACCCAAGTGCTAGACAACTGGTTCATGTTAATGTGTTTGACTTTTAGAATCGTTTTGCCAGTTGTTCTCCTTGTAAATTAACGAGTAACCTTTGGGAATTCCATAAAGTAACATTTTATAATCATAATCGTAAGTTAGATTATTTTAGTTTAATTTTTCGGGCCTAATTTTTCATAGTTAACTGTCCTGCAATTCATCTATTCCTTTTATTTTTTGTTCCATGAAACCACATCGTCCTCTTATCTTTTATGATAATATCTAAAATTTTTAAACAATATGTATATTATGACGTCTGCCATCACCTATATGTTGACGATACGTAAAACAGATTCCTGTCTACAACACACTCACACACACACACACACCCACAACACTACACACACACATACACACACACACGCAAACGCACGCACGCACACACACACACACACACACACAAACACACACACCACACACACACACACAAACACACACACTCGACTCACACACACACACACACACACACACCTCACAGATAGCCAGACACACGACAGAGACAAAAATAAGAGAGACGGACAGACAACAGGCGAGACACCCGACACCAACCAAAAACAGAGACAGAATCAGACAGACCTGTAACAAAGTAAAACAAACAAAAACAAAAACAAAAACCAAAAAAATACGAAGATACATTGAGTTTCCAATCAATCACCATCATCATCATCATCATCAACATCGTAGAGTCCAAGCCACGACAGAGAGGGGAGCTGGAGAGACAAAAAAAAAAACAAAACAAAAAAACAAAGGGAAAAAAAATTCAAGTCAAAAGCCCCATCACCTGGGCAAGTAGGTTGCGTGAGCATATATCACACTGTTGAAGTGCACAGCCGGCGGCAGAATAAATAAGGTCCTCTCCTCCCGTCCTTTGTATGCATCGCAGGGCCAACCCTCCCTCCGCCAATCGAATTACAGGACCTGTTCCAAGACGCTGCTTCCATCCCCGGTGCCAGAATTGGCAGTGAAAGTGACGAAACTCTCCGGACAGGTTTCTCACAGCGCGACAGTTGTACGGTGGACTTCCAAGGCTCGGTAAAGAAAGCGCGCGTTGCGCGTGCGGGTAATAAGACGCAACATACGCGCGTGCGCGCGGCGCTGCGCGCGTGGCCTCACACAACACACACACACCACGCGCTGCGCGCGCGCAGCGCGTGACTCGCAATTCATACTCACGTACACACACACACACACCCACACACACACACACACACACACACACACACACACACACGCACGCACACGACTGCCCTCCCCCCCCCCCCCCCCCCCCGCCACACTACACAACGACCCAAAACGCAACACACACACACACACACAACACACACACACACAGCACACACACACATGCTCGCACTGCACAACTCAAGACAGCACACATACACATGCACTCACACGCACACCACTGCACACACACACACACACAAACACACAACACACACCAACACACACACACGACACGACACACACACACACACGCGCGCATGCACGTCACGCACTGCACGCTCCGCACACTACTACACAAGTCACACACACACACACACACACACACACACAACACACACACCCACACACACATACAAGCAAGCACGCACTCACGTGAGGCTCGCGCGCGCGCACACAACACACACACACGACAACACACACACACACACATACACACACACACACCGATCACACACCATTACGTAACACGCCACGTCAGAGAGAGAGAGAGAGAAGAGAGATAGAAGAGGATAGATGAGAGAGAGAGAGAGAGAGAGAGTGACCGACCGACCGAGAACCCGACCGACCGACCGCCCGAGACCGTCCGACGACCGACCGACCTACCGAACCGACAGGTACCGAACCGGAAACCGACAGACAACAGACAGGAGACAGAGAGACAGTGACCGAGCCCTGCTACTTCCCCCACTCCCCACACCAGACCACACCACTCCCTCATTCACACCAGCTTAAACCTCCTCCCCCGCCCCATTCCCACCCCACCCATCGCCCATTCCCCCCTTACCCCCCTCACTCCCCCAAACCTCTTTCTCAAAAAAAAAAAAAAAAAAAGTCTTGTAGTGAACTTGCTGGAGGAGAACCCTCTGCTGTGAGCGTGGTGATGAGAAAAATCTGGTTGAGTGTCTCCATTGTGACGACCTTGGCCCGATCGCATTCACTGCAGACAATTGGGTGTTGGTGAGGACAGTGAGTCCACAGGGATCTGTCGCCCCTCTCTCCTGACGACCTCATGTTCTCCTCGCCTTCCTCACTCTTCTGTCACCATACGACTTGCTGAATAATTGACTTTAAAACTGTCATCTTCTTATCAAGGGATCCAGATTTGTTTTCTCTCTCTCTCTCTCTCTCTCTCCTCTCTCTCTCTCTCTCTCTCCTCTCTCACTCCCTTTTTTTGGAAAAACCAAACGAGAGAGACGGAAGTGAATTGTTTTTTTCTTTTTTCTTTCCTTTGAACTCCTTTCCCCAAACTTTGATCACTCCACTTTCCTAACCCTTCCTTTCCCGCCATTCACTGATCACCCCGTCACCTAATACCACACACACGACACACACACAAAACACGCACGCGCGCGCGCACTTGAGCAACATAATGCACACACACACACACACAACACACACTACACGACACACAACAAACACCACACACACACAAACACACGCGCGAACGCGCGGGCGCACGTCACCACGCACGTACGCATGCAACGCACGCACATTAACGCACGCCGCAGAGCGCCCCCCCCCCCCCCCCCCGCCCCCCCCCCACACACAACACACACACAAACACACACAGCGCGCGCAAAATCGCCAACATAACCAAAAGAGAGAGAGAGAGAGAGGAGATAGAGAGAGAGAGAGAGAGAGATAGAGAGAGATGAGAGATAGCATACCGCAGATAGAAAAACCTGGAAATTGACATAAGGACAGTAATAAAGACGCAATAAGAAGAAGAAGAAGAGAAGAAGAAAAGAAGAAGAAAGAAAAAAGAGAGGAAGAAGAAGAAGATAGAAGAAGAAGAAGTAAGAGAAAGAAAGAAAGAAAGAAAAGAAGTAGAAGAAGAAGAAGACGAACCTAAGAAGAAGAAAGAAAAAGAAGGACGAAGAAAAGCAGAAAGAAAGAAAGAAAGAAAGAAAGAAAGAAAGAAAGAAAGAAAAGCAAGAAGAAGAAGAAGATAAAAAAAGAAGAAAGAATAAAAGAAGAAGAATAAAGGAGAAGGAGAAGAAAGAATGAAAGAAAGAAAGAAATGAAAGAAAGAAAGAAAAAAAGAAGAAGAAGAGAAGAGAAGAAGAAGAAGAAGAAGAAAGGAAGAAAGAAAGAAAGAAGAAAGAAAGAAAAGAAAGAAGAAGAGAAGAAGAAGAGGAGAAGAAGAAGGCACGAAGAAGAAGCAGAAGAAGAAGACAGAAAGAAAAAAAGAAGAAGAAGAAGAAGAAGAAGAAGAAGAAGAAATAAAGAAAGAAAGAAAGAAAGAAAGAAAGAAAAGAAAAGAGAAAAAGAAGAAGAATAAGAAGAAGAAGAAAGAAAGCAAGAAAGAAATGAAAGAAAGAGAGAAGAGAGAGATAGAGATAGAAGAGAGAGAGAGAGAGAGAGAGAAGGAAGAAATGAGAAAGTTAAGTAAGAATGAATAAATGCATGGATAGAGAATGAATGAATGAATGAATGAATGAAAAAAGAAGAGAGACATAGAGTTATAGACACAGACAGAGACAGAAGCCGAGATAGAAAAGTTGAAGGGATACAGAACAGACAGACAGACAGAACAGAGAGAGGCAAAAAATAAAATCACATAAAACTAGTTTTTGGAGATGGAGTTCTGAGACCAGCACGCCTTGAGAGTTTACTGATTAATTCTCGTGGTCTTCGTAATTTATTAGACCTCTAAATTTCACCTATGGTTGGCGGGCCCGTGTTGAAGTTTAGCAAATTCAAGTTAGTGGGCGGACAACAGTGGCGGGCCTAATCGCATTGCCCGCGCAGGCCGCCGTAATGATGATCAAAGCGACAAAGGACGTATCGGCCGACCAATCGGCTCGCCCTCTATAAAACACTTCAATGGCAAGAGGGAATACAACACGTTTGTTGGGAAGGTGAGGAGAGTAGGGTTCGGGCGAGGGGGGGTTGGGGGGTGGCTGTGGGGGGAGGTGGAGAGGGGGAGGGGGAGGGGGGGAGGTGGGGTGGAGGAGAGAGGATGTGTGATGTGTGAGTGTGTGAGTGTAGGTGTGTGGTGTGTGCGTGTGTGTGTGTAGTGTGTGTGTATGTGTGTGAGTGTGTGTGAGTGTTGTGTGTGAGTGTGTGTGTGTGTGTTGTGTGTGTAGTGTTGTGTGTGTGTGTGGTGTGGTGTGTGTGTGGTGTGTGTGAGAGAGAGAGAACAGAGACAGACAGACAGACAGACAGAGACAGAGACAGAGACAGAGAGACAGACAGACAGACAGACAGACAGAGAGAGAGACTCACAGACCTACAGAGGAACAGACATAGAGACAGACACAGAGAACCAAACATGTAGAGAACATTCAATACAGGAGTGCGCGCAGGCGGTGTGTGTGTGTTGTGTGTGTGTGGTGTGTGTGTGTGGTGTGTGTGTGTGTGTGGTGTGTGGTGTGTGTATGATACGTGCGCGCGCGCGCGCGCGTGTGTGTGTAGACAGAAAGAGGATAAACATAAGTATAACAACGGATGGATTGCAAGCAACATCATGCAAATTAGCGCTCTTTATTTCAAAGTGTGTGGTTTTCTGACTTGTTTATTTGTTTTATCAGACCAATTTGCTATAACGTTAGGCTGTGAGGAAAGACTTTAATATACTTCAATGAAACGACAAGGTCACGTGAGAAAGCGCAGACTTTTGCAAAACTCTATGGAGTCCGCCGTTTGAAGTGGATCCGAGCTTAGATGCTTGGGCCACAAAGTATCGTTTACATCAATTCAGCAGTGTTGGCGTGTTTTACTTAACGTATCATGAACACGCTGTTTGATAAAGATAATACAACACTGATTAAAAAACAAAATACACGCCGGATCCAAAGTAAATGTTAATGGGTGTCCTGCTTGTTCTGCGCTCTGTCTTAACCACCGTCTAAGGATCTATGATGTCAGTTTGGCATGATTTGGTTGATATGGATCCCAGGTCCGTTATTTGCTCAAGATCCACATGCCAAAATCTGCACTAAAAATGGACTGGGTTCATACTTGCCCCATATTCCATCCCCTCACCACGTGTTGTGTGATTTCGTTCAGTAGTGTGTGCGCGAAATCTTGCCGATAGACAAACAATTAATGAACAAACAAACAAATAAATATCAACAACAACAACAACAACAACACAACAACGACAACAACAAACATAAACAAATAAACAAACAGGCGCCAGTGAAAACACATCCTCCTTGGATGAAGTAAAACAAACAACAACAAAAAAAACCCAACAACAATGGTCTGTGGAATATCTGAAATGAAGAAATGTATCTTTCATTTCTGCAGGTCGCTGTCATCACAGAACACACTGTCCATGGCTGTTGAACACCCTAGGCCTACTCTTAGGACACCGAAAACCTTTGCTAGTACACTATCCATTTTGTGTCTGAAATCACACATCTTGAAATCGCATATGCCCTCGTCCAAATCTTGTTATTGCATAGTTCAATTACCTATCCATATTCATTCACGGTCAGATCGGAGATTCTGGCCAATACAGTCCTCAGGGGAATTGCTGACAGCTAAAAACGGGAGGGGAAGACAACAAACAGGCAGACGAACAAAGAAACAAACGGATAAACAATAAACAAACAAACAAACAAACGAACAGACAGACAAACAATGAAATTTTTACAAAGAAATCATACATTTTCCGCCGGACAAAAGGGAAAACAAAATGCAAGAAAAACCACGACGCGTTTCGACATCCTAGGTCTTCTTCAGGACGGATAGACCATTAAAACGAAGAACGAGCAGTCACTGTATCTTTTCAAGTCGGGCGTCCAAATGATGGCTCGTTCTTCGTTGTCGTTGTCCTGAATGTTGCTCATTTGCCTGAAGAAGACCAAAGAGGTCGAAACGCGTCGTGTTTTGCCTTGTGATTTATTTGTCCTTTCTGCCTGGCGAAATGATCATCATTTGTCTTTAAAGTGTCTTTCCGGTTCCGCCTGCAGTCACCTCACTTCAAACAAACAAACAAACAAACAAACAAAAATCTTCTTCTTCTTCTTCTTCCCCTTCCTCTTCTTCTTCTTCTTCTTCTTCTTCTTCTTCTTCTTCCTCTTCTTCTTCTTCTTCCTCTTCTTCTTCTTCTTCTTCTTCCTCTTTCCTCTTCTTCTTCTTCTTCTTCTTCTTCTTCTTCTCTCTTCCTCTTCCTCTTCCTCTTCTTTCTTCTTCTTCTTCTTCTTCTTCTCTTCGTTCGCCTCTCTCTAGATGTCCAGCCCATGTCCTGGATGAAGGCAGTCGTCCGCCGCAGCTCATCCAGGGTGTCGTGCAGCTTGGCCTCCAATGCTGTCGGTGTCGGCCAGTATTTGTTTCGGGATGCAGCATGCGTCGGACAGTTGTGGAGGATATGTTCTGCTGTCATTTGTCCCTGACTACAAGGGCACTCTCCAGACTGTCCAATGCCGGTGTTGTGTGCCTGTGGTGGCGCAGACGATTGTGTCCAGTTCTCACTCGGAAGATCTGCACCTGTTCCCGTCGTCGCAGAGAAAAGTAGCCATCATTTGGGTTGTGTTTCGGGTGCTTGAAGCTGCCACTTCTTCCGCTGCTGAGCCTTGATGGTGACCTTTGCTTCATCATAGCTCACTGGGTTGTCGGCGTGCTCCTTCTGCGCTCCCTCTTTTGCCAGTGTGTCTGCTTTTGCATTGCCTCTGATGCCGCAGTGAGCTGGGACCCACTGTAGCACCACTTTCTCCATCTCTGCACTCAGGGCGACTAGGGCTGTAGTGAGTGGGTTTCGTTCGCAAAACCATAGACTAAGAACCCTGCAGAAGCGGAAAGCCAACAATCTGCAAATACCCAGACCTTCGCATACAGGCAATACAGTTGGAAGAAGAGAGGACGATTCTGCACTGCGGCGCCTAAGTCCCCAGTCATGGGATGTGGGAGAAGAGGAAAACGTGGGTGCGTCCACAAATAAAATGTTTCAAATAATTATCATCGCCAAATGCTCTTTCTATTCAGCTGCAATCAATCAGTAGTGTTGAAATGTGTGTTGTAGATGTTCTTTGTGTGTGTGTGTGTGTGTGTGTGTGTGTGTGTGTGTGTGTGTGTGTGTGTGTGTGTGTGTGTGTGTGTGTTTCTTTGTTTGTTTGTTTCGGTTCTGCTATCTGCAATCTACCAAACGCTGTTGAAAAAAATTACTATAAAGAAAAAAAAAACACAAAAAAAGTCTTTGACCGTGATTCAACCAAACAGTATCAAAACCATTGCCAAACAAGCATACACGTTTGACATCTTTTTCCCCCTTTCTGTTATGTTTAAACCATTGAATATTTGATGTATTTTATACGGTATACTATATTCTTCCATTGATGACAACTTTACGTCATATTGAATGCAGTTGAATGCGGAATCACCATGCATAGCATATTATTTGTTTTTTCGCCTGAGATTAAAAAAAGGTCAATGTATTCTAACACACTTTTGATCGTTAACTTGTGAACTGACTCAGAAGAAATCACTGGTTTGTCTGATGCCCATACCTCTGGTCGTTATGAAGAAGGGCTGAACCTGTGTATGTTTTATAAACAGCAGACGAACATAACATAAAAAGCTACAAAGCTGAGAGAGAGAGAGAGAGAGAGAGAGAGAGAGAGAGAGAGAGGAGAGAGAGAGAGAGAGAGAGAGGAGAGAGAGAGTGAGTGAAGTGAGTGAGTGAGTGAGAGACAGAGACAGAGACAGAGAGACAGAGAGACAGAGAAAGGAAAGAAGAAGAAGAAGAAGAAAAGAAGAAGAAGAAGAAGAAGAAGAAGAAGAAGAAGGACAAGAAGAAGAAGAAGAGAAGAAGAAGAAGAAGAAGAAAGAAGAAGAAGAAGAAGAAGAAGAAGAAGAGACAGGCAGAAAGACAGACAGACAGACAGAGAAACAGATAGACAGAGACAGAGACAGAGAGGCAGAGATAGGTGAATCAGAAACAAATGTGTGGGAGCAGCCGCAGGTTTATGACTGTGAAATATACAACATAATACAATACAGACATGACATGTTTCCAATATCTGTAATTTGAATAGGTTGCATTTTTCATATGCTCAATAATTTGTACCACTTTTCTCATTCAGGAAATTATGCAAAATGTCCTGCCCGAGCAATTGCACAATCATTTCTTCTTCTTTTTTTCTTCTCCTAGCTTCTGGTGTGTCTCTCCTTCCGATCTCCTGTCAGTCGTTTACACTGTGTTCTGGAAAGTCTAATCATTTGCAGATACATATTGTAAGAAAAGAAAAAAAAAAACATTCAAAGGTGCAGGTGGGACCCAGAGAAATACTGTCATCGACTGCTGAACAAACCAGCTGGGAGCAATCCTGCACCATCTTAGAAACTTGCGTTGTGTTCACCTAAGGTGCAGGCACGCACAGGACATTCCATTAAGACGTGTAGCGACAAAAAATGCTCCCTGTCAGATGCTATTATGCAATGGCCACTGGATGTGACGCGAGATAACCTCCACAGGAACGTTCCCATGAGTGCAAGAGCCCATATTTCATGACTGCAGAGCCCACTGGCGAAAAACACAACCGTCAGGCAACTGCCGTGCGCATCCCGCAGCCTCACTCGTTGCTGTTTCGCTGACAGGTCAAGACAGTACAACTCTAGACGCAGCCAAACTTTCGCCACAAGATGTAAACGCTCTCTGAAGAGAGTCGCGGGTTACAGTCTTTCCTGCTGTCAAGAAGACTTTCCCTGTGATCAGATGGTCTTTCCTCACTGTCACTAGGCCTTTGCACAGAGTCGACCAAAAGGCAGATACACACGTTCTATCTATATCCGGATGAAAACAAACGTTAGCGGCTTCTGCTTTTTTTTCTTCTCGTTATGTACCAACTCGCTGTAATGCGTACCCTTGAAGTACGTCACACACATATGTACCTACGACTCTAGATAAACCGGCCGCCGTGCAGCTGTTTAATTAATTATTTATCTTAACAACATGGTGATCATTTGTGTAACCTTTGCAAAATAAACCAACCATACAACCCTTGTTGTTATCTAGCCTACCGAAGTAACTATACGCTACTTCTAACGTTTTTAGCTCGGGCAATTGTGTAACATTTTGTATTTGATCCGACCAGAATAACTGTACGTACTCTGAGCAGCTTAACACGTATTTAATCTTGAAAGTGTGCAATGCATCCGACTTCAGCAACTGTACACATTCTAATCTGAGCATCTGTACAACACACTGGCTGTACAAGTACCGTCGCCTGACCAGCTGTTCAATACATGCATCCCGAGTAACTGAAATATGTGTAGTCTTGGCACTTTCAAGATGCAGCAAACGAAATGTGTCAATAATATTGTGCCATCATTTCAGAATGAGCAACTGTTCAACAGCTCTACGCTGCCCTTCTAAAATGAGCAGTTGCACAGTTTTCAGCTGAGCAGTTGATTAGAACATTTCAAACCTGAATCACATTTCAAACCCGAACAACTGGTCAATGACCTCCTTCAGTGACCAACGGCTTACTTCATCTCTCTGGAGAAATCGTGAACTGTCTCTGACACAACAAAACTGAACACTAGTGAAATGCTTCTATGGCCATTATACTGCATAATTATGTTCAGTTCAAATCCGTCCAGTGCTTTATTTAATGTCTTTTCATCGTCAGATGATATTAGACACTTAATAGCAAGAAAACCCACATCCACACTTATCTTATCATCCATGTAAGTACTTTCAAACCCACATCTTATATATATATATATATATATATATATATATATATATATATATATATATATATAATATATATATATATATATATATATATATATATATATATATATATATATATATGTTAAGAATATTTTTAAAAAATGAAGTATTTTTAAAAAATGAAGTATTAACAGATGTTGCTCCCCAAGGGGTTGAGCACCTTCAGATTTTTAAAGAACACTTATATATATATATGTGTATATATATATATATATAATATTATATATATATATATATATATATATATATATATATATATATATATATATATATATATATATATATACAACAAACTAATAAATTCCAAGGATAAGTACCGAGCACCGTTCCAGCAACTTACAGAGCAGCTTGGTGTTGCAATGACTGCAAGAAATATTGAATTATAAACAAAGCTTGTTCTTATGTTTAGATTATCATCCATGTAAGTACTTTCAAACCCACATCTTATATATATATATATATATATATATATATATATATATATATATATATATATATATATATATATATATAACTAATAAATTCCAAGGATAAGTACCGAGCACCGTTCCAGCAACTTACAGAGCAGCTTGGTGTTGCAATGACTGCAAGAAATATTGAATTATAAACAAAGCTTGCTCTTATGTCTTAGATTGAAGAAATAGGGGGAGATAAGCATACATATCTGCAGTGGTAGATGATTCTGCCTAACTAACAGTATGTGCTTGAGTGGATGAATGGGGAAAAATAAAATAAAATAAATGCTTCTCACAATGAACCTTCAGCAAGCTTATAGTCTCCAAGGGGGAGACACCCTCCAATAGGGTGGGAAACTCACTAACATATAACTCCTGGTCATATACCGATATTTCGAAACTTGGTGGTTTCTCCTCAGTGACCGCGGAAAGTGTAATTTGACTCCTCTGCATTTTCAGTTTTAAGAAGAATGCAATCCCAGAAAAGGCTGGTGTGCAATACCGTAGTATGTTTGTTGAGTTTTCAAAAAACCAACCAAAGCTGCCAGCTTCTTAGGTGGCAGCTTTGGTTGGTTTTTGAAAACTCAACAAACATACTACTGTATTGCACACCAGCCTTTTCTGGGATTGCATTCTTCTTAAAACTGAAAAGGCAGGGAGTCAAATTACCACTTTCCGCGGTCACTGAGGAGAAACCACCAAGTTTCGAAATATCGGTATATGACCAGGAGTTATATGTTAGTGAGTTTCCCACCCTATTGGAGGGTGTCTCCCCCTTGGAGACTATAAGCTTGCTGAAGGTTCATTGTGAGAAGCATTTATTTTATTTTATTTTTCCCCATTCATCCACTCAAGCACATACTGTTAGTTAGGCAGAATCATCTACCACTGCAGATATGTATGCTTATCTCCCCCTATTTCTTCAATCTAAGACATAAGAGCAAGCTTCGTTTATAATTCAATATTTCTTGCAGTCATTGCAACACCAAGCTGCTCTGTAAGTTGCTGGAACGGTGCTCGGTACTTATCCTTGGAATTTATTAGTTTGTTGTATTTTAGTCCCTTGCGGATTCATTCCAAGAACTGGCCGTCAGCACTTGTATCTTAAGAGGATATCTTTTTATATTTTCTACTTTTCACAAGAAAATGTAGCTTTTTCATTTGCTTCTTAGGTGGCAGCTTTGGTTGGTTTTTTGAAAACTCAACAAACATACTACTGTATTGCACACCAGCCTTTTCTGGGATTGCATTCTTCTTGAAACTGAAAAGGCAGGGGAGTCAAATTACCACTTTCCGCGGTCACTGAGGAGAAACCACCAAGTTTCGAAATATCGGTATATGACCAGGAGTTATATGTTAGTGAGTTTCCCACCCTATTGGAGGGTGTCTCCCCCTTGGAGACTATAAGCTTGCTGAAGGTTCATTGTGAGAAGCATTTATTTTATTTATATTTTTCCCCATTCATCCACTCAAGCACATACTGTTAGTTAGGCAGAATCATCTACCACTGCAGATATGTATGCTTATCTCCCCCTATTTCTTCAATCTAAGACATAAGAGCAAGCTTTGTTTATACTTCAATGTATATATATATATTTTATATATTATATATATATAAAATATATATATATATATATATATATATATATATATATATATATATATATATATCTTTAAATCTTTGCCAAGTCATTACTATAATGACAGAAGAATTGTTAGCCTGCACTTAACTTCTTTCCCCCCGTTATTTAATTGTTCAGCATTATATATATATATATATATAATATTATAAATATATATATATAATATATATATATATATATATTATATATATATATATATATATATATTAATATGGTTGAACAGCCTAAAACGATTCTAAAAGCGCTCCACGCCTTGGGAGCAACATTTGTTAAAACAAGTATAAAGAGAATTTTAATATTCCTTTTTAATACTTGTTTTAACAAATATAATATATATATATATATATATAATATATATATATATATATATATATATATATATATATATATATATATATGTATATTTAAAATGCCTAAAACAATTCTATAAGTGCTCAACCCCTTGGGGGCAACATTAGTAAAAACAAGTATTAAAAGGAGTGCTAAAATTATCTACAAATTTGTTTCAAGCGGCTTGGCTATCGTCAGGATGAAGTTTGGGTTGCCCACCGCCGACGTCATATAGCGTGTGAGGCCCGGTTGCAGCTGTTTTTGCGTGCGTGTTGGTTGCACGTGTTTTGGGGTTTTTTTCAGGTTGTTGTACGGGGTGTGTTCACTAACAACGATTTCCATTTATGCCTGCATTTTGTTGGATGCGTCAATTAGGTTTTTGAGGTTGGGCATACATGAGTACGATAGTTTGACAGTGTTTTTGTTAAATATTTTGGACAGTTTGTGTTCTTTTGGAAATGAAGAAGTGGATACAATTACAAATTACAATACAACCCAGACAACAACACAAATAAAAGCAAGAAAAATAGGAAAAGAAAAATCATATGGTATAACCCCCCATACGACGGGAAACTCAAAACAAACATAGGGGAAGAATTCTTCAAAATCCTAACAACTTCATTTCCAAAAGAACACAAACTGTCCAAAATATTTAACAAAAACACTGTCAAACTATCGTACTCATGTATGCCCAACCTCAAAAACCTAATTGACGCATCCAACAAAATGAAAATCAACACAGCAAAGAAGGGTGAAGAAAGGAAATCTTGACATTGCACCAAAAAAGAGCAGTGCCCACTAAACAATAAATGTCTTCACAACAACATTGTATACCAGGCTACTGTGACATCAGAAAATGAAAAAGAAACATGCATAGGGATCACTGAAAACCACTTCAAAACCAGATATGCAAACCACAAACAGTCATTCAACAAAGAAAAATACAAAAACCAAACTGAATTGAGCAAATACATTTGGAAACTTAAAAACGCAACACTAAACTATAACATATCCTGGAAAATCATAAAAAGGGCATCACCATACAGCAATATTTCAAAAAGATGCAACTTATGCCTAACCGAAAAATGGCTAATACTATGTAAACCACACTTAGCAACTCTTAATAATAAAACAGAAATAGTAAATAACTGCAGGCATAAATGGAAATCGTTGTTAGTGAACACACCCCGTACAAGAACCTGAACCCCCCCCCCCCCCCCCCCCCCGCCCCCCAAAACACGTGCAACTAACACGCACGCAAAAACAGCTGCTACCGGGCCTCACACGCTATATAACATCGGCGGTGGGCAACCCAAACTTCATCCTGACGATAGCCAAGCCGCTTGAAACAAATTTGTAGATAATTTTAGCACTCCTTTTAATACTTGTTTTTACTATATATATATATATATATATATATATATATATATATATATATATATATATATATATATATATATATTTACGTAAGTCAAATACCCTAGTGGTACACAAAATTGTTGATGTTTATGAAAATTTTGCAACTTGTGATTACCAAATAACCATGGCAGTTTCAGCAACATATGGACCATACTGCATGTGCGTACGTGCGTGCGTGCGTGTGTGTGTGGTGCGCGCGCGCGCGCGCGCGCGTGTGTGTGTGTGTGTGTGTGTGTGTGTGTGCGCGCGCGTGCGCGCGCGTGTGTGGGTGTGTGTGAAGATTAAATCAGAGAAAAAAAGTTTTGTGGGAACTTAAGGTTAAACAGCCCGGAAAAGTTCCCTGAGAGTTGAAAAATAGTCATGTCGGAGAGAGAGAGAGAGAGAGAGAGAGAGAGAGAGAGAGAGAGAGAGAGAGAGAGAGAGAGAGAGAGAGACAGACAGACACAGAGACAGAGAGAGAGAGAGAGAGACAGAAAGAGAGAAAATCAGATGAACTGTTGGAGACATACAGACAGATTGTCAGAGAGTTATCCATCTTATCAAACAAAGTTTGTGAAAACTACATAGGTTAGTCTTGAAGAAAAAAAGAAAAAAAAAACCTACACATTTACTACATTTCACATTCCAGTTGGCTAGTTTTCCTTGCAGAAGTTGTGACTGACAAGACGGGGGTAGAGGATCTACGTCCCCTCAGGTTTCTCCCTCTATCCCATCACGCCTGCAGACCTGATTGTGTTATTGTTGTTCTGTAACTCGATTGATATACCCGGGACGGTACAGCCAGTCTGACGTTTGTTTCCTTACTTTCCGTTACCGTCTGCCACTGTTATGGTTCTCGATCTCGTCATCGTCATTGTCACAATCATCATCATCATCATCATCAGCAGCAGCAGCAGCAGCAGAAGAAGAAGAAGAAGCAACAGCAGCTTCCAGCATCACCTTGACGTCGTCCTCATCGTTATGATGAAGGAATCTAATGTTGGGTTGCTTACTAGACAGACAACGTCTTTATGTGAGACTGGAGACCGATCTCTGTGTCTTAGGGACCGGAAGAGTTCAGTTGGTAGAGCGCCGGAAATCTTTGTGATCCTGGCGATTCTGGGGTTGAGGGTTACGATCTCCTCGGGCCGTTTCGGTAGAAGAGGATTTTTTCCCCCGGAGTTAGCATTCGTTCTGACCCCATTTCCAGAAAGCGCTTCGAATGAGATGATAAACTGAGGTTCCATGTCTGAACGTATGCATAATATCTTGCACACATGTAAAATCCCATTATCAACTTTCGGAAGAGAAGGCCCCTTTCTAGCCGTTGGTATGGATAACACATTATACTCATTGCAGGTACCGATATCATGAAAGAATGAATGAAAAACTGAATGACTGATATTCGACTGAATGACAAGGAAAACGACACAATGCAGTGCCTAGCAGGCAGTTCTTCTACTACTACTACTACTACTACTACTATTTTAGGGGCATCTT
>CM031601.1:17342613-17347613 GCA_018398815.1 Conus ventricosus
ACAAACAGAACCAAACAAAGAAAGAAATGTCCGTATCATCAATAAGTCTGCACCACAGAATCACCACTTTGGCATACATTCCAGAGAAGAAAGGTACAGATAATGAAAGAAAGAGAAAAGGAAGATAGCGATGAAAACATAAAGGATCGAGGAAGAAGAAAAACGAGAGAAGGGAGAAAGAAAGATTTCCAGCCGTCAGATTGCTTGCATTGACTGCGTGATCACTTTGGTTCTTTATCTTCCTTCCCCAGAGACAGAGAAAGAAAAGACATGAATAAACCAACAAACAGACAAAAGACGAAGGAATCAAGACATACCACAAGTAAGGCATCCAAAGATAAGAGGACAAAAAACAAAACCAAAAAAAAAAAAACGGAAAAAACAAATTAAAAGAAAACGTTTCATGCCGTAAGTTAGCCCGCTCTGACTTTGTAAACAGTTCTGTATCTTCCTGAAAGAAAAAAGAAAGAAGGGAAGGACAGAGCTAAACAAACACACAAGCAAGCAATGAAAGAATAGACAAATGTACAGAGAAAACAACGAACGAAAAATAAAAGAAGGGAGAATGAAAAACAACAAGAGCGATTGTAGGATGTCAGATTCCCTGCTTTGACTTGGCAATCACTACAGTTCATAATTTTCATTGACCCCCCCCCCCCCCCCCCCCCCCCCCCAAAAAAAAAAAAAAAAAAAAAAAACAAGAAGAAAAACACAAGTATACAGATGAATAAACTGACAAGCAAACAAAACCAACACTGACAAGAATTCAAAAGTTGTACACATTACATTTCAAAGGAGAGAGAGAGAGAGGAGAGAGAGAGAGAGAGAGAGAGAGAGAGAGGAGAGAGAGAGAGAGAGAGAGAGAGAGAGAGAGAGAGAACTTCATTACCTCCAATCGCCTGCACTGACTCTGTAATTACTGCCTTCATTGGTCAGAAGAGTATAATTAAGTATTAAAAAAAACCCAGAGACACACACAGAAAAACAGACGGAGAGTATGAAAGGAGGGAAGAGCAGAAAAAAGACCAGGAATAAAAGACCCCCCAAAGTAAGACAGAAAACGACAGGAAGAGATAAAACAAAATGACCGAATGAAAGAACTGAAATGGTAGAGACCTGAGCCAAATATGAAAGAAAGAAAGAAAGAAAGAAAGAAAGAAAGAAAAAAGAAAGAAAGAAACCACCACAATGAGTAAATAATCAAACGAAAGAAAGAACAGAAAGGAAGCAAGAAAGAAAGGACACATATAAGAAAAGATAAAAAGAAGGGACACAAAGAAAGAAGAAAGAAGAGAGAAAGAAAGACAGAAAGAAAGAAAGAAGAAAAATAAGAACACACACGAATGAAAAGACAGAAAGAAAAACAGGGGGAGAGAAAGACTGAACGAAAACAAAGGAAACGAAAGACTGACGAACAATGAGAATTAAAGAAAATAAAAAGACAGAAAGACAGTCAGCCAGCGCGCCAAGAAGGATATAGACCGAAAAACTGATGGGAGAAGAACGTCAAACACACATGAAACAGAAAGTAGAAAAGAAAGAATAAGAACGCGTATCAAGTGAGGATAAGAAAACGTTTCAAATTCTCTTAGGCATCTCAAAACATCTACATTATTTAACATAGTCATCGCAGCATTCTGTCCACATCGTTTAAGTGTCTTCGGCGTGTTTTGGTGCTCATCATTTCTGTCCCAAAGTTTGGAACCTAGCATTAGGTACCGATGTTTCTGGTCTGCAGCATTTTGTCCAATGAAAATTATTGGGATCCTGATTGTTCGTGCACTCTCTCTCTCTCTCTCTCTCTCTCTCTCTCTTCATTATTGAGATCCTGATTGTTCATGCTCTCTCTCTCTCTCTCTCTCTCTCTCTCTCTCTGACGCCACTCCTCTCCTATCCCCCACTGATGTGATTAGTAAACTTCGCCTGGAGCACCACCTGGCTATGTCTGTTTGTGCCAGGGACACGCACGCAAGCCCTGCTAACAGCCCCCGGGGCTGTGGCCAGTTGCCCTGTCAGAACAAAGGACAGTGCTCACGTGCACTGGCTACGCAGTCTGCGGTATGCATACAAACACCATTCCCATAACAGTTCATGGCTCGTGATTATGACCCAAGCCTCTCCATCCTAGCACGCACCTCGGGTTAAGCTCAACAGCGATTTGAACTAGTCACGGCGGTTCTTTAGGCTGAGCCGTATGAGTCACTGGGTATGGTCCTGGTATGGTATGAGTCACTTGGTGTAAGTCATTTGGCATGGTCCTGGTATGGTATGAGTCACTTGGTGTAAGTCATTTAACACGGTCTTGGTATGGTATGAGCCACCTGTTACGAGTCATACTTACATATATACAATATATATTACATAGAAGGGGCAGTGTCCGGTTGTAGCTTTTCGATGGTTACAGTTTATCAAAAGCGCACGTTGAAGACGTTTGTTCCCTCTACTTGGTCTACATGGCTCTCTGTCTGCCTCCTGCTCTCCGGCTGGCTGGCCAGCTGTTCACCACACACAAAGGGTCAAAATGTCATGTTTGAAGCACACGCGCGGTGATGTCCCAGCAAGCAGCGTCTTACGCACAGGCAGTGGGCCGACTGACCACTGACCAGCGCACAAGAAGAGACTGGCACGCACACACACACACACACGCACGCACGCACGCACGCACCACGCACGCACGCACCCCCCCCCCCCCCACACACACACACACACACACTTACCCTTGTTGGCAGTCCAGGCAATCGAAGTGTTCTCTCACACCGATGTGTTTGATTACTTGTGCAAGTGAATGAGACAAATGTGAATTACAGAAATGTGACAGGAGCTGATGATAATGACATTACTAATAATGATAACGACAACGAAGACGACGACGACGACGACGATGATGATGATGATGATGATGATGATGAATGATGATGATGATGATGATGATGATGATGATGATGATCCTACTACTACTACTGCTGCTGGTGCTACTACTACTACTACTACTACTACTACTACTGATGATGATGATGATGATGATGATGATGATGATGATGATGATGATGATGATATCAATAATAAGTGTCATGTGACGTAGCCTCACATCAAGTCATGTGACGCTCCATCACATGTAGTTAGTGATATGAATCATTTCCCCATGCCACTACT
This sequence comes from Conus ventricosus, assembly GCA_018398815.1. Taxonomy (NCBI): domain Eukaryota; kingdom Metazoa; phylum Mollusca; class Gastropoda; order Neogastropoda; family Conidae; genus Conus; species Conus ventricosus. The sequence continues at coordinate 17,345,767 of CM031601.1, forward strand.
AAAAAGGAAGAATATTCATGTGGCTTGACTAGTGTAGCCGGCGTCCCCAAATAATTGTGAGAATGACTCATTAAAGAAACAAGGGTGGTCATTGGGTGAAAGTGACCACTGAGAGATAGTTTAACAAGGGCTGGTAAGGTGCTGGTCATGTGTTTTGAAAACTGAGTATGCACTCACTAGGAGGAGGGAGGAAAGAATCAGTTTTAGCCCAGCAGATGGCCTAGAGACTCGAACCTGTCAGGACGCTGGTCCTCACTGCTGACCAGTCATTACCAGGTGAGCCATAGATAGTTGGGGAAAAGCTACAGGGGAAAACCTAAAGAAAAGAGAAAGAAAGAATTCATAATTAAATTGGGAAGCAGGTTACTTACACGAACCTTATTCGTGTTTCAGCCCTTCACCTTCACCCTTCACCTTTCACCCGTGAGGTGGTTAAAGATGGCCATGGTGTGGGGAACACACCGGTAGTTCAGCCCCAGACTCCAGGAAGAGGAGTTGGAACTCATCATCTCTCCAGTGACAGGAGAAGTCGAGGGAGAGGAGTCGGAACTCATATCTCCAGTGACAGGAGAAGTCGAGGGAGAGGGTCGGAAATCATATCTCCAGGACGGGAGAAATCAAGGGGCGATACGATGTCTGAGAGAGAGACAGGGAAACATGACAGCATGGAGTCTTATATCTGATGCAGGCATGGCATCGATGATTTCAGGAGTTATTTATTCTCCTGGTCTGGATTTTGGGCTAATGTAATGTGAAGGCCATGACTTTATAGAATCTTGAATGAATTAGTTTATCTCTCAGTGTAAAGAGAGATGCATGTATAAAATCTGTGTATAAATTGTTTGATGTGAATTAGTAAAGTGTTTTTCCGAAGGAGAGGGGAGAAGAAAAACATTCGGTAGTGCGCCTTTTGGTTGATTGGAAAGATTGCGTGTGCGTATGGAGTAAATGCTGTCATGAATGCGTGGGTGCAAAAGTGACAGTGTGACAATAATAATAATGATAACAATAAGAATAAGAATAACAATGATAGTAATAATATATATAATAATAATAATAATAATAACAACAACAACAACAAAATAATAATAATAATAATAATAATAATAATAATAGCGATCATCATCATCATCATCATCATCATCATCATCATCATCATCATCATCATGTAATCAGCAAATCTGAGACTGGTAATTGTTTGCCCCTCAATACTAACTGTGCCGATACGATCTTCCCGGGCATCAGTCATTATTCGTTCAAGGAAGATGTCGACCAGTGTGGGGGACAATAGGCAACCTTGACGTATGCCAACGGATATGTGCAACCAGTCTCCTATCTTCCATGGACAAATATCGCACTGTTGCTTGTTTGTACAGCTGTTGGATTATTTGAATCAGCTTTTACCCCTTATTGTAGCTCTTCATAGTGGCCCAAAATGTATCATATCATACACGGTCAAATGCCTTTTCGTAGTCAATGAAGACATGGAAGGTGTCTTGCTGATACTGGCTGTATTTTTTCACACAGAACTCGGAGGTTGAATATTTGTTCTGTTGTGCTCTTTCAGCATCTGAAGCCAGCGTGTTCTTCCGTGATTTTTTTCTTCTGCCTGGGGTCTCAGTCTGTTTAGAATAACTTTCAGCAGCATTACTTCAGTAAAGTGATGTTTGCGAGCATGACAGAATCGTAAATAGTTATAATAGATATGCGATTTTGAAAAAAAAAAAGAGAAAAAAGAGAGAGAAACGGTACCTGAAATTCATACGTAAATTGTAAATTTACCAGCGATAGCTTTAACGTCCACACCATTTCTCTGATGTTCCTGTACTCTATGTTTGAACGTCCAA
>CM031601.1:17357613-17367613 GCA_018398815.1 Conus ventricosus
CTTGTCCGTCAACTCCAAATCCTATTGTCTTCCGCCCCGTGAGACGTCGGGATCCCTACCAGGGCTATGAGTTAGGGCGGATTAGGCCGCTGTCACAGGGATGTAAAATATAATTGATGAAAATTACAATCAACAAAGGAAAGTGGGACGAGCGAAAGAAAGGAAGAAGAACAGAAAGAAAGAAAGAAACAAACAAAAAACAGAGTGACTCTCTAACTGGAAAACAATCCCTGACAAGCTGACCAAAAATGAATAAATGAATAAGTAAATAAATGAATACATACATACATACATACATACATACATACATACATACATACATACATACATACATACATACATACATACATACATACATACATACATACATACATACATACATACATACATACATACATACATACATACATACATACATACATACATACATACATACATACATACATACATACATACATACATACATACATACATACATACATTACATACATACATACATACATACATACATACATTACATACATACATACATACATACATAAAAACATCATACATACATACATACATACATACATACATGCATACATACATACATACATACATACATACATGCATACATACATACATACATACATACATACATACATACATACATACATACATACATACATACATACATACATACATACATACATACATACATACTGCATACATGCATACATACATACATACATACATACATACATCATACATGCATACATACATACATACATGCAAACATACATACATACATACATACATACATACATACATACATACATACATACATACATACATACATACATACAACACAACATCAAGACAGACAGACAGAAAAACAATGTACACCATCTACACGAAAAAATCCCTACAGGCTGACCAAAAATTACTGAATAAGTAAATGAATAAATGACGATGACGAGGATGGTGATAATGAGGAGGAGGAGGACGACGACGATGATAATGGGGAGGACGAGGAGGAGGAGGAGGGGGACGACGACGACGACGATGATGATGATATGATGATGATGATGATGATGATGATGATGATGATGATGACGATGATGATGACGATGATGATGTTGATTGCAAAGTGATGCAGTGTGTTTTAATAGTAGTCCTGTAGTAAGTGTGTCAATGGTATTACCCCAGAGGCTGACTGCACGCTACGCTACTTCTGTGAATATGATTGGTTAAATCAGTCGATGCGGCACCCCCTTATGCCTCTGTTCGACTTTGTATAATGGCGGTTTTTATTCTCTCCGCTCCCCGCCCCCCCCCCCCCTACCAGGCGTGGTGTGATATATATATATATAATATATATATATATATATTATATATATATATATCACACCACGCCTGGTAGGGGGGGGGGGGGAGGAGAAACCACCAAGTTTCGAAATATCGGTATATGACCAGGAGTTATATGTTAGTGAGTTTCCCTCCCTATTGGAGGATGTCTCTCCCCCTTGGAGAATATAAGCTTGCTGAAGGCTCATTTTGAGAAGCATTTATTTTATTTTTTCCCCATCCACCGACTCAAGCACATACTGTTAGTTAGCAGAATCATCTGCCACTGCAGGTATGAATGAGTATCTCCCCCTGTTTCTTCAGTCTAAGACATGGGAGCAAGCTTTGTTTGTAGTTCAATGTTTCTTGCGGTCATTGCAACACCAAGCTGCTCTGTAAGTTGCTGGAACGGTGCTCGGTACTTATCCTTGGAATTTATTGGTTTGTTGTATATATATATATATATATATTATATATATATATATATATATATATATATATATATATATATATTGATGAAAAATTTGTAGTCAGCACCGCCACGGAGTTCATTTTTTGATTCAAGCTTTCGCCAAAAGGTTTCTTCAGGAAGTAATATATATATATAGTAAACGTATATATATATATATATATATATATATATATATATATATATATATATATATATTTTATATATATATATATATATATATATATATAATATGTGTGTATATATATATATGAATACACCACACACACACACACACACACACACACACACACACACACACACACACACACACACATATATATATATATATATATACATATATATATATATATATATATATATATATATATATATATATATATATATATATATATATATATATATATAATATATATATATATATATCAATATCAATGTGATTAAAATTCCTAAAATGATTTTCAGAGTGCTCAACCCCTTGGGGAGCAACATTTGTTAAAATAAGGTTTTTAAAAAAGTCAGTCTACAAATTTGTTTCAAGCTGTTCGCTGTCGTCAGGATGATTTTGGTTTGCCCACGCCGGTGTTATATAGCGTGTGGGCTCCTGTTTGCGGTTGTTTGCACGTTTGGCAAACCAAAATCATCCTGACGACAGCGAACAGCTTGAAACAAATTTGTAGATTGACTTTTTAAAAAACCTTATTTTAATATATATATATATATATATATATATATATATATATATATATATATATATATATATATATATATATATATATATATATATATATATATATATATATATATATATGTGTGTGTGTGTGTGTGTGTGTGTGTGTGTGTGTGTGTACTTATATACATATGTGTGTGTGTGTGTGTGTGTGTGTGTGTGTGTGTGTGTGTGCGTGTGTGTGTGTGTGTGTGTGTGTGTGTGCGTGCGTGCGTGCGTGTGTGTGTGTGTGTGTGTGTGTGTGTGTGTGTGTGTGTGTGTGTGTGTGTGTGTGTGTGTGTGTGTGTGTGTGTGTGTGTGTGTGTGTGTGTGTGTGTTTCACCCACGTATTCTCTATCACCTCTCTCTTCCTCTTGTCCCTGGCCAAGGCAGCTATCTCCGCCCTAGTCTTGGTCAGGTCGTCGTTGAGGTAAGGCGGTTCTTGGCAGACTGGGACTGCGTCGCTGTAGATCACTGAAGGCGAGGAAACAGCTTCCTCTGGTCCACCTGGCGACGACCTTGATAATAGTTTCTGTGTCCTCGTCAGCTGTTTCAGGAACACCACTAAGACGCAAACAGTTACGACAATCATACTGCTCTTGATCATCGACCTTGTCCTTTAGCGCGGAGATCTCCTTCTCCTTTGCCATTTCAGGCTTTCTAATTCTTTGCTGAGACGAACAGTGAACTGAGCTGCCACAACGTTCGAGATCATCTCTATAATTTGCGGGTCAGACAGTAAAGATTGTAGCTCTTGTTTTAAATCGAAACCTGATGCCATGGTGGGGTAAAGTGCAGAGTCACAGACAGAATCAGTAGGCACAAGGTCAATCGCAGATGCACGACTGTCAAAATATTCGTCTGACTATGTGGGAGGGTGTGTATTCTAATGATACCATGATGTGGACAATATACTAGGAACTATTCGCCCGTTCCTGAATCTGCGCGTTTTCCATTGTGGCTAACCTTTGTCGTCCCCAGTCTTACTAGCATAGGTTCTACGTCTTGAACGAGTTGAGGAGAACATGGATGTGCGTGAAGATGAAGATGAGCAGGTGAGGGTATAGGTGGAGCAATAACATTAATAGAACCTCATTGCGGTTATGCCTTCTTGTCTAGTTTCTACCAGTCGACAGAATTCTACTGATTTGCACCCTACTGATAATTAGCATTTTAACAGCAGTGTGGCAAAGTGGTACGCGTCGCAGATTACCAGTTGACATACCTCAGGTTCCATTCCCACCAAGGCCGCCTGTTAAATTATCAGGCCCCGCCGGCTCCTAATCGGTGTTCCCGTTGTTACGGTTTCAGTGAGAAGACTGGAACAACACAGTCGGATTCCATTTATTTAATGAATGTAAATCTGACCAACTTCCTGACCAACATTGCAGGTGTCTGTATCTCTCGGCCCTGATAGACGCCGGATCAGCCGTGTCTCTGAGCAGGATATCATTCCATACTATCATTGTCATCATCCTTTTCCTCGTCGATCTGATTTGAAAAGAAACAAAAAAGTATCTAATTTTGCGGCCTGTCATGACTTGCTCTCGAAGTGACCTCAGTTTCCATTCCCTCTCCACGCCTACGACCTTGGTCAGTTCGTGTCGAGGTCATCGGTATCGGCAAAATTCAAACAGAAAGTCGTTGGACTGATGTTGTGGCACCCTCAAGAAGAGGTGGGTACGGAAGGGTGTGGAAGGGGGCGGTGGCGAGGGTTGGGGGAGGGGAGGGGGGGCACACACTCACTCGGGTTCCGGGCTAAGCAACGATTGGTGTAAACAGGGGGCTTAAAAGGGATTGTCTTGTGTATGTTGGAGTAGAACAGGCACCACTGAATACTACCGAAATAACCCAGCAGCGGTGCAGTGTCTCCTCTGGTGGGTTGCCTCATTAGTATTGATTGTATGTTGTACCATGGTTGAGGGTCAGCGACGTATTAAGTGAGGGTGTGGCTAGAGGGGAGCCAGATTAGACGGCGTGGGAGTGAACTGAAGTGACACGAAGGTAGAGATAGAAAGAAAGCAATGTCAACGACTCAAATCGGTTAAGCGAAATTGGCACAATCAGTTCATTATAAGCGGCACAGTCAGTTCATTATAGGCGGCTTTTGTTACAGCAACATTCTGAAAGCATTGAGGGCTGAGAACAAAAATGACTTCATGTGCAACCGACATCAATACAACCGGAATATATCCTCCACCCATCCTCGCCCTCACCCTCGTCTCTTCCCTAGCCAAATGTGATTAGATAATCCCTGAGGATTGCAGTGAAGCAGATACTTTTTTTCTCTTTGTTTCTTTGTTTATCTGTTTGTTTCTTGTTCTTTCGAATCGTGGTTCACTTCTCCCGCCTCGGATTTAATTACCTAATCTCCACCTGTCTGTTATTGAATGCAAGTTTTTTTCTTTTTCATATAATTTCATCCTTCTTATCTGAATTCTGTTCATTCCTTTCCTTTTTGTTGTTGTTCTTTTGATCAACAATTTATTTAGAGCATGGCAATTTGATTAGAAGTTCCAAGGGTTTACAGAAAGTGTGTAGAATCCACAGAAGAGAGCAGGAAGGAAGTCACAGAAAGATGGACATAAATTACGGCTCCAATCAGCTCCATTCACTCTTGGTGTTCGTCGCGCAGCCGACCGCAAAGGCTTCCTAAGAGCCAGCCACACGTCGCTTTATTTTGGGGAGCATGGCTTTATTGTAAAGGGAAACAACTCAGCCAGGATGGCCCTTGTTGCTTTTGTAGGAGGCGGACCCACCGAGGCAGTTATGTACGTTTTAGTGCATACTACTTGCCAATGCTTATAGGGTTTAGTTTTCATTATGATGTTTGAATGATGCCAGAAATTAAAAATGCATGAATAAGAAAGCAAAAATGAACGAATGACTGACAGGGTGAATGAATGAATGAATGAATGAATGAATGAATGAATGAATGAATGAATGAATGAATGAATGAGTTAATTTTCTTACCAATGCAGGTTTTTTGTTGTTGTTTTTTATAATTAGTGTTGATATATTTCTAAACCACACAATGTGAAAATGACAACGGAAAAGACAAAAAAAAAGGGAAAAAAAAAGAGAAATAGACATTTTCAGGCACATGGTAATTTCAGGACTGTTAGCCTGTTCTATGGTGGTAGTGGTGGTGGTGGTGTGTGTTATAACACAATTGTTGTTGTTGTTGTTTTTTCCCCACGAAACGCATTAATGTACATTTAGTACTGTTACAGCCAAAAAGTGTCGCATTATCAGTTCAACATACACTCGAACCAGTGTTTTTCCACTCTTGTGTAATTCATTTATTCATTTGATTTCGTATCTATCTATCTATCTATCTATCTGTAAGTATCAATATATGCATGAATGTGTTGAAATCCTTTCTTAAACTAGCATTGCTGTCAGCTACTAACAAACATGCCTACACACAAGCAAACAAACATACATACATACAAGCAAAAACTCGCAGTGTCGCAACGAAGTGTCATTCATACGTAAGTCTTATCATCATTTTTAATGCTACAATGATTCACAATGTTAGGAGAAATTACCTATTATTGTGCATTAAAGAGAGAGAGAGAGAGGAGAGAGAGAGAGAGAGAGAGAGAGAGAGAGAGTTTGTGTGTCGGTCTGTCAGCAAAATTGTGGGAGGGGGGAAGAAAAAGCGTACAGAACCAACATGAACAACACCTGGTGCAAATGTAGAATGTGGCCAGGGATATATACCTCATTCAATGTTGGTGTGTATCTGTGGTGCCGATTCAGATCACAGGAGGGATCCAGTATCCATTTACCAACATGATTACACATTACAGGAGGGACCCAGTATCCATTTACCAACATGATTAAACATTACAGGAGGGATCCAGTATCCATTTACCAACATGATTACAAATTACAGGAGGATCCAGTATCCATTTACCAACATGATTACACATTACAGGAGGGATCCAGTATCCATTTACCAACATGATTACACATTACAGGAGGGATCCAGTATCCATTTACCAACATGATTACACATTCTCCGCCAAACAAGAACAATGTGAACTTTTTACTTATGAACTGATAACTATTCACAATTAAACAAGTTTTAATGTAATTAATAGCCAACCGCCCAGAAAACGCAGACAAACGAATCACAAGACAAAACACGACGCGTTTCGACCTCTTGGCTCTTCTTCAGACAAGATACGAAACACCCAGGACAACGAAAGTGAACAAGCAAATCACTTATCTTCATTCACTTCAGCGCAAGATGTGAATGTGCAAAAGCTTTTTTTTTCATTCAACGCCCGTCTGGCGTTGAGGTGAATGAAGAGAAGTGATTGTTCGTTCATTTTCGTTGTCCTGAGCGTCTTGTATCTTACCTGAAGAAGACCCAAGAGGTCGAAACGCGTCGTGTGTTTTTCTTGTGATTCGTTTGTCTGCGTTTTCTTGGCTGTTCGCTGTTAATTCTATTTAAAATTTGTTTAGATTTCCGCCTGCAGGCTCCTCACTTTGCAACTGGATCTATTTACAGTTAGTATACTTTCATTGCGGATAAAAATTTTCTAGTGGTATAAACATTAATATTTCGTCATAACATTTTGCATAATCGGTTTTGAAATATAGATGGGAAGTAACTTCTTTAGTTAATGTCACTATCACTTCCCTTGGAATGAAAAAAAAAATGATGTGACAGAGGTCTTCGTACTCTCAAGTGCCTTTCTAGTTTTCTGTTGCTAAGTTCAACGAAGATGCGTAGCCATTACTAATCGAATAACATTTATTGAAGGTAATTACAGATTTCGAATCATTGGTAATTTTATGATGTTATGTTAATATGCTATTGGGATTTAATATTTATATATCATTTTTGACAGTTGTTTATTCATACCACCAACATGTCCGAAGCCATCCTTCCTTTCTCTGAATAGAGGGATGGCGAAAGCTAATTTTAAATCGTGTATTGTCGTGATGTTGTGTTAACATGCTATTTGGATTTAATATTCATAGGTTGTATGTTAACACTTGCTTACTTATGTCGCCAAAATGTCCGAAGCTATCGTCCATTTCATCGAAAAGAAGAGAGGTAAAAGGACTTTTTTTTTAAAACTGCATGCACCCTGATCAAACAGCAGAACAAATGTTTGTTCCTGGTCTGATTTCAGTTCCAGGATTCATAAGAGAGGTTGAAGTTTGGATTGTACAAAGTGCAGCCGCTCTTCCTTTTCACTGCTTAGCATTAAGCGATAAGATTGTTAAGCTGAGTCATCGATATTTGTGATTAGCAAGGCCAGGCTAAACGTCATATTGCCTCCTCTCATTTTTTCTCTTTTCTTCTTTCTCTGTGTCCGTCTTTCCTTTCTACAGAGAGAGAGAGAGAGGAGAGAGAGAGAGAGAGAGAGAGAGAAGGAGAGAGAGAGAGAGAGGCGCAAAATAATGAAGATCAAAAGTCCCAAGATTACCAGTACAGGCACATTTCTTTCTTTGATAAATGTAGCTAATTGATCAGTACTTTCCTTTGTTTAGGGATATGTTTTTACATTACAAAAAATAAGGTTTTCTGAGCAGAGAAGGTAGAGACTTTTCTCTCGTAAACGCATCTTATTTTGGATCATTTCGAAACAAAATGAAAATGAACGCCTTTATAGTGCATTTTCCACCATCTGCACATATCTTTTTTTTCTCCTCTGCCTAATTCATTGCACAATGTGAGACTGTTGCATGCAAATCTGACCATAGAATAAACGATAACATTGCGAAGATATTGATGTACATCTCTTTTTAAAAGCATATGAAAATAAATAAGAAGGAAGAAGAAAGTTAAACATGTCATGAAATGAACATACGGAGATTCTTCCAAATAGTCCCTGGGATTCTGAGGATGGCTTATTTTTAGACTCTCAGACATGGCTCCACGTGCAGCAAAGTCTGCTTAACTAGGACTGAAACTCTAGAACAAAATCATGCCCGGTCTCACTCACTGTTTTCTTTAAATAAAACCTAACCACGAAAATGTGCATCTAGAAATAAACATAACTGACTAGAGTATATTTTTAGTCCGTGTGATTGCAAAAGTCCGTAATATCGATTTCATAAGCATTATCATCAGGTTAACAAAATAGTCTCACCATGAATTAAGTACTGCACAGTACTGCTGTTTAAATTTAGGGGAAAAAAGTTGTAATGTTAACTTTCACCTATCATCTATAGCACGCAGGTTCCCAAGAATCATACTCTGAGGCGAAACAAATCTGAGTGTGGAAATAATTTCCTGCAGTTGTCAAATATTACATCCACTGGCAGGATTTTTTTTCTTTTCTTTCTTTTTTTTTCGTTCTTTTTTCTTTAAAAAAACAAACAAACTAAAAGCGTGATGCATCTTGAAGGTGTATATAACATCACAGACTACTCTGCCGACCGTATCCAGGGCCTTGGTTGTCTTCCCCTAGCAAGGTGGGCGAGAAGATCTAACAAGAGTGGTGTGTGGCCTTCACGTGTTACACGTGAAAAATAAAGGAACCCATCGCACGTTCCCTTGGTGGTGTTTTGTTTGTTTGTTGTGTGTTGTTTGTTTGTTTTTTTGTACTTAGTGTGTTGTTGTGAAGTATCTAGCTGGTTACAATCGTCAAGGTGAATTAAAGCGTGAATAATGAATAATGCCCTTGTACTTGTTTTGACGTATGAGCGTGGTAAATTACTGCGCTAGTTTCTCGGATTAGACAGTCGGTGGGAATCTTGATGTTCGTTGATGCGAGACAGAGTGGACGGTACCTTGTTTGGGAAATGTGTGTACATGTTAAACGCGCAATCAAGCAGGGCTTCGGTGATCAAATCATCAGGGAAATATTGATTTGAATGAACACAGGAACACAGAGGCACATGCAGGAGTGAAACACACAGCGGCATAACGGAGACAGATTTGTGTCTGTCTGTTGTACTGGGCGCGCGTCTACGTGTGTCTTGGGGTGGGTGGATTGAAGTGGGTGAAAGTTGGAATAAAAGTGGGAAGAGAGGCCAGAAGGTGTTCATGAATGCATGCTGGCGAGAATGGATGAGTGTGTGTGGTGTGTGTGTGTGTGTGTGTGTGTGTGGTGTGTGTGTGTGTGTGTGTGTGTGTGTGTGTGTGTGTGTATGTGTGTGTGTGTGTGTGTGTGTGTGTGGTTTATGTGTGTGTGTGCGTGTGCGTGTGCGTGTGTGTGTGAGAGAGAGAGAGAGAGAGAGAGAGAGAGAGAGAGAGAGAGAGAGAGAGAGAGAGAGAGAGAGAGGAGAGATTCAGTAAGCATATTGCATGCAAGCCAATGTGAGTGCAAATTCTGATTTATTAGAGTCGCCGATTTCAGGTGAAAGTCATGTTTCTTAGAGAATTAATTTCTAAGCTTTCTGTTTATGTTCACAAGCGCACGCGAGAACGCCTCTCTCTCTCTCTCTCTCTCTCCTCTCTCTCTCTCTCTCTCTCTCTCTCTGTTAGTCGTATCTTTGAATAGATGTTTGTGGTTTGTACAGGT
>CM031601.1:17373360-17392891 GCA_018398815.1 Conus ventricosus
AAAAACATCTTGCACACACGTAAAATCCCATCACCAAACTTTCGGAAGAGAAGGCCATTTTGGCCGTTGGAAATGGATGACCCCATTACACATAGCATGCACCATGCGTGAGAAATGGAAAGAATGGATGAAGTAAGGAAATTGAGTGAACAATGTTGAGCAATATTGACTGGATGGCACGGGAAACGACGAATGAAGCGTCAGCGGGCAGCTCTTCAGTCGGCACTACCCAGGTAGGCAGCCCGTTGTAAAAACCCGAGTGTGGATTGGAAAGCGCTTAGAGCTTGCTCTCTAGCCGAGAATAGGCGCTATTATAAGTATTCATTATTTTTTTTTTTTTTTATTTTTAAAATTTTTCCAAAAACAAAAGACAATAACAAGATGCATGTACAGGAAAAAAAAAACATAGTTTCAGAAACAGTTACATGTAGTGATTAGACACTAGTAGGTGATGGACAGATGAGGGCACATCTCTATTATAAAACAGAGGAAAATAATAGAACTGGACTTGACTTCCGGTCACCGAGCCGAAAAGACGTGTGTACACGTTCCTCCCGTGAAGACAGTCGAGGAAAAAAAAAAATAAATCCTCACTCAAGTCGGCAGGCATATCGACAAAACTTCAGGAAAAATTGAACCTTAGAATTCAGCAAATTTTGTATAAAAACATTTAAAAAACATAATTTAATTGTGGTTTATTTCTCCATTTCTCCTGCCCTTTCGCGAAGATATGGGGGGAAACCATGAACTGAAGTGTTTGTCAAGCGAGCCGGTGCTGTGACTTTTGTTGCCGTGAACTTTGGTGGGGTGTTTGTGCTGTGATCACATTCGTTGGATTATAGTGTGTGCTACCGTGTATGTGTGTCGGAGGGGAGGTGAAGAGAAAAGGGAAAGGTTTTAAACTATGAGTACTATATCGAACTACTTTTCTAATAGGCAGAAAAGAAACAGGAACAGCTTTCGTCGTCTTCAGTAAGCGACGCAGGTTTGAGTCCCGGAGTGGAAAAAGGCAAGGCCAAACAAGATAGGAAAAAACAGAGACAGGATAGTGAGAATAGTACCGAAGACATGGATTTACAGAACACATTTACTCGAAATCAAAGAAACAATATCTCAGCTGGCGACTAAAGAAGACGTCTATCGTTACGAAAATGAAATGGAGAGACTAACCGCATCGCTGACCAGCAGAATAGACTCACTGGAGTGCAGTGTTTTTGATCTGGAAAAGGAACAACGACAAGCTGAAAAAACCCAGGTCGACAAAATTCGAGGGGAACGGGCGGAACTTTAGGGTTTAGTTGACGAACAGCGCAGGGAGGCCAATAACATCAGGCGGATCATGAACGATCAGGAGCAACACGGGAGACAGTGGAACCTCCGCGTGTATGGTGTGCCAGAGAAGCAGCAAGAAGAGACTGTCGAAGATTGTGTCAACAAATGTGTAGACATTTTCACTAAGAAGCTGGGGTACCTGTGACGGCCAACCATGTGGAAATAGCACACAGAGCGGGAAAGGCGACCGGAGGGGGCGGCAGACCAAGGCCTCTTCTCATCCGTTTTTTCTCCCGCAGACAGAGGGGACTTGTGCTTGCTGTGCGTAAAAAACTAAAACAATCCGGCATTTCCATCGCTGAAGACCTCACACAGGAGAACTACAAACTTTTACGAAAGGTTGGTTCACACTCAGCAACAATGGCAAGTTGGTCATCCAACGGCAAAATTATGGCCAAACTTAAAAATGGAAAGACTGTCAAATTGGACGTTGATTCTGATGTGAACCAATATTGGCCAAAGAAATGAACTGAGCATGAATCGAACTGAATTTGAACTGAGATTGACGAGGTTGGTGCCGGTGGTGTGGAAGGGGGAAACTTGTCAAAAATTGGATGGTCGAATGTGAAATGCTGAGACTGTGCTTTTGTTGTTGGTGTGTGTGTGTGTGTGTGTGTTTGTGGGTGTGGGTGGGTGTGGGGGGGGGGGTGGGGGGGGGGGGGGAGTGAGGGGAAAAAGTTGTTTCATTCTATAATATATGATTTTGATATATATGATAAGAGATATATGATATTGTACGATATTATATTATATGATTTCCCTATGTGACAAAAACTCAAATTACTGTGACAACTCTTTGTTTGTGCGAGCGCGCACGCGCATATATTCGCACGTCAGCTGCCCCATGCGTGTGGGCCCACGTGCTGGCGCGCACACATTCACATGTCAGTATGACTGATGGAACTGCTCTGTGTATTTTATGTACTGAAAATTGATTGTATGCTCATGTGGTGGTGAAACTGTGTAAGAGGATTGATAATCAATTTAAATGAACTGGAATCCTTGTTAACTTGTAGTTGATGTACAAACTCAAAGCTTTACAAATATCTGATACTGGCGTGGGTAAAATGCTGGTAAGGAAGGGAGGGTATAAGATCGTTAAAATTTGCTCTCTTCCCTTGGGTGTATGTGTGTGTGGGTGTGTGTGTGTTGTTGTTGTTTTTATCTGTTTTCATGTTGGGGAAGGGCAGTGCGGTGTGGGTGGGTTCGATGTGTGATGCTTAGAGGGATGGATAGTAGTATTATCAGCAATGATATGATTTGAAGTAGGGTTTTTTTTTTTTTTGTTTTGTTTGTTTGTTTGTTTTGTTTTTGTTTTTTGCTAAATTGACTTGTGCTGTCATGTGAGTAGTGATGGATTTTGTGTGAGGGCGCGTGCGCTTTGCGATGTGTGTGCGTGTGCGAGCGGGACACATAAACGCAGACGAAGGGTGGCAACAAACATAAGATAACGACCAAACCCATTTTCATGTGTTCACTGTCATCGAGACTGTAATTCCCTGTACCCCCACATTATCCCTCCCTTCCCCCTCATGTGCCCACAGCAGACTTTATAAAAAGGAGAGAGATGACCATGGATCAATATGGTTATGGCATTTGACTGTGAATTTATATTGTGATATAGGCACGCTTTTGTGTGTGTGTGTGTGTGTGTGTGTGTGTGTTGTGTGTGTGGTGTGTGTGTGTGTGTGCGGCGCGCGTGGATGTGGTGGTGTGTGTGTGTGTTTTGTGTGTGTGTGCTGATGTTATAAAAATGTTTCACGAATGCATATAAAAATATGTCTGCACATGTGTATAATCTAATCATAATTCAAATTAGAAACGTGCACTCTAAACATAAAACTTTTTTTTGCTCTTCATTTTTTATTTCATTTTTTATTAGTACTATTTATTTTATTCCCCCCTCCCCCCCTCTCTCTCCTCTCCCTCTCTTTTTCTTTCTCTCTCTTTCTCCCATGAGTGTGGTTTTGTTGCACCCTCACTGCCCCCCCCCCCTCCCCCTCTATAGAATAGTTGTTGCTCCACGTGTTTATGTATTCATGCTGTTTCATGAAGTATTGAATTCTCTATGTGTATTTAACTATGATGTGCCCTAAATATTTTAAAAGGGGGCAGGGTGGGCCCTTTTGTGTGCGGGGTTTGTGTGTGTGTGAAGGAGAGGCCTTTATTTGAAAATTTTTTCCTTTCCCATGAAAAAATGAGCCCCCAGTTTGTTGATTTTGCCTCATTGCAAACCCATGTGTGGGCCCCCATTCCCTTCATTTTGTTTTTTGGCGTCAAAGGGGTGTTTGCTTTTGAACCTGATAAAATTTGGGGTGCCCAAAAAAAAGGGAAAGGGGGAAAAAAGGGGGGGGGGAAAAGCTGATTTATGCACAAAAAAAAAAAAAAGGAAAAAAAAAGAGTCGCGGGCACTTCCCAAACCGCAGGGGGGAAGTGCGCCGCGCGGGGCATTGATTTTAAGCTTAAAACACACCCAGGGTTCTTTTCTTTTTTTTTTTCCCCCAACCTCTCTCTCCCTCTCCCTCCCCCCTCCCTCTCTCTCTCCTCTGTTGTCATCCCCCCTTTCTCACTTTCCCCCCCTCTCTCTTTGCGCGCGCGCCCCGCGGGCACACACGCGCGCACGCGCCCCGCCCCGTGCGCGTGCTCGCTTTTCGCGGGCACGTACCACATATACACGCACCCAAACAGGGGTGTGCCCTTTCCCTGGGAGAAGAACCCCCGCCCCTTTTACGGGGAAAAAGGAAACTATAGGTTTTACCAAATTTGATCAACTCATTGTCTTTCCCCGAAAATTAAATTTCCCTTTAAGACTTTTCCCCCTTACGTCTCCCGTGTTTTTAAGGGCTATTCCTCTGAAGTCTACTGGTAAACTTTGAGTAAAAGTAAAATCGGACCTTTTAATTTTCTACTTATTTGGGAAAAATTTCCCGGTTTCCCCCTTTGGGGACGAGAATTTAAAACCCCAAATTTGTACTAACCCCTCTTGCCCCGGGGGAATGACTACAACAAAGGCCGCCTAAGCCATGGGACATAAAATTTTAGAGTATGGGGGCAAAGTGTTTTGTTTATTGGCCTACTTTTTTGGGGGGTTGCTTTTTTGTTTTGTATCACACCATTTTGGCCCCGCCTGGCCCCCCCCTCCCGCACTAAAATTCAACTAAAACGTTCACTTGGGCCCCTTACACGGGCCCATCCTGTTGTCATTTGTGTTGTCAAAGCCCTTGCGCTTTCCCATGGCAAGTTTGAAACCTACACCTCCCCGGGGGCCGGTTCTTGGGTTTGAAAATTATCAGTATCCCTGTAAATAAAAAAGATTTGATACGCATACTTCGGGAGTATAAAACAAGAAAAATGTGCTGAAACTCGGACAGTGAAAATATGCTGAATTTAAAAACGAGACAACGCCGTTCAAAAACCATAAAAATTTCATGCTGAAAAAAATTTAAAATCTGACCGAAAAAATTGAAGATCCAAGGAGCGGGTGAAGAACGGGGGTTTTAAATAAAACCAGTGAAAGTTTTTCCCTTGAGGCTTTTCAAGATGAAAGGGACGGGAAAACTGGCAGTGCCACACCAATTTTTGCAGCAGTGAAACCCCCCCAACTTTAAAAAGAAGGGCGAAAGAGGGTTTTCCACCGATCCAAATTTTCTCGAGCCAGTTCGGGTTGGAAAGGTTTGGAAAAGATACTGTGAGGGGAAAAATCCTTTTTCTTTTGGCCCAAACGGGGGAGAGGATAAACAAAAATTTTGGGGTGTTAAACTACAGCAAAACCTTCCCAATTACCAAAGTCAATAGTTTTCCTGGAGGGACTTTTCGGCTGAGTTTTTAAAACGAAAATTGCTTTGACAAAAAATTTTTCGTCGTGGTAGCGTACACGAAATTGCGGAACATAGCGAATTTCGCCGTGGTAGGGGTAAGTAATATTGTGCGGCTGGGGGTCTATATACACAAATTGCTGCACAAGAAAATTTTTCGTCGTGGTAGCGTACACGTAATTGGCGTGCCATAGCGTTTCGCCCTGGTATTTGTACAAAAAAATTTACGTGCACGGTAAGGGGGTTTTTTCTAAAACCCCACGAAAATCGGGGCCCCTCCCCTTTAAATTGTTTAACATAGGTTCCAAATTGCGTGCCATAAAAATTTCGTGGGGAAACGTACACGTAATTGCTGCACAAACCCCCCGGGCTCGTTACCCCCCCGGCTCTTTAAATCCCCCCCCTCGTTTACCCCCCCGGGCTCGTTTAACCCAAACCCCAAAACCCTACCCCAACCCCTATCCCAAACCCCCCAACCCCTTTTCCCATCCCAAACCCAAAACCCAAAACCCTATCCCAAACCCCCAAACCAAAAACCAACCCCTATCCCTAACCCTTTCCCTCCCCTATCCTCCCCTATCCCAAACCCCTTTAACCCTCCCCCTAACCCCCCCCTAACCCAACCCCTACCCAAACCCCAAACGAAACCCCAAAAAAAAAAGGGGGGAGTAAGACCCCGGGGGAGAAACGTGGGGGGAGTTCGACATTACGTGTACATGAAAATTTACGTCAACATTTGCCCCGCAATACGTGCGTATAGCAAATTTCAAATAGGTAGTACACGAAATTCTTTGTTACCCCCCCACCCCCCGCCTTTTCTGTCGCCCCCATCTGCGAAAATTTTACACAATGCACATTCGATTTTTGGGGACAATTTTTGTGGTGTACGCTCTTTTGCCTGACAAAAAACGTGCCCACTTTAATTTGACTGTTTGACATTGAAACCCCTTGTCCCGGGGAAAAAATTTTCCGGGTTTTCCCCCCGAAGGGTTTCAGCCAGACTTTGAGATAGCGGGCCAAGCACCCCCGTCAGGATGCTTCATGGGAGCTCGTCCCAGGGGATGCCTTTCATTATTGCCCAAAGGCTTGTGGAGGAAGGTTTTAAAGGGTTCCCTAAAATATCTGTTTTGTCTTCTGTCTGCTGTCTGTCTTCTCTCCTTTTCCTTTTCCCCAAAATTTTCTCCCTTTTCCTTTCGCCTTTTCTTTTTTCCGATTATCTTCCTTCCGCTCTAGGGGGGTTTTCCGGGGCATTTCTCTCCTCCCCCTTAAAAATTTAAATTGGAAAACCCCCTTTAAAACCCCGGGCTTAAATTTTATTCATTTTAATGGGGTCCCGGCCGGTTTGGGATTTGGGTCCCCCCCCCGTACAAAGCCCCTTTAAAAAGTAGGAAGTTTTGACGACGCCTTCAGCCCCTCCCTTTTTTTTGGTCCCCATGGCTGAAAAGACTACTGTGGCCTAATTGGGAAACCCCCTCCCGCGAAAAGTCCGGGAAAAATTGACTCAGTTGGGGGGGTTTGGTTTACATGGTTTTTTCCAACCCTGCTTGAAAACCCGGTTTCGGGCCTTTTAAAACCGAGAGTTGGGAAAAACGAAAACCCTTTTCCCCCCGGGTGACGATAAGAAAGAACAAAAAAATTAATGCGTTCAAAAACATTTTTTTTTTTCAAAAGCCGTTCTTCCCCCCCTTTTTAAAAAAATTTTTTACATTTTGGGGCTCCAAAAGGGGGAAAAAGGGCCCGGGGTTTTGAAAAAAGGGTCAAAACTGTCCTTTCGGGGAAAAAAGGGCCCTTGGAAACTTTCCTCCTTTTCTAAAAGGGAATCCACAAAAAAAGGAAAGGGAAAGGTTTGAAAAACGTTGGGGAATTCCAAAGGGAGGGGCCCATTTTTAAACATTTTCATTCCTCACTCCTCCTAAAAAAACCCTTTTGGAAAAACCTTTTTTGGGGGGGGGAAGGCGTTGGGGGGAAGGGGCCCCGGACAAAACCCAAAATTTTGGCCGTGCCCGCCCCTTTTTAAAAGGGGGCTCCCCCTTAAATTAAAAAAAAATTTTAAGTATTCGGTTGTGTTTTTTGCGACGATTGCCTCGGCTTGTCCAAAAAACCTTTTAGGAAAAATATTTTTGGGGGGGGTTTGTTTTTTATTCCCCTTTTTATAGGTTTAAAAGGGGGGCCGCAGGTCTTACTTTTTAAAACAAAGGAAATCTAGAACGTAGAAACAAGGGAAAAAGAAAGTTTTTTTTTTTGGGAAATCGACATTTCATTTAAAAGTTAAAAGGGGTTAAGGGCCCAAAAAAATTTTACGGGAATGGTAAAAAAAATTTTAAGGGTTTTTTCCTTGGGGGGTTAAATTTTTTTTGGGTTTGGGGGGGTTGTCCTTTCCCCTTTTGAACCCGGGGCCCCAGGGTTTTTGGGCCGGGGGGGAAACGCCGGGGGGGGGAGGGGGCCACCCCCATGGGCGGTTTTTGCCCCCCCCACACTTGCCCCGGCGTTTTCTGGTTTTTTAAGGGGGTTGATTCTGGGTGGCATGTTTTTGTTTGATGGGTTGGCCCCGGGCCCCCAAACGGGGGTGTCCAAATTTTGGGAACCGTTGTTAGGGGTTGGGGGTTGCTTGGGGGGGGGGTTTGTTTTCCTTTTCCCCCTCCCCTCTCCTCCATAATTTTTTGTTGGGGTTTCAGAGTCCCCCCCGGGAGGGTTGCCGGGGTTACTAAGGGGCCCGCTATTTTTCCCTATGCAGGGCCCCCCCCCAAGTTTTTTGGAAAAAATTTCCGGTTTTGTTTTTTGTTTTTTGGGGGTTCATCCCTTTATTATTGTTTTTGGGTGTAACCCCAAAATTTGCCTGGGGGTTCCAACTAGTTGCTTTTTCCCCCCTTTTTTATTTTTGGTGTTTTTGTTGTTTGTTTGGGTGGGGGTGGGTGTGTGTTTTTAAGTGTTGTTTTTTTTTTTTTGGGATGGTGTGTTTTTTTTTTTTTTTTTTTTTTTTAATTGCTTTTGAAACGGGTTTTTTTGGGGGGGGGGGGGGTGTGGGGTTTTGGTGTGGTGGGGGGTGTGTGTTGTGGTTTTTTGGGGTTGTTTCCTTTACAGGATATGGGGGGAGAACTATTGCCCAGCGATGGGTGTAAAAGGCTGATACTTTTGGGTAACGCTCGTAGTGATATCGTGGAAAACCCTCGATTGAAAGGAAAACCCTTTTTTAAAAATAGTCCTTAAAACGCGCGCCCCTCCCCGCACCCCCAAATTTGATCATTTTTTTCCCAAAAAAAAATTTTGCTTTTTTTGGTAAAAGTATTGAGCCTTTTGAACGGGAAATTTTCGCTTTTTTGCGGGCAGGGTGCTGTTTTTTTCACGGTTGTGCAGGGTTTTGCGCAGGGGTGCGCGTGGCCCTAAATGAATGTGTGTGTGTGTTGGGTGACCCCTGGTGTGTTTGTGTGTTGGGGGTGCGTTGTGTGTGTGTGTTGTTTGTTCCCCTTACATTTTGTTTTCACTTTTTTTTTTTCCCAAGCAATTTTAACAAGTCTGGGGGTAACTATAAAGAATTTTAAAAAATTGCTCTGCCAGGTTCTTGCTTTTTTTTTTTTTTTTTTTTTTTCCCCCCCCGGGGACTGATTTGGGGGGTTTTTGTTGATGGGTTTATTGGTACGTCGTTAAAGTATTTATTTTTTGGGCATTTTTGGGGTGCTTTTTTTCCCCCTTTTTATTTTTTTTTTTTTTTTTTTTTTTTTTTTTTTTTTTTTTTTAATGTAAACCCAAAACCCAAAAGCGCTTTCCGGTGAGGGCGCGTGGGTGTGATTTTGCGCTAGGTGGCAGGGAAATTTGGAATCGCAAACAACCAGGGGGAGTGAATACTCAACTCCTCCCTACTGGAGGCCTCTCCCCGCAGTGGGGAAATACTCCCCTGTTTATGAATTGGGAAAAAGCAGGTGGCCCTTTTAGGGTTTATTCTTTTTTTTTTTTTCCAAAAAATTAAAAAGAAAACAACGCTCTTCCCAAAAACCCCCTCTCTCTCTCCCTTCCCCTCCCCTGAAACTCTCCGGGGTCTCTCTACCCGTTAGTCAAAAGAAAAAAAGCTTTATCTCAGGTATGACACTCGTTTTTTTTTCTTTCCCTTTTTTTTTCTTTCATTTTTTGTCTTTATTAATTTTTTTTTATACACAAAAGGGGGAACCCCTTTTTTTAAATTTTTTTTTTATTTTTTTTTTTTGATGGCCCCCTTCCCTTCCCCGGTGGGCCCCCCCTTCCCCCCCCCCCCCCCCCCCCCCCCGCCTCCCCCGGGCCCTTTTCTCCCCCAACACCCCGGCTTTTTGGGACTTTCGTGGATCTATAAACTATGGTTGTTTTTGGGGACGACACACCCTCAAAGATCTTTTGTTTTGATCGGGAAAATGTGTGGTGGTTTTGCGGTGCGGGTTTTGGTGTTGTTTCCCCCCCATAAATTTTTTTTACAACCCCGGACCGGAGTTGCACCCCCCTGGGTCTCTGCCCCGCCCACCCGACCTCGGTCTGCTTTCTTTTTTTAAAATTCATCGTGTCCCCTTTAGTCTACTTTGCGTTTTTTTCCTTTTATATTTACTTGGGGACTTTTTTTTTTTTTTTTTTTTTTTTTCCTTTTTTCTTTTTTTCCCTCCTGTTAGCTTTCCCGGGGTGTAATGAGAAATTTCCTTAAATTTTTTGACCCTTTCCTTTTTTTTTTCTTCGAAAAGCGGTCGACAAAAACAGCAACCCCCCCCCCCCTTTTTTTTTTTTTTTAAAAAAGCATTTGCCCTCGGGGCCCCGCTTGCGGGGGTCAAGAAGGGTTATGGGCATCTTTTTAAAGGATTTTTCAGATCCCTCATGGGGGAGTTTTTTTGTTCCCCCTTTTTTTTTTGTTTGGTTTTTTTAATTGTGTTTCTGGGTAACAACGGGGGAACTTTCGTCAATGTAATTTAAAGAGGGTTATTGTTATATAAGCTGTCTTTTTTGGAAAGAACTGGGGTTATTTTTGTTTTTTCCCCCCCTGTTTTTAACCCCCTTTTGGGTTTTAGGGTTCGTTTTAATTGAATTGTTTTTTTTAAAACGCCTGGGTATCCTTTAAATATTTCCCTCCTTAATTGTCAAGGTCTAGGCGACATACATAAAGTAGGGGTATCTTTTTAAAAATTTAAAAAAACAAAATTATTCCAAATTTACTGTCTTTCAGGGGCACTCACTTTTTTCCAAAAAACTTGAAAATACGTAAAATTCAGAAAGGGGTATAAATGTTATTTTCCTCTATCGGTTTAAATTCCAAGGTGTAGCGGTATTTTTTCCCAAAAAATTTTGAATTTTTAAAAAAACCAAAAAACCCAACCGAAAAGACGGGGGAAAATTCATAAATTAGCATTTAGTGCATTTGAAAAAGACTTTCCCTGGGTTTAAAGGTATGGGGGCCCCAAAAAGATGATCCATATTTTACAAACACGCTTTAAAGGGAAAACCCTAAGGGGTTACGATCCCCAAAAATATTATTTTTTTTTGGGTGATTGGAACATCACAAAAAGGTCCCCCTCTTGACTTCCAATTATGGGACACGATAATAATCGGAAGCAAAAAGAAGAATCTAAACCTGACAGAAGGATTGGGGTTTGGGAGACAATTTGGGGGAAGGAAACCGGGAAAGTAGGGTTTACCCGGGGGTAAAAAGGGAAATCCCCCTTTAAACCAAAAATCAAATTTGACTTCTTTTTAATCCCGAGTATTTTATTTCTTAATTTTGAAAATTCTGATATTGAACCAGGTTATTTGATTTTTGACCCCTTCGATGGGTTCATTTATGTTTTTAAAAATTTGGGAAAGGGGAAAAATCTAAAGGATTCGGAAAATTTAAAAGTATCTCTACTAAAGGTAAACCCAAAAGTTTGATGAAATTAATGAATTTATTCTAAAAGTGATAAAAGAACACCCTTTGATCAATCAGTAATACAAGATCAATCAGAAATTTTCGGTTAATAAAAAATTGGGCTCAAAATTTTAAAAAAAAGACAAAGTCTTCCCAGTTTCCCATTAATGAAAAATAAAAAGGTAAATAATAGGCCCACGCCCAAAAATGAAAAAGAAAAAAAAAAATCAGAAAAAGGAAAACCCAAAAAACCCCAAAAAATTTAAAGGGTCTTGAGAGGGTTTGAAAATAAAGGGGAAAAGAAATAAGAATGATTGAAGAAAAAAAACAAGAATTTGAGCGATCAGGGAACAGAAAAAGGAAGGGTACTGTTACGGTCAAAGGGGAGATGGGTCGAAAATGGGGAAAAAAAACTCGAAATTTCTTTTTTAACCCGGAAAAAAAAATTATTTAGTAAAAAAAATGACCAAACTAGTGACCAAAGTTTATGAATAATAAAAGAACAGAAATAACTTTTAAAAGAAGGGTTAAAAATTTTTTATGAAAAATTTTACAAGAAAAAGGGAACTTTAAAAAAAGCGAATAAAAACCTGGTCCCCCCCCCTTTCCCCCAAAATTTTTTTTTAAGAATATAAACCAAAAGCTGGAAGGGGGAAAACCTTTTGAAAAAAAACAAGTGTGCTTAAAAAAAAAGAAACATGGCAAAAGCCCCGGGACAGAGGGGTTTTGTGCCGAATTTTTTAAATTCTTTTTGGGAAAAAACTTGGCCCCGGGGGGTAAATCTATAAAAGAAAGTATAGGGATGGAGAATTTTCGCAAAACAAAAGGGGGGGCTTTTATTTCCCATCCCCAAAAAGGGGATAAAAACCCCAAAAAATTTGTAAAAAAATGGCGTCCCCCCAACTCCCTCCTAAATGTAGTGTAAAGATAGCTTCATATGTTTTCCCAAGGAATCAAAATGTTTTACCTTCATCATTTAGGGGACCCCAAACCGGTTTTTGGCTAAATATAGGGTGACCAAATTTTTGACTGATTTATGATTTTATTTAAATTTCGTAAATGCAAAAAATCCCTGGCTGTTTCTGTCTTTTAGATTTTGAAAAAGCCTTCGACTCCCTCGACTGGGATTTTATTTTTTTGTGGAAAGGGCCCCTTTTTGGGGTTTTTTTAACAGTATATGCCTTGGATAGAGGAAATTGCTATAAGGAAAATTAAAACAAAAGTCCTGAAAAAGGCCCCCTTTTCCCCGGCTTAAAATAGAAAGAGGGTTTTTCGACAAAGGGGGGACCCCATAAACTCCTTAAACCCATTCTTTAAAATCTGCAAAATTTTGCGATAAAGATAAAAAGACAAAAAACATAAAAGGTTAAAAAAAAAATTAATAAAAACCCAAAAAAAATTTAGTTCGCTGATGACAATTTAGCTAGTAAACATTGGGGACAAAAATTCTTTTAACATTTTATAAAAGTCCTTACCCTTTCACGGTTTTTGGGAAATTTCAGGCCCCCACTCTTGAAAAATTTAAAAAAAACCCAATAATATTGGGGGTAGGGTTTATTAAAAAATTTAAAAAAGAACTGTCCCCATCTGAAAAGATAAAGGGGTCCTTCTAAATTCAAAATACGGGGGGTTTTGGTTTACTCAAAACCTAAAAGAATGTAAAACTTTTTAAATTTTAATGATAAATTTCGGAAGTTAAAAAATTATTTAAAAATTTTGGGCTCAAGAAGATAACGGCCCGTTGGAAAAGTTTTTTGTTCTCAATTTCCCTTTTATATCAAAACTTTCCCTCTGGATTTTTTGCTTAAACCCAACCCCCCCTGAAAAATTTTTTTCCCCAAAAAATTCAAAAGATGTTTTTCCGCTTGGGTTTGGAAAGGCAAACAAGATTGGGAATTTAAAAAGGAAAAAAACAGGAAGGGCTGGGGAAACAAGGTGGTTTAAAAATACCCGATAAAAAAAAATACATTTAAAGCCCTTTTAAACTTCTGTGGTTAGAAAACTTAAAACCCAAATCAAAATGGAAGAACATCGTTTTAAAATATACCCCCTTTTAGTGGGGAGAATCGAAAAATTTTGGACCAGGGGACGGTTTTTGGATACACAAATATTAATTTGGGTTTTTGGGAAAGGGGAAAGTTTACCGCTATCGGGAATTTGTCTTTTGGTGACACCAACCCTTTAAAAAACTACTTGTTGAAACCCCCCCCCCCCCCCCCCCCCCCCCCTTTTACAATGAATGTAAAAATAGGGAAAAGGCCCGGGTTTTCAAACAAAATACGTTTTTTTGAGGGAAAGGGTATCGCAATAAACCCCCCCCCTGGAAAAAAATTGGGCAATTTTTTTGAGCTTTAGGGGAATTTTGCATTAATGTTGACTACGCCATGATTTTATCTCTAAAATTTTATGGAATTTTTTCAAGGGAAAAAATTCATAAGGAAAAAGGTATCCAAAAAAGAAAAATAAAAACAGGGCATAAAACATAAAAAACCGAAGGCTTTTTAAAATTAGAAAGAAATTAAAGGAGGGCCCAAAAAATTCCCCAATTAAATTGGGCCCCCCTTCAGATGGGGCCCCCTCCCCTTTTTGGTTTTCCCCCTTTTGGCAAACCCCTTTAAATTTTGAAATCCCCTTTGGGGAAAAAGTATTTTACTTAAGGTCCCAAAAATCCCCCAAGGGGAATAAAAAAAATTTTTTAAATTAACCCATAATTATTTGGGCCAAAAAGCCCAAATCCGTATGGGAACAACCCCCGACCCGGTTGGTTTTTTTTTCCCCGAAAAGAAAAAGAGGTTTTATAAACCTTTTTTGGAGTTTAAAAACCCCGTCCAAATTTTGGGAAAAAAATTTGGAAAAATTTTTAAAAGGGGGTTTTCCCGAAAAAAAACTTTCACAAAATCCCAAAATTTTGTTTTCTTGGCCCATAAGATCAACGTTTTTTGAAAAAGGGGGAACCAGTTTTTTGATTTATTATTATCTTGGGGGGGTTTCCCTTTTAAAGGGTTGGGCAAAATTCGCCCCCTGCCCAATTGCTTCAAATTTTCAGGCCCGTTTTGGGAATGATTTTTGGAAACAATTTTTTAAATGCCTAAAAGTTCAACCTTTAATTCCCGGCCCTTTTTTTATGGCCCCCCCATTTTAAACCAACTTTAGGCCCCCTTTAACCTTTAGAAACACTTCTTTAAAATCTATCTTTTCCCTTTTTTTCCCTAAGGGGGCCCCTTCTCCTTTTTCCCCCCCAAACCTTTTTTCTTTAAAAGGGAGAAAGGGGGGGAAGGAGAGGGGAAGAAAAATTAAAACCCCGAAAAGGGATGTCAATTTTTTTTTTTTTTTTTCCCCCTTCCCCCTTTTTTTTTCTTTTTTTTTTTCCTTTTTTTTTTTGGGCTTCTTCTTTTCTTTTTCCCGTCTATGTTTTTGTTTTCTTTTCCCTTTTTTTTGGCCCCCCCTTTTTCTGTTTTTTGGGCCTAAGGGCCTTTAAATTAAAGAAAATAAAGGACCAAAGGCTTGGGAAATTTTCCCCCCAAAAGGGGCGTTTGTAAAACCTAAAAAAAATTTGAAAATTTTTTAAAAAAGTAAAAAAAAAAGGGAAAAAAAAAATGGTTCCCAAAAAGGCCAAAAACAAAAAACCTATTTTTAATCTTTGGGCCCCAAAAAGGCCCTTTACTTTTGAAGGAGAGAAATACCCCCCCCCCAAAAAACCCCCCTCCCTTTTGGCAAATTGGATTGGTCCAAAAAACAAAAACATAAAATACACAAATTTTTTTTAAAAAAATTAAAAAAAGGCAGTTTTTTTTTATTTTAGCTCGAAATTTCAATGGGAAAACCCTAACCCTTTCTTAAAAATTTTTTCCCCCCCCTTAACCAAAATTTAAAACAAATTTTTTAAACTAAACCCCAAAATTTTAAATTTTTAGCTTGGCTTTTTAGGAAAGAAAATTTTTGCAAAATCAAATTTGAAATCAAAGCCCGTTCTTTTTTTACAATTTCTGAAAACGGGAAAAAAAAGGGCCCCCCTTTTTAATTGCCAAAAGGAAAGGGACCCTTTTTTTTTTTTCCTTTCCAAAATTTTTTTTTTTTTATTTTTTTTTAAAATTTGCCAAAAAAAGGGGCTTTTAATTTTTTCTTTCCTTTTTTTTTTTTTTGGGGAAAAAATTTTTTGGGGGGCTTAGATTTTAATTTAAAGAAATTTATGTTTAAAATGGGACATAATTCCGAACTGCCCCATCCATTTTTAATCTTATAATTTTTTTTAAAAGGAAAAAAAAAAAAAAACTTTCCCCTTTGGCCTAAACAAAAATTTTATTTTAAAACTGGCCCCTTTGGTGGAAAATTTTTTGAAAATGGAAGATATAAACACCGTTTCCCCCTTTTTGGAACAGGTCCCACACTTTAAAATTTTTTCATAAAAAAAAGGGCTGGTATTTTTCCTTTTAGGAATTTTATGGGGGTTTTTTTTAAAAATTCTGATTAAATTTTTTTCCCCTTTAATTTTAAAAAAGAAAAAAGGGTGGGTTTGGGGAAATTTGAGTTTTTATTAAAAAAAAGGGGAAAAAATTTATTTGCACAAATTTAAATTTTTGGGTTTTTAAATTTTTTGACCCCCAAAAATTTTCATTTAATTCCCTTTTTGTCCCCTTTTAAAAGGGGACAAATTTAATTAAAAAAATTCGAACCCCGAAATTTTTTAAAAATTTAAAAAAAGGTTTTCCTTTCGGAGAAATTTTAAAAGTGGGGGCCTTACAACACAAAGAAGGAAAATTTTGGTGGGGAGAAACCGGGGTTTAAAAAACTAAACCCCCGGAACCTTTCATTTTTTCCTGGTAATTTTAAAGGTTTTAAAAGAAACTACTTTTCCCCGATTCTAAATTTCCCATTTAACCCTTTTAATTTTTAGGAAAAAGTAGGTATTTAATTTTTTTTATTTTCGGTCCTCCCATTTTATTTTCTTTAAAAAAATTCTGTTTTTTTTATTCTTTTTGTTTTTTTCAACAATTCCCCCAAAAAACTAAAAAAATTAGGTTTTTCTTTTTTTTCCCTTAAAATTCTTGGGGCCCGGGAAAATTTAGAAACAAAGGTTAAATTTGGAAAAAATGCCCCCATTTTTTTAATATTAAGCCATTTTTTCCCCAAAAGGATCCAAATTTTCCCCTTCTTTTAATTTTTAAAGGTTTTTTGAGGGGAAACTTTTTTAAATTTAAACAACAATTTTTTAAGAAAAATTTTATGCCAGGGAAACCTTTTAAAAATACCAGGTTTTTTTTTGGGGTTCCCCCCCTGGGAAAAGGGAAATTTTGAAAATACTTTTTTCTAAATTTTTTTTCCACAACTTAGGGTTGGGTTTTAAAAATGTTTCATTTTCAAACCCTCCCTTTAAACTTATCTGTTTTTTTATTTTTTTTCATTCCCGGGAATAAAATTTTTTTCCTTCAGGAAACTTGGGGGGGCCAAATTTAAAAACAAGGGAAAGAGAAGGAAAACTTTTAAATGGAACCCAAAAGGAAAATCTTTTTTTTTATTTTTTAAATTTTTTGGGCCCTTTTTCTTCTTTAATTTTTCTTGGCTTTTTAAATGAAAAATTTTGCCAAGAAATTAAAAAAGGGAAAGGGTTCCCCCCTATCTTTAACCTTTTCAAAAAACGGGGAAAAACTGACCCTTTTAACAAAAAAAAAAAATCCCAGGCCCAAGTTTTGGAATTTAAATACAAAAGTTCGAAACTTCGGGGAAAATTTTTTTTCTAGGTCCCACTTTTAAAGGAAAATTAAACCTTTTTTAAAAAAAGAAAAGGGCCCCCCGTCAAATTCCCCTTTTTTTAAAAAACCAAATTTTGCCCCTTTTAAAAAACGGAATTTTGGGGGAAATTTTCAAAATTGAAAATACGGAACAATCTTTTTTACCGAAAAACCCCATTTTTAAAAAACCGGAAACAAAACCCAAAAAAATGAAAGGTTGGGGGGTGATTTTTCCAATTTTAAGATAAAGCAGAATTTAACTATTTGTTCCCCTTAAAAAAAAAAACTGGTGAATTGGGGGGGAAAATTTGGGACAGCAATAAGCTTTTGTGTTGGGAAAATTCCAAGGGGTTCAACGGGGTGGACCAAACCAGCTTGAAGTCCTTAAAACCCCCCGGGGGCCCCCCCCTTTGCGTTGAAAAACTGCTAACCCGCGGCTATTTAGTGGGGAAAGGGGGTTGATGCGTCCCCTTGGCCACCAGCCCCCAAAAGGACCCATGGCCTGGGAAGTTGAGCCGCGTTTCTGGTGTGGGGCGCGGAGGTCCCCCCGTTTTCCCAAATTTATCCCCAAAAAATTTTTTTTTTTTGGGTTTAAATCGGGACTGAGGGCTGGGCCCGGGGGGACATTGACGTTGTTAGCCCGGGAAAAAATTGCGGGGGGCCCCGGCTTGTGTGGCCTTGCATTGTCCTTTTGGGAATGTCCATTTTGGGGTGTTGCACAAAAAAAGGATCGACATGGGTCTGAGCACCGGGTGGATGTAGCGCTGTGCATTGACACCCTGTCCGCGACCAGGACAATGTTCTGAAAGATGACTGGTCCTAGGGCGTGGTTATTGCCAATTGCACCCCATATCATAACGTTCGGGCCTCCCCAGGGTTCCGCTCTACCACCCCAGGAGTCAGCATAGCGTTCACACCAGGTCGACGCCATATTCTGACACGTCCGTCAGCCATGTCGATACAAAAAACGGCTCTCATCTGAGAACAGTATGCGTCCCACTGCTGCCTGCGCCAGTTGATTCGGGCTTGTGCCCACTGCAGCCTGTCCTGCCGGTGTCTTGGTGTCAGTACCGGACCTCTGTGAGGACGCCTACATGCCAGCCCATTCTCCTGAAGATGCCACCGCATAGTGCTGAGGCTGATTCGTTGCTGGAGATTCCCAGGCACCTGTTGAGCAGTGTTAGCGGCTGTTTGCCGCCTGTCCCCCAGATGGGTTTGAACAAGATGGCGATCCTCTCTTGGTCTGGTGACCCAAGGACGGCCTGGCCGGGGGACGATCATCAGTGGTACCAGTGACTCGCATGAGGTGCTGCAGACGATAGATGGTTGAGATGTGGACGTTAAAGATGTTGGCGACCTGCCTGGCATCCACACCAGCCTCCAGATGGCTTAGGGCACGATTGCGTTCCTCTGCTCGTAGTCTTGGCATCTCTGTGTAGGGGCCTCCAATGCCGGCATGATGTGCATGCCCCACATACATTGTTTTAACTTTGCTCGTGGGGTCTTGGCCCAAACAACTTGCCATATGTTTCCAATAGATGTGTTTCACCCTTTTCACCCGAAAAAAAGCACTTTCCAAATGTTCTATTGTTATTTATGGAAAAATTTTAAAGCTTTTATATTTTTTCTCCAATGTAACGACCTTTGATAAAGCCCCTTTTGACAGACATTTATAATGCTTGGCAAGACTGTAATCTTGCAGATATGCAAGCGGAAGCTATTTTATAGGAGACATTTAGCAGGGGTTATTGGGCGCCAATTTTTTATAAATTGTTTGGGTTTTTCCTCTTTAGGTAAACACACAATAATTCCTTGTTTTTGTGAGACTGAAAGTTGCCCACAGTCGTAGCCTGAATTAACCGATCTGACAAGAAAGTGACCAATGTTACAAAAAAAGAACTTAAAGATTCAACAGTGAATCCGTCTGACCCAGGACTTTTGTCATTTTGCATTTTTTTCAGTGCTTTTGCAGCCTCACTGTATGTGAGGGGTCCTTTAATGCTCTCTCTCGCGTCACAAGTTATTGCTGGGGCATCTGGCAAAAGGTGGTTAAGGTTAATATCATTAACCTCTCTGCAACTGTACAAATTGTGGTAAAAGGTCTGTACCTCTGACAAGATTGTATCTTGGTCTGATATTATTTCACCATTGCCTTTGTCGAGGTAACTCATCGATTTGTTTACAAAATTTCTTTTTTCCAAGTTGCTAAATATTTGCTGTTTTTTTCACCATCTTTTAACCATCTAGTTTTTGCTCGTATAGCTATCCCTTCCATCTTTTTGTTTCTTAGTGTCTGCAGTTCATTTCTTAGTTCTTCTAGTACTTGTATGTTATCTTCACTTACATTGCCCTCCAAGGCTTGTATTTCTTTAGTGAGATTACTTTCCCTTTCTTTCTCAGTTTTCCTTTTGTGTGAAGAATAGGCAATATTTTTGCCCCGTATTTCCATCAAAAGCACTTCGAAAAAACAATTGTTCGTTAATCTGAATTGTAATTCATTATTTGGAACATTACTAAGTTCTTCAGTATTATAAACTGGTAACGCATATTGTTTTTTTACCTCCAAAATTTTCTGTTTTATTTCTGCTATGTATTTATCATCTTTGAGAAGTGTATTGTTAAATTTCCAGAACGGTCTATCCCTTTTGAACTGATCTTTCTCAACACCAGTGAAACTAAAGAATGGTCAGATATTATTATTATTTTACTGTAACCTTTTGCAGTCACCGACAGCGTCACTTGGTGACAATTCTAAAGATTTTCACAGTAACATGGTGGATGAAAATGAACGCAAGAAAAAGATC
>CM031601.1:17392991-17397991 GCA_018398815.1 Conus ventricosus
CGTCGACTAGTCCCTG
The DNA here is from genome assembly GCA_018398815.1 of Conus ventricosus. Taxonomy (NCBI): domain Eukaryota; kingdom Metazoa; phylum Mollusca; class Gastropoda; order Neogastropoda; family Conidae; genus Conus; species Conus ventricosus. Next base: position 17,393,008 of record CM031601.1, read on the forward strand.
AGGCTTTGTGGGGGTTGTTGGTGACTTTCGCTGTCCCATGAGTCATGAATGGTTTCAAGGTTTAGCCCTGGAGGAGCAGGTTATAGCGAGGGTACTGGGGTTGTTTGTAGCGTTACTTGTTATGCCGAAGGGGGGTAGACCAGGTTGTATGGTAGGTGAGTTGACTAGTGTTTTTTTTTTAGGTTTTGTCTGATTTTGTTTATGTGATTCTTGTGAGTGTTGTCTGATTTGCTGGTGTTTGTTTGCCTTTGTGTGTCTTGACAGGTTCCCTCTCCATGCTGTCTGTCAGTAGTGTGGGCTAGATTTGGGGTATGGTTAGGGGTGCTGGTGCTGTATGTTGGGTTAGTGGGATGATTTGTTATCCCTGTGAGTGTTGTTGTTAGGGCGTGTAGCTCTGCCAATCCTATGTGAATAAGTCTGTCAGTCTTACTGCTGGTGATTTGGTGCGCTTGAGTCCAGCTGATGGAGGTTTACCCTCTTCCCATGCTCGTCATGTGTAGGTCCTTAGCGGGTGAGTGACGAGTCTGTGCCATTTGTGCTGTTGTAAGTGTCTGTGCACGATTCTGTAGTGATGTGAGGTTTGCCGAGTGTGTGTGATGTGTAGGCCCCTTTGGTATTGTGGAGTGGTGTGTGAGTGGTGATCAGGTCATCGGGGAGTTGATAGTTCTGTCAGCGTGTGTGGCGTTTGGAGGTGATGTGAGGTAGTGTTGTGGTGTGGTAGTGTGTGTGAGTGTGTGTGGTGTGTGTGGTGTGTGTGAGTGTGTGTGAGTGTGTGAGTGTGTGTGAGTGTGTGTGGTGAGTGTGTGTGTGTGTAGTGTGTGTGAGTGTGTGTGAGTGTGTGTGAGTGTGTGTGAGTGTGTGTGAGTGTGTGTGAGTGTGTGTGAGTGTGTGTGAGTGTGTGTGAGTGTGTGTGAGGTGTGTGAGGGGTGTGTGAGTGTGTGTAGTGTGTGTGAGTGTGTGTGAGTGTGGTGTGAGTGTGTTGAGTGTGTGTGATGTGTGTGAGTGTGTGTGAGTGTGTGTGGTGTGTGTGTAGTGTGTGTGAGTGTGTGTGAGTGTGTGTGTGTGAGTGTGTGTGAGTGTGTGAGTGTGTGGTGGAGTGTGTGTGAGTTGTGTGAGTGTGTGTGTGTGTAGTGTGTGTGTTGTGTGTGTGTGTGAGTGTGTGTGTGTGGTGTGTGTGTGAGTGTGTGTGGTGTGTGAGTGTGTGTGTGAGTGTGTGTGTGGAGTGGTGTGTGTGTGGTGTGTGTGTGAGTGTGTGTGTGGGTGTGTGTGAGTGTGGTGTGGTGTGTGTGTTGAGTGTGTGTGGGGGAGTGTGTGTGTGTGTGTGTGTGAGTGTGTGTGTGTGAGTGTGTGTGTGTGAGTGTGGTGTGTGGTGGATGTGTGTGTTGTGTGAGTGTGTGTGTGAGTGTGTGTGTGTGGTGTGTGTGTGTGGTGTGTGGTGGAGTGTGTGTGTGTTGTGAGTGTGTGTGGAGTGTGGTGTGTGTGTGTGTGAGTGTGTGTGTGTGAGTGTGTGGTGTGTGAGTGGTGAGTGTGTGGGTGGTGAGTGTGGTGTGGGTGAGTGTGGAGTGTGTGAGTGTTGAGGTGGTGTGAGTGGGGTAGTGTGTGAGTGTGTGAGTGTGGGTGGAGTGTGTGAGTGTGAGTGTGGTTGAGTGTGGTGTGTGAGTGTGGTGGTGATGTGTGTGTGGTGAGTGTGTGTGTGGTGGTTGTGAGTGAGTGGTGTGAGTTTTCTACACATTAATTCAAGGGCAGTTTGGAATGTCATCAATACAAGACATTTATGAGATTCATAATCATTATTCACAACACACACACACACACACACACACACACACACACACACACACACCACACACTCGAAGCATTACAAAATAAATGCTGCGGGATCCAAACAGCCTTGAGCAGTCAAAATGGCAAAAATGAAGCAGTCCAAACCTGTTTCTGCAGCCCCTCAACAGACCAACAAAGCTTCTTTGAAATCCCAACACTTCATTCTAGCAATTAGACACATACTTTGGGGTATCATTAACATAAAACATCCGCCATGTTCATCATCCATCTCAAACACTAGCTACCCGTTATTCTGTGCCAGTCCCCTATTGAAACTTCCTTTCGTTTTTCCTCTCTAACTAAAATTTTCTTCTGTGTCAACATTGTTATTATACCTTCTTGCAGCTGTCAACAAGGAAATAAAAATCAGGCAGAAAGGTTGGCACCTTCAACTCAGCTTAGTTGTATCCTCTTTAGGCATATCACTCGTCTAGCGACCAAGATATTAGTTATTGTTATTGTGACTGACTGGACTTAAATTCACATTTTTTGTTTAAAAAAAAAAAGCAGCTATAGGCAAGATTTTTTTTCTTCTGTTTATCGTTTCTTTTCCTCACATCTGCCATCAATTCCTCAATGTCAGACTGACGATGCTGCACTACGTGGGTAAGGTCCAGAAGTACTCTAGAGAAGAACATCCACCCCCCCCCCCCCCCCCCCCCCCCCCCCACACCAACAGTTTTCAAACATTACTCCAACATTTTTGCTGAAGGCACGGACGCTGACTCACTGGAACACCGAGAGCGAAGACATAAGTTTTGTTATCAGACAGTTGAGCAGTGACCGCACACTCCCGGGTCGGGTTTTCCGCATGGACACGTGAAATGACCAATTCTGCCTCTCCACAAGTTTAAATCAGTCATTTTGTCAGTCTCAACCGTTCTGCGTACTACGAGATACTTCACTGACAAACGCTGGTCAGCTAGTGCAAGAATCTTCAGAAACAACATACAGACATGTCAGGACAGGTGACTGTAAGGAATGTGTCAGAAACAACAAACAGACATGTCAGGACAGGTGGCAGTGAGTAATGTGTCAAAAACAACATACAGCAGGGAGTAATGTGTCAGAAACAACATACAGCACTGCGCAATGTGTCAGAAACAACATACAGACATATCAGGACAAGTGGCAGTGCGGAATGTGTCAGAAACAACATACAGCAGTGAGTATTGTGTCAGAAACAACACACAGCAGTGAGTAATGTGTCAAACAACATACAGCAGTGAGTAATGTGTCAGAAACAACATACAGCAGTGAGTAATGTGTCAGAAACAACATACAGCAGTCAGCAATGTGTCAGAAACACGTTACAGATATGTTAAGTCAGGTATAAGTGACCAATGTGTCAGAAACAATATACATCAGAGACCAATGTGTCAGAAACAACATAAGGACATGTCAGGACAAGTGGTAGTGAAGAATGTATCAGAAACAACAAACAGCAGTGAGTAATGTGTCAGAAACAAAATACAGAGGTGCCAGGACAGGTAGCAGTGAGCAATGTGTCAGAAACAACATACAGCAGTGAGCAATGTGTCAGAAACAACATACAGCAGTCAGCAATGTGTCAGAAACAACATACAGCAGTGACCGATGTGTCAGAAACAACATACAGCAGTGACCGATGTGTCAGAAACAACATACAGCAGTGAGCAATGTGTCAGAAACAACATACATCAGTGAGCAATGTGTCCGAAACAACATTCAGACATGTCAGGACAGGTAGATGTAAGCAACGTGTGAGAAACAATATACAGACATGACAGGAGAGGTGCTAGTGAGTAATGTGTCAGAAACCACATCCAGCAGTGAGCAACGTGTCAGAAACAATATACAGCAGTGAGCAATGTGTCGGAAACAACCTAGACATGTAAGCACAGGTAGCAGTCAGCAATGTGTCAGAAACAACATACAGACATGTCAGGACAGGCGGCAGTGAGCAATGTGTCAGAAACAATATACAGCAGTGAGCAATGTGTCAGAAACAGCACACAGCAGTGAGCAATGTGTCAGAAACAACATACAGACATGTCAGGACAGGTGGCAGTGAGCAATGTGTCAGAAACAACATACAGACATGTCAGGACAGGTGGCAGTGAGCAATGTGTCAGAAACAACATACAGCAGTGAGTAATGTGTCAGAAACAACATACAGCAGTGAGCAATGTGTCAGAAACAACATACAGCAGTGAGTAATGTGTCAGAAACAGCATCCAGTGGTGAGCAATGTGTCAGAAAGAACATACAGCAGTGAGCACACACACACACACACACACACACACACACACACACACACACACACACACACACACACACACACACACACACACACACACACACACACATACACACACACACACACACACACACACACACACACACACACGCACGCACGCACGCACGCACGCACGCACGCACGCACGCACGCACATACAACACACACACACACACACACACACACACACACACACACACACACACACACACACACACACACAACCTACATGGCTGCTTTTCAATCCATTAGTTACTGACAGACCATAGAAATAGAATAGTGATGAGAGAGAGAGAGAGAGAGAGAGAGAGAGAGAGAGAGAGAGAGAGAGAGAGAGAGAGAAGGGGAACTGGCCTGATCATCCCACATATTTCCCATATCTTGCCTACAGATACAACATATCCTAATCCCTCTGTGTAGAGACACAGTGTATGTAATCCCCCGGTCCAGCCTGCTCTATCTTATGGCAGACAGACGGCAAACAGCGCTGCGGTCAGGTGAGTCATAGTCATCTTTCTAGATGATTTTTTTTTCATCTCTTGAATATGAACCTTACGTTAATCAACATGAAGCTGTTTCTACTTTGGTTCTTTAAAGACACAAATAAGTTTTTAAAAAAAAAAAACAAGGAAAAAAACAACAACAAATATTCTGATCACAGAGAAGAGGAATAAGAATACTCAGCCAGCGTTCAGAAGAGAAACATTGTGCTTTCAACTAAATTGCACTTCCATACCTGAGCATTGCAATAAACGGTCGCTTACCCTCTCTCTAACGCTGGGATAATATGACCAATTGGCCAAATAGAATTATTTTTGTTTGCATCTGTCGTCTAAATAATCACGATTTATTCTTTTCACAATCAAATCGAACACTTAAATC
>CM031601.1:17420491-17432991 GCA_018398815.1 Conus ventricosus
CCCCAACTCTCGGTTTTGGGGGACAACCACCTTTGTTTTGTGATTGAAAGTGACTGCATGCTTTGCACTGACTGATTGACAGCTCTGGATCGAAAGCTGTCCAGATTTCTGACATTTTCTGAATATCAAGTGCAACACGGTTGATCGTAATTTTGCGGTCGGACAGGTTGCTAGCGTGTTTCAGCTTCATGAGTTTTTGGTAAAATTTCATACAAATTGCTGTAGACTGCTTGCCCTCTTCATCATTCAAAATGTCTAAATTGTAACAACGTGAGAGTTCTGTGGCATAGGTTTTACATAATCTCACACCAAACTGTCTATATTTCTCCTTTCGTAACACGCGTTCTCCACAAACTCGACACATAGAATTCAGTCTAGCACAGTGCAGACTGTAATCGTGGTGCTCACTTACCGTTGACTGCTGAGACGCCATTGTTAAGAAAAACTGATGGGTCACTTACGTCAAACTATACACACAAAACCACACTTTAAAGTATTGAATCGTGTTATAAAACACACACAGACACAAGCTCACTTCACATAATCCTCAGGCAACCCGAAATGAAACAAAACATCCGGGATTTAGTTGTATCCGAAGTTTGGAAAACAAACAAAATCAGTCACAAGCACAGCTCTCTGCTACACGTCTCAAAGAAGAAAGAGTGCCAAAGTGTGTTAACCTGGCACGCCTAGCATCGCTGAACTCGGTCAGGGTCAGCGGGTCACGCGGGCTGGACTAAATGTTTCAGTCTGGCAGGAAAGGAACAGCCGTGGTCCAGGACAGGTGTGCTACCCCTCTGATGACTCTTGTGTCCAGGACAGGTGTGCTACCCCTTCTGATGACACTCTCGTGTCCAGGCCGGCGAGTACTGATCCTACCATGGCCGACATCATGACCAAGCTACTGGGGATGGACAGGACCAACAAAGCTGTGGACAGTAAATTGGATGATGTGAAGACCCATGGGGAACAGCATGCCGCATTGCAGAATAAAGTGAAGGGTCTCAGGGAGGAGGTGGCTGATTTACTTTCCAGAACAATAATTTGCTGAGAGTGAACTCTGAACTGGGTGACTGAATTAGATTACTTGAAAAGAAAGCAGATGACCTTGAAGGGCGAAACGTAATAATGTGTTCTTTTATGGCATGAACAAGAGTGAGAATGAGAACAGTGATGACTGCGAGTGAATGTCGAAGGACTTGACAGCCAAAAAATTGGGCGTGAATGGGTTGAGTTTGACAGACAGCATCGTTTAAATGCAAAGCGTGACCTCCCCCCCCCCCTCCTCCATCATTGCCAGGTGTTTCTCGTATAAGGACAAAGTACGCATTTTAGAACCTAAGGCCAAGTTAAAAGGAACTAACATCTTTGTCGTCGAGGACTTTACTAACATGTCACGAACAGAAGGTCACTCCTCATCTGAAAGTTACCAACAGTGTCCATGACATCAGACAGAAGGTCAGAAGGTCACTCCTCATTTGAAGGAACAGTGGCAAGTTGGCAGCAATGGTCTTTGACCATCTCTTTGTGGCCGACAAGAGGTACGGGCTCGATGTCTCTGGTCAGCTAAAAGAGTTAAAATAGGGTTTTGGATGACCTTCTTGCGATGACAAGGATGTGAATTCAGGAGGTAAGAAAAATAACTTGACACCGGTGGAAGGACTAGCCGTTCCGGATTGCGCCGTGTGTGGCTGTAACCGCTTTGCACTTGTTTTTGACGAGAGTTATGGACAATGTGAGCGATGGCTCTGGAAGTCACTTGACTGCGTATTACAGTTTCAATGACAGCCGTTTGAATGATGATTCTTCTAAATTTGATTATGTAGATAGCGATACTAACATGTGTATGGAAAACAATGTACTTGATTTTGGTCATACTTCAATTGATAACAGGGGTCTAGACATGCCTTTATGGAATAATAAGGTATTCGAGCTTCTCTTTTGGAATGTCAGTGGTTTACTACTACAAAATTACTGACAATGCCTTTATTTCCTATGCCTGTGGTTTTGATTTCATATGTTTTGGAGAAAACTTTCTTGACCATGTTTGTAGGTTATAAACCTTTTATCAAAGCTGTTGTAAAACTGTGTCATCAGAGGAGACGATCTGGAGGGCTCGTTTGTTTAACAAAACAAAAATTTGTTCACTTCATGTCATAATTATGTGGAAGTTGATTGCTCTGACATGTTGTTTTCTTGATCGAAAAATCGCTTTTGGGTACAATGAAAAATATTGCATTGGTTTGTGCGTACATTCCACCTAAAGGTTCTCCTTTCTATAAATCTTTTAATGTTGATAATGGTATTTCCATGCTGGACGAATGTTTGGCTGACTGCTTGTGTTCACTTGGTGACAATGATATCGTACAGTGTGGAGATCTGAACAGCAGAACAGCATTTTTTTTATCCTGATTCGGCAAATGATGTTTTCGATTTTGGTTTGCAAATGAAAAGTCAGCCACCTAGCACATGATAATGATATACATGATAATGTATTGAATAACTATGGTAACTTGCTCTTAAATCCCTGCATTGCTTTTTATTTGTATATTATGAATGGTGTATGTCAGGGCAATCACCATGGTTGCTACACATACATTGCAAGTAGTGGAAGTAGCGTTGATGATTATTTCCTTGTATCTAAAGATTTTTTCTCCACTTTTTGTGACTCTTGTTACTTGTTTGTTTCGGAACAAACCGAATCCGATCATTTACCCATTAAATTTCATATTTACTACTCAACAGATAACAGCGACAAATCAACAGATTCGGCTAAGGCTACTGCGTCCGATACATTTGTGAGGTATAATGACTATGCTTTGACTGACGGAAATAATTTGTGTAAAGCAGAAATGAGCACAAAATTAAGTAAGGCTTTAGAACTGATTAATACTGATATACATAGAGCCTTACATTTGTTTAATGATTGCATCCCAAACAGTGCTGGATGTCTGAAAAAGCGTGTGCACGGAAGGATCTGTGCGCAAAGGGAAGATCGGTTTGACAGTGAATGTTAAGTGATGAAAAGAAAAACCGTGAAGTAACTGAGAATATGGCTTCGTAAGTTGGACGTTGGCAACAGCAGCGAGTATGTTATTGCAAGAAGAGAACACAAAAACCTCCAGAAACAGAGGAAGAAAAATAGCAATAAAATATCCGTTAGAACATACGATTATATCTCTTTCTTCACAGCAGGGGTTTTGGAAAACAGTAAAAAGAGCCTCATTAAAAAAATATATATATCTAAGGAATAACATTTCCCTGGATACATGGTATGAGCATTTCAAACATTTGTTAGATAAAGATATTGTGGATGAAGATGAAATTTCTTTCGTTGTCAATGAGGGAGAGGACGAGTATTTTAATCGCCCAATAACTAAAAAAGAAATCACATTTGCCATGCGGTGTTCTCGAGCTCAAGCTGTTAACTGTTTACTGGCTCTTTTCAATAGAATTTTTGATGACGGTATCTCCCAAGAAAGCTGGACAGAGTCTGTAACTGTGCCCTTATTCAAGAAGGGCGAAGTAAATAGTCCTAATAATTATAAGGGTATCTTTTTGGTTGATGTTATTAGTAAGATGTATAGTACTGTTATTAAAATTGGATTACAGGAATTGATTGAGTGTAATAATATTACAGGACAGCATCAAGCTGGATTCAAAAAGGGTTACTCTACTGTCGACCATATGTTTACTCTTCTTGCGTTTGTTCAGAAATAATTTTCGTTGAATTGTAAATTCTATGTTGCGTTTATTGATTTTGAAAAAGCCTTTGCTCCAGCAATAGAAATCTTTCATGGCGAAGATTATTTAAAAGATATGCTGTCAAGGAGAAATTATTTTGCTGTATTAGAGCCTTGTACAAAGTCGTTAAGACCAGAATAAGAGGTGGTTCCAGTCTGCCAGATTGTATTCCTTGTTCTGTTGGGGTAAGGCAATGTGATGTCTGTAGTCCTATATTATTACATCGAGGGTTGACTGCCAGAACCCAGTATATCACTTATATATATATATATATATATATATATATATATATATATATATATATATATATATATATATATATATATATATATATATATATATATATATATATATACAACAAACTAATAAATTCCAAGGATAAGTACCGCGCACCGTTCCAGCAACTTACAGAGCAGCTTGGTGTTGCAATGACTGCAAGAAATATTGAATTATAAACAAAGCTTGCTCTTATGTCTTAGATTGAAGAAAGTCTTTATATGTTAGTGAGTTTCCCTCCCTATTGGAGGGTGTCTCCCCCTTGGAGACTATAAGCTTGCTGAAGGTTCATTGTGAGAAGCATTTATTTTTCCCCATTCACCCACTCAAGCACTTACTGTTAGTTAGGCAGAATCATCTACCACTGCAGATATGAATGCTTATCTCCCCCTATTTCTTCAATCTAAGACATAAGAGCAAGCTTTGTTTATAATTCAATATATATATATATATATATATATATATATATATATATATATATATATATATATATATATATATATATATATATGAGATACTGGGTTCTGGCAGTCAACCCTCCATTTTCTATGTTTATTAATGAGCTTGCCATTGAGGTTATAAATAATGGCCTTCATGGTGGATGGTTTCCAGAAGATGTTAGAATTATTTATCCTAGTATTAGCAGATAACGTAGTTTTGGTTTCAAAAACGGCAGTTGGCTTACAGCGTCAACTAAATAATCTGAGCAGGACTGCGTCTTCATTTGAGTTTAAAGTAAACATGAAAAAAGCAACATTGTGGTGTTTCGAAAGGGAGGTTATTTGGCGGCGAGAGAAAGGTGGATGTATGATGGACTTATTTTACCTGTGTTGAATGTGTTTAAATACTTGGGGATCTACTTTTCAACATGTCTAAATTTTACCTGTACATGTAAAGCCGGGCATGTCGGGCAAAAAAATGCTTTGATATGTGTAATAAAAAGATTGAATGCTGTGATTTGATAATTTAGAAACATTTGGTTCTCAAATACAGCCGATTGTAATGTATGGGGCTGACATTAGGGGTTTAGATAATGCCATTGTTCATTGTTCAGCTGTTCACTTTTTTGCTTTGAAGAGGTTTCTAGGTCTCGACAGGCGTAGTTCTAATAACTTGCTGTATGGGGAGTTCGTCAGATATCTACTGTTCGTCAGATATCTACTCAGCCGTTGGATGTGTGCAGTGTTGGTTAAAACTTTGACACATGCATACCTGTAGATTGCCTCGTACGTCCTATGAAATGTGCCGTAAAGGGAAAAACAATCTGGGTTTCAAATGTTCGTCTGTTTCTGTTTAAGTACTTTAAGTACAGATGTTGGGATGTTTGGCTTACTCAGGATGTTAGAAATCAAAGTCAGTTTATTCGTCTTTTTCGACAAAGGTTGATTGATTGTATGTGGCAATTGTGGGACGATCAAACTAGTGAACGGTATGGTTTGTACAAGAATTGTTCTAGGTATCGTTGTGTGTAGCCTTATCTGAAATTCGATTTGGATATGCATTTGAAAAGATCATTTGCTAAATTTACAGATGATGTAAATTTACGCATCCAGTATAAACTCGCAACACTTGCCTTCCGACACTTTGATGAAACATTGCCTGCTTATCTTTCCAACACACTTGTCACTTATGAACCCTCGCGCACTCTCCGCTCTAGCAGTGATAAACTTCTCAAGCTTCCCTGCATGAAACTGAAATCCTTTGGCCAACGTTCTTTCAGTTATCAAGCCCCCCTTGTCTGGAACTCCCTCCCCTCCCAGCTCTGCTCTTCACAGACTCTCTCTGCGTTCAAATCTGGTCTCAAAACGCATCTCTTTCAGAAGTCCTTTTGTCTTTCTTCATAGCTTACGAGTTAATGCGTGTTTCCCATGCATTCTCCAACCCTTCACCTCTTGTATGTGCACGCGCGCTTCCGCGCCTGAATGCTTATGTGCTTTTGCGTGTGTGCGTTCGTGTGTGTGCGTTTACGCGCGGGGTTTTTGTTGCTTCGTGTTGAGTTTGCCCTTTGTGTGTGTGTGTGGGGGGGGGGGAGGGGGTGCTCCCTTCTGGATGTTTTAAATTGTACTCCGTGCAGTGCTCACGAAATTGGAGGCGGGTGGGTGGTGGGATGGGTGTTGGTTCTTTTCTTGTATTCCCAAATTCTTGTCGAGCGTTGTTCATAAAACGTCATGTGTGTGTGTGGGGTGGCGGGGGGGGGGGGGGAGAGAAATGGAGTGGGGGGGATGTGGCTTGTGCATCTGTTTTACTGCTTGCTTTGTATGCCTTTTTTTCTCAATATTGTGCAATGGTTATGGAAACTTATTTTTCCTGTATTGTGAAGCGCTCTGAGGATGAGTCTTTTTCGCTCATCGAAGAGCGCTATATAAGCTCGATTTATTATTATTATTATTATTATGTTTCTGACATAGGACTCAAAATTCAATTTGGATATGCATTTGAAAAGATCAACTGTTAATTTAGAGTTGGTATTTCTGACATAGGACACACTTAAGATTCATACAATACAGACAACAAGATTTAGTACGTCCATTGTGCATGCAAGGTGAGAGTCATTAAATGCATTTCATGTTCTTTTGTCCAGCTTGAGAAGATATTCGCCTAAAATTCATTCCACAGAAATATTATAGGCACCCATGTTTGTTTTGTTTACTGCTACTACTTATCTCTAACAGTTATAAGGTTGTTAGGAATTTAGGTATGTTTTGTTCAAAGCGTCTAAGATAAGAAAAATAGTGACATCTTAGACGATGATGTTGTTTTGTTGTTGCTGTTGTTGTTGGTTTTGTTTCGTAATTAATTATGTATTTTTTAACCATTTGTCTGAATCGTTGTGCTAATTCCCCTTCAAATGGGCCAATGGCCTAACTGAATAAAAGTGTGATGTCAGAACTCTCTCTCTCTCTCTCTCTCTCCTCTCTCTTTTCTCTCTCTCTTCTCTCTCTCTCTCTCTCTCTCTCTCTCTCTCCTCTCTCTCTCTCTCTCTCTCTCTCCTGTGTGTGTGTGTGTGTGTGTGTGTGTGTGTGTGTGTGTGTGTGTGTGTGTGTGTGTGTGTGTGTGTGTGTGTGTGTGTGTGTGTGTGTGTGTGTGTGTGTGTGTGTGTGTGTGTGTGTAACAGACAGAGACATAATATTTATGACTTAGGCTAAATAAATTTTTGGATAAAGTTGAATTATGGAAACCGATGCACACACGTTTTGCTAATTTATTTATGTATAAAACTGTTTATGTGTTCATTGATGCTTAAAGGCTGTGGAACCATGACACACCACTAAATGAACAGCAGAACAAGGGAGTGAACAGTTTTTTGTGGGGATTAAGGAAGGAAAGGCACTGAAAGGAAGGAAAGGAAAGGAAAGGGAAGGAAGGAAGGAAAGGGAAGGAGGTAAAAGCAACGGAATGGAAAGGAAGGGAAAATAAGGAAGGAAAGGAAAGGGAAGGGAAAAGAAGGGGAAAGGAAAAGGAAGGGAAATGAAGGGAAGGGAAAGGGAAGGGAAGGGAAGGGAAGGGAAGGGAAGGGAAGGGAAGGGAAGGAAAAGGAAGGGAAATGAAGGGAAGGGAAGGGAAGGGAGGGAAGGGAAGGGAAGGAAAAGGAAGGGAATGAAGGGAAGGGAAGGGAAGGGAAGGGAAGGGAAGGGAAGGGAAGGGAAGGGAAGGGAAGGGAAGGGAAGGGAAGGGAAGGGAAGGGAAGGGAAGGAAAGGGAAGGGAAGGGAAGGAAAGGAAAGGGAAGGAAGAAGGGAAGGGAAAGGGAAGGAGGAAGGGAAGAGGAAGGGAAGGAAAAGGAAGGAAAGGAAGGGAAGGGAAGGAAGGGAAAGGAAAGAAGGAAAGGAGGGAAGGGAAGGGGAAGAGGGAAGGAAAGGGAAGGGAAGGAAAGGGAAGGGAAGGAAGGAAGGAAAGGGAAGGGAAGGGAAAGGGAAGGGAAGGAAGGGAAGGGAAAGGAAGGGAAGGAAGGGAAGGAAAGGGAAGGGAAGGAAAGGGAAGGAAGAAAAGAAAGGGAAGGAAAGGGAAGGGAAAAGAAGGGAAGGAAGGAAGGAAGGAGAAGAAGGAAAGAAAGGGAAAGGGAAGGGAAGAAAAGAAAGGAAAGGGAGGAAAAGAAGGAGAAGGGAAGAAAAGAAAGGAAAGGGAAGGGAAGAAGGAAGAAAGAAAGGAAGGAGGAAGGGAAGAAAAGAAAGGAAAGGGAAGGGAAGAAAAGAAAGGAAAGGAGAAAAAGAGAAGGGAAGGGAAGAAAAGAAAGGAAAGGGAAGGGAAGAAAAGAAAGGAAAGGGAAGGAAGAAAAGAAAGGAAAGGAGGGAAGAAAAAGAAAGGAAAGGGAAGGGAAGAAAAGAAAGGAAAGGGAAAGGGAAGAAAGAAAGGAAAGGGAAGGGAAGAAAAGAAAGGAAAGGGAAGGGAAGAAAAGAAAGGAAAGGAAGAAAGAAAGGAAAGGGAAGGGAAGAAAAGAAAGGAAAGGAAAGGGAAGAAAAGAAAGGAAGGGAAGGAAGAAAAGAAAAGAAAGGAAAGGGAAGAAAGAAAGGAAAGGGAAGGGAAGAAAAGAAAGAAAGGAAAGGGGAGGGAAAGGGGAAGGGAAGGACGGGAAAGGAAAGAAAGGGACAGGAAACCAAACCAAAAACCCAAGCAACCAACACACAAAGGAAGGTAACAACTGTTTGAAAAGGACAGGAGGTGTGGGAAACAACAGCAGAGATCATTGTCTTCAATAACTTCATCATCGCAGGAGATTTTTCTGTGTAACCAACGGGGATGTTCTCCTCCGTTGACTAGTATGTCTATCCGCTTGTGTTTCTGTTGACCTGTTCTCTTACTCATGCCTCTTGATTCCTTGAGGAACCTAGGGCCGCGACGACACTCCTCCAACGCACGCGAATCTGGCAGGTCCTCCTTCGCTCGGCCCACGTCATTCCGGCGGCCTTCACCTCAGCGTCGACACTCCTGCGCCAAGTCTGTTTTGGTCGACCCACTTTCCGCTTTCCTTGTGGATTCCAATCCAGAGCCTGCCTGGTTACGTTGGATACAGGCTTCCATAGCGTGTGGCCGATCCATCCCCATTTCCGTTTCTTTATCTCAGTTTCAATTGGGAGTGTCTCATCCTGTCCCACAGTTGTTCGTTGGAGATGACTTCCGGCCACCTGATGTTGAGGATGTTTCTGGGACATCTATTGATGAATGTCTGTAGCTTGTTGGTGTTGGTCTTGGTTACCCGCCATGTTTCTGAACCATATAGAAGAACAGACTTCACGTTTGTGTTGAAAATCCGGATCTTGTTGCAGAGTGAGAGGCTGTTGATCTCCAGATCTGGCGCAGGGTGTTAAAGGCGTGTCTTGCTTTGTTGATTCGGCATTTGATGTCTTGATCTGTGCCCCATCTTTACTGACTACACTGCCCGGGTAAGCAAACTTGTCGATGTCTTCTTGGTGAAGTCGCACTGGGTCTTGCTGTTTGTTGTTCACCCTCATGACCTCTGTCTTCCCGATGTTTATTTGGAGCCCAGTCTTCTCAGTTTCTTCTGCAACACGACATAGCTTTTCTTGTGCATCTTGCTGCTTGTGGGAGAGGAAGCTGATGTCATCCGCAAAGTCCAGGTCCTCCAGCTGCTTTTTGAAGGTCCACTGGATACCTGTCGTCCGGCCTGCTGTAGACTGTCTCATGACCCAGTCAATCGCCATCAGGAAGATTGTCGGCGAAAGTAAACAACCTGACGGACGCTGGTTTGTACAGAGAAGGGTTCCATCACCTTCCCATCGTGGATGACTTGACAGGTGGCATCTTCGTATAGTTGTTGGATGATGGTGGCGAACTTTGGTGGAAAGCCGAAGTAGTACATCAGTTTCTGCATAACGTCTCTGTCGACACTGTCAAAGGCCTTCTGTAAGTCGACGAAAACTGTGTACATGGGGGGTCTGCTACTCTAGGGACTGCTCGATGATGATCCGCAGTGTCTCAATATGGCGGAAGCCTGCCTGTTCTTCCCAAAGTGTCTGGTCAATGGCAATCTTCAATCTCTCTAGGATGATTCTTGTCAATACTTTCCCCGGGAGGGATAGCAGCATGATTCTTCTCCAGTAGTTGCAGGATGACAGGTCCCCTTTCTTTGGCAGCTTTGGCCTTTCTTCCAGTCTTCTAGCACTCTCTCCTGTTCCCAGATCTTGTGTAGGAGTGGGTGTAGCATCTCAGTCGAAGTCTGGATGTCTGCCTTTAGTGCTTCGGGTGGTATGCCGTCAGGACCCGCTGCCTTGCCTGACTTTAGGAACTTGATGGCTTTGGTGATCTCTGTCTTGGTTGGGGGATTGGTATTGATATCAAGGAGCTCGGTTGGTAGTGGGATGTCAGGCGGGGCTGGTGGTGCGGGTCTGTTGAGTGTTTCCTTGAAGTGCTCAGCCCATCTTGCTCTCCGGTTTTCTTTGCCTGAGATGGTATTTCCGTTCTTGTCCTTGACGGGGTTACTGGGATTGCTGGTCTTACCAGAAAGTGTTCTGGTGATCTCGTGTAGTCTCTTCATGTTTCTTTGGCCCGCTGCAGTCTCTGCTTCTTCAGTCAGCTCCTCGATGAAGTTTCTCTTGTCTTTTCTTGCACTTCTTTTCACTTGTCGGTTTATCTCCCAGTAGCGTGCTTGTAGTTCTTGCTTCTCTTCTTGATCTTGTGTCTGGTTGATCTTGTCTTCCAGATGTTTTCTGTCTGCGATCAGTGTCCATGTCTCCGTTGTTAACCATTCTTTATGTTTCCTTGTCTTCTTCCCTAGGACTGTTTTGCATGTTGTCTTCCAGACCTCTCGCAGACTGCGCCATTGCTGTTCTACTGTTTCCTCTGGCAGTAGGGAAAGCGCACTGGACTTGTTCCTAAGCTCTACCTTGAATTCTTCTGCTTTTTCTTTCTCTTTTAGGCTGTGTACCTTAAACGTGTACGATGGTCTTCCTGCCTGGTCAGTGTAGGCTTCCAGTTTGGTCTTGAGTACTGCCACAACCAGATGGTGATCTGATGCTGCGTCCGCTCCGCGCCTCGCCCTGACGTCATGCAGGCTCCGCCTCCACTTTCTGCCGATGGTAATGTGGTCAATCTGGTTCTCGGTCTTGCCGTCTGGGGAAATCCATGTGGTCTTGTGAATGGTCTTATGGGGAAATAGAGTGCCTCCGATCACCAGGTCGTTGAAGGTACAGAACTCTGTGAAGAGGTCGCTATTTTCATTCTGCTCTCCAACACCGTGTCTACCCATGAGGAGTTCTCTGTGTTGTCTGATTCCACTTTTGCATTCAGGTTTCCCATGAGGATCTTTAAGTCTCTCCTTGGTGTTTTGTCCAGGGTTGCTTGGATTTGCTCATAGAATTCTTCTTTGACCTCTGTATGTGCCGTGTTTGTAGGAGCGTAACACTGTAGGATTGTGACTTCCCTGCCCTTTGAGTTGAATCTTGTAGTGAGGATCCTTGGTGACACTAATTCTCACGACAGCAGTGTTCGCGTTGCCTCGGGTGTCAACATCAGCGCTACTCCATGCATGTGTGGCTGGCCTTCTTCCTGTCCAAAGTAGATGATGGTGTCTCCGCTCGTAAGTCTTGTCTGTCCTGTTCCTGTCCACCTTGTCTCGCACCGGCCAAGTATCTTCAGATTGTATTGATGTATCTCTCTACTCACTTGAGCACTTTTTCCGGTCTCATGCAGGGTTCAAAATTGTTCCAGGTCCCTATCCTGGTCTTGGGTTTGGTTGTCAGAAGAGTAGTCGGCGCACTGGCTTCCCGAAGGCTTTCACCAGCTCGCGTCATGGGTTCTACCAGAGAGGGCTCTTCCTCAACCATGTTGTTTTCAGATATTGTCGTTGCGGTTTCTGTAACAGGCTAGTTTTTACAGGATCGGATAATTAGCTCAATTCAAACCCCCAACATGGAGGGCCAGTAAGTGCTATTCGTCTGATCTCTACCCTTTGACCTGTCTGGCTTGGGTGGCCCTACCAGGAGACGGATCTCCGGACAGCATAGCTCTCAGGGTCATAGAGACACGCAAGCCCCTCAACCACAACAAGGTTGCACTCTCTGATAAGTTCTGTTGACATATTCTACTGGATTTGTCTACAGAATGTCTGACAAAGTTTCTCATGGTCCTGGGCTCTTTTCCGTATGCTAAAGGCACCGTCTAACTTAAGATCTCCGAAAGACTACCACCTACACCACAACTTGGACACAGGCTGGGGAGAGCAAAACCATTTCTTGTGAGACTCGAATCATGGACTCGATGCATTCGTTCCCGACACAATGTTGTCCATTCGGCGGCCAACCGTGTTTAATCGTTAGAGATACCAACAGGGGATCGCCGTCACACTAGTCTTGGTGTCTTAGTTCTGCTAACAGTCATGGTTAGATAGTCAGGCGAGTTCAGTTATTTCAAACAAAGAAAAGTAACGACAGTTACACAATTGTACGTCGGAGAGCAAACAGGCACAGACAGTATACCGCGCCCTAGTTATCCCCTTCCCCCACCTCCCTCCCTTTCCCCTCCCCCA
>CM031601.1:17442991-17455491 GCA_018398815.1 Conus ventricosus
GCGTGTGTGCAGGTAGATTCCATCTTGCGAGGAGCTGAAGGCGTACTTCAGAAGCATGGAGAAAAAGATACCGAAAAGTGTCGGCGAGAGCACACAGCCCTGTTTTACTCCGCTTGTGATGGAGAAGGGTTCTGAGCAAGACCCGTCGTACATAACTGTGCTCTTCATGTCCTCGTGGAAGGAAACCACCATGCTGCGCAGCTGAGGAGAACAGCCGATCTTCTCCAGGAGAGGGAAGAGGCCTTTTCTGCTAACAAGGTCGAAATCCTTCGTTAGATCGATGAATGCCAGATACAGTGGCATGCCCTGCTCTCTGCATTTCTCCTGAAGCCGGCGCACTGAGTAAATCATGTCAGTTGTTGACCGGCCTGCCCTGAAGCCGCACTGGGACTCTGGGTACACTCGAGCAGCCCGTGTCTGGAGCCTGGTGAGGAGAATGCGAGCGAATACCTTCCCGACTATGCTCAGGAAGGATATCCCTCTGTAGTTGTTGCAGTCGCTGCGGTCGCCTTTGTTCTTTTAGAGTCACAATGGAGGCATCACGCAAGTCTTGGGGGACTGCACCCTCCCTCCAGCACAGACAAAGCAGGTCGTACGGGGGCTGCAGCAGCGCTGACTTCCCACCCTTGATCACTTCAGGTGGAATGCCGTCACTTCCTGGTGCTTTTCCACTGGGGAGCATGTCGATGGCTTTGCCGAGTTCCTCAAGCGTGGGCACCTGGTCCAGCTCTTCCATCACAGGCAAGTCATCGATGGCATCAAGGGCAGCGTCAGTGACTTCTGTTTCCCTGGAGTAGAGCTCTGAGTAGTGTTCGACCCATCGCTTCATCTGTTGATCACAGTCAGTGATTGTCGCACCTGCTGAAGACTTCAGAGGAGCAGTTTTCTTCACTTCTGGTCCAACTGCCTTCTTGATCCCATCAAACATACCACGAACATTTCCTCAGTCGGCTGAACGATGGATGTCCTCGCACAGTTGCAACCAGTAGTCACTGGCACATCGTCTTGCGGCCCTCTGTGCATGGCTCCGTGCAGTTCTTAATGCTGCGGGCGTCTTCTCACTGGGGGATTTCTTGTATGCTTAGAAGAGCGTTGCGTTTGGCTTCAATGACCGGCTCCATTTCAGTGAGGCTGGCATCAAACCAGTCCTGGTTCTTCTTTACTCTCTTGCCGAAGGCTGAGATGCGGCATCATAGACATCATCTCTGATGGTGTTCCACCTTGCTGTGGTATCCTGCTCTGGCAAGTCTTGGAGTGTCTCTTCGACGGCAGCTACAAATTCCTGTCTGCGATCAGGATCTCCTCTTCTTGCAACGTTGATGCGGGGATGACCTTTTGCTTTGGAGCGGTGCAACTTGCGTGGCTGTATCCTCACTTTGCTGCACACGAGGGCGTGATCAGTGTCGCAGTCGGCGCTGTGGTAGCTTCTCGTTGCCAGGACAGTGTTCACAGCTGAGCGTCTCGTGGCCACAAGGTCCAGTTGGTGCCAGCGATGAGACCTTGGGTGTTTCCAGGACACTTTGTGTTGGGGCTTGGACTGGAAGAAGGTGTTGGTGACGCAAAGGCTGTGGTATGTGCACAGCTCCATCAACCTCTGTCCATTGTCGTTCAAATTTCCGACTTCGTGGTGACCGATGCAAGATGGCCGCGACTGGTGAGTAGATCCAACCCGGGCGTTAAAGTCGCCAAGAAGGAACAGCGGCTCCAATTTGGGTACCCTGTCAGCCTGGGTGTCAAGCTCATTGTAGAAATGGTCCTTGATGTCTTCTGAACTACTCAGAGTAGGAGCATAAATGCTGAAGATGTTGACAAATCCTGCATCTGTAGCCAAGCGGATTGACAGGATACGATCTGTGCCACCTGTTGGGGGTTCCACTGATACCAGAAGACTGTTCTTTACTGCAAAACCAACTCCATGTATTCGTGGTTCATTGGGTTATTTCCCTTTCCAGAAAAAAAACCGTGTAGTTTTCTTCCCTGAGAGAGCCACTAGAGGGTAGCCTGGTTTCTTGAAGGGCCGCAATGCTCACGTTGAGTCTTGTAAGCTCCCTGTCTATGATAGCAGTCTTCCTGGAGAGTCTTTTACCTATGCAAGGTCGTCCGAGATTCCTGGGCACATGTTCACACATTCCAGCTTGCAAAACGAAGTGCTGGAAACTTCTTTGATTTTCTTGAATTGCCTGGTGCGATGTTTCCGTCTGCTTGTCATGCCTAACCATTTGAGCTCCAAGCACCCATTGAAGCAGGCAGACGTTGGCGAGTCAGCACCTTACTGGCTGGGGACTGCCCAGTTTGAGGCAGGTGGTGGCTGACCAGTGGGACACAATGATCCTTCCCACCGTCAGAGACAACCCGTGGCGTCCTACTCCACGCCAATCGAGTGTGGACTTATAACCCGTAACTGCTGTCTCCCGTGTTGGTTCTTCGCTGAAACAGTGAAGCTGGAGTGACCTCTCTAGGACGCAAGCCTGGGCGAGAAATATGGAGATGCTGTGTTGCCCATGCATCAGTATCCCCCTCTCGGCCTCTCCGGTGGGCTCCAAAGGAGTGCGGGGCACGACGTTTGGCACTGGTCTGTCTGCAGGAGCTGCCGGAAAGAAGTCAGAAGTTGACGTCCAACCGCCTTGAGGCTCCACTCCGGATTTTCTCTCTGGGTTTACTCCCATAGCCTTTCCTTCTCCCGTGGGTGTCCACAAGGCAGCGGAGCCATCATCCAATGGCCGGGGCACGGATACTGGATACTGGGGCGTCCATGGAACCAGGGTCTTCGCGCTCTCAGTCTGTCCAGCGCTCCTAGACACTTCGTGGGTTTAACATCAGACTTGTTCCTTGTCCTAGATGAGTGGCCTGCCAAGGCTGCCGGGTCACATCCACCCGAGTTTTGGAATAAGAGATTTCCTTCTCCTAGGCAGATTCCCAGCCAGGGTTGCAGGCTCAGCCCGCCCGCTCAGTTATACCGCCGGGTACTCGGTCGCGCCAAGACACAGCAAGCTTTGTGGAAACGGGGACGCCACGGGAAGGCGTTGCTGTGGGCACTGTAATGTAGGAGAGGCCATTGCAATAGCCTTACAGACCTGGCGAACCAGACAGTGGCTACACGGCGATCACTACACCTGGAAAGGAGGGGTGATCGAGTTGCACATCACTTTCCTCTAGTGAGCGGGACGTCCGGCACCAGACCTCACGATCCCCAACGACAACAGTAACCAAAACAAAAATAACAACAACAACAACAACAACAACAACAACAACAACAACAACAACGACAACGACGACGACGACAACAACAGTAACAACAACAAAAACAACAACAACAACAGCAATAGCAACAACGACAACGACAACAGTTACAACAACAAAAACAACAACAACAACAACAATAGCAACAAAGACAACAGTTACAACAACAAAAACAACAATAACAACAACAACAACAATAACGCCGACGACGACAGCAAAAGGGAGGTAATGGTCTGTAATAAGCGGGAGGACAGGGGAAAGGGGCTGGACCATCTCAACTACAGCACATCTTGAGAAACCGATGACCAGGAAGGCTACGGAGGGCCAGGAATGAGGTGCGTGCGTGCGTGCGTGCGTGCGTGCGTGCGTGCGTGCGTGCGTGCGTGTGTGCGTGTGTGCGTGTGTGTGTGTGTGTGTGTGTGTGTGTGTGTGTGTGTGTGTGTGTGTGTGCGTGTGTGTGTGTGTGTGTGTGTGTGAAGCACGGGAAGCTGAGATGCTGGGTGATAACGGGGGAAGAGGGGATCAAACTCTTCAGTCACAGACAGTGATGACCCGGCACAGTGTCAAACTATACAGTCACAGACAGTGATGACCCGGCACAGTGTCAAACTGTACAGTGACAGACAGTGATGACCCGGCACAGTGTCAAACTCTACAGTGACAGACAGTGATGACCCGGCACAGTGTCAAACTCTACAGTGACAGACAGTGATGACCCGGCACAGTGTCAAACTGTACAGTGACAGACAGTGATGACCCGGCACAGTGTCAAACTCTACAGTGACAGACAGTGATGACCCGGCACAGTGTCAAACTCTACAGTGACAGACAGTGATGACCCGGCACAGTGTCAAACTGTACAGTGACAGACAGTGATGACCCGGCACAGCGTCAAACTCTACAGTGACAGACAGTGATGACCCGGCACAGTGTCAAACTCTACAGTGACAGACAGTGATGACCCGGCACAGTGTCAAACTCTACAGTGACAGACAGTGATGACCCGGCACAGTGTCAAACTGTACAGTGACAGACAGTGATGACCCGGCACAGTGTCAAACTCTACAGTGACAGACAGTGATGACCCGGCACAGTGTCAAACTCTACAGTGACAGACAGTGATGACCCGGCACAGTGTCAAACTCTACAGTGACAGACAGTGATGACCCGGCACAGTGTCAAACTGTACAGTGACAGACAGTGATGACCCGGCACAGTGTCAAACTCTACAGTGACAGACAGTGATGACCCGGCACAGTGTCAAACTCTACAGTGACAGACAGTGATGACCCGGCACAGTGTCAAACTCTACAGTGACAGACAGTGATGACCCGGCACAGTGTCAAACTCTACAGTGACAGACAGTGATGACCCGGCACAGTGTCAAACTGTACAGTGACAGACAGTGATGACCCGGCACAGTGTCAAACTCTACAGTGACAGACAGTGATGACCCGGCGCGGCACAGTGTCAAACTGTACAGTGACAGACAGTGATGACCCGGCACAGTGTCAAACTCTACAGTGACAGACAGTGATGACCCGGCACAGTGTCAAACTCTACAGTGACAGACAGTGATGACCCGGCACAGTGTCAAACTCTACAGTGACAGACAGTGATGACCCGGCACAGTGTCAAACTCTACAGTGACAGACAGTGATGACCCGGCACAGTGTCAAACTCTACAGTGACAGACAGTGATGACCCGGCACAGTGTCAAACTCTACAGTGACAGACAGTGATGACCCGGCACAGTGTCAAACTCTACAGTGACAGACAGTGATGACCCGGCACAGTGTCAAACTCTACAGTGACAGACAGTGATGACCCGGCACAGTGTCAAACTCTACAGTGACAGACAGTGATGACCCGGCACAGTGTCAAACTGTACAGTGACAGACAGTGATGACCCGGCACAGTGTCAAACTCTACAGTGACAGACAGTGATGACCCGGCACAGTGTCAAACTCTACAGTGACAGACAGTGATGACCCGGCACAGTGTCAAACTCTACAGTGACAGACAGTGATGACCCGGCACAGTGTCAAACTCTACAGTGACAGACAGTGATGACCCGGCACAGTGTCAAACTATACAGTCACAGACAGTGATGACCCGGCACAGTGTCAAACTGTACAGTTACAGACAGTGATGACCCGGCACAGTGTCAAACTGTACAGTGACAGACAGTGATGACCCGGCACAGTGTCAAACTGTACAGTGACAGACAGTGATGACCCGGCACAGTGTCAAACTGTACAGTGACAGACGGTGATGACCCGGCACAGTGTCAAACTCTACAGTGACAGACAGTGATGACCCGGCACAGTGTCAAACTCTACAGTGACAGACAGTGATGACCCGGCACAGTGTCAAACTGTACAGTGACAGACGGTGATGACCCGGCACAGTGTCAAACTCTACAGTGACAGACAGTGATGACCCGGCACAGTGTCAAACTCTACAGTGACAGACAGTGATGACCCGGCACAGTGTCAAACTCTACAGTGACAGACAGTGATGACCCGGCACAGTGCCAAACTCTACAGTGACAGACAGTGATGACCCGGCACAGTGTCAAACTCTACAGTGACAGACAGTGATGACCCGGCACAGTGCCAAACTCTACAGTGACAGACAGTGATGACCCGGCACAGTGTCAAACTGTACAGTGACAGACAGTGATGACCCGGCACAGTGTCAAACTCTACAGTGACAGACAGTGATGACCCGGCACAGTGTCAAACTCTACAGTGACAGACAGTGATGACCCGGCACAGTGCCAAACTCTACAGTGACAGACAGTGATGACCCGGCACAGTGTCAAACTCTACAGTGACAGACAGTGATGACCCGGCACAGTGCCAAACTCTACAGTGACAGACAGTGATGATCCGGCACAGTGTCAAACTCTACAGTGACAGACAGTGATGACCCGGCACTGTGTCAAACTCTACAGTGACAGACAGTGATGACCCGGCACAGTGTCAAACTCTACAGTGACAGACGGTGATGACCCGGCACAGTGTCAAACTCTACAGTGACAGACAGTGATGACCCGGCACAGTGAAGGTGGGGGAATGGGGGGTGGGGTTGCGGTGGGGAAGGTATTGCGGAACTGCCATTGGTTTTTATCTTTGTTGTTGGTATAGAAAGATTGAACTTCGAACGAAAAAAAATGCGTGGGGTAGAAAGGGGGTTTGGGGAATGGGAGAGGTGGTGTCGGCCAAACAGTCTACACGAATAACCCAGCGGTTTCCTAATGGAAGGAAGCATGGACGCTCAAAGCACTCCCCCCACCCACACCCCCCCCCCCCACCCCCACCCCCACCCCGGCTTTATTCTTGTAGGGGGAACTCCGCATGCCTGAAAGGAACAGAGACCAGCTTTAAGAGCATGGCGGAATTGAGTGGTTTACGTAAAGTTTGTCTTCAATGTTGCAAAGAAATCTGAGAATTAAAAAACAGCGATTTAAATTAAGATACACAGAAATTAAGATACATAGATATTAAGATACACATAAATTAAGATACACATAAATTAAGATACATAGAAATTAAGATACATAGAAATTAAGATACACGGAAATTAAGATACACAGAAATTTAGATACACAGAAATTAAGATACATAGAAATTAAGATAGGCTACTTAGAAATTAAGATACATAGAAATTAAGATACATAGAAATTAAGATGCGTAGAAATTATGATAGGCTACGTAGAACTCAAAATACGTAAAGGAATTTCTAGTTATCTCAGCTTACCAACAGCCGATTCAAAGCATCTTGGGGTGAGGGTAATTCTGTTTTATACAAGGTGGATTGTAAGCCTTAAGACAACTATACTGAAGCGCATGTTACATTTGAAGCAATGAAAACAGTATTGTCGGCCTCACCTCACCTCACCTCAGGCCCATAACTACAGAAGTAGTCGTTGGGGAAACATGAGGACAGCAGACGCAACCTCCCTTCTCCATCTGTCTCTGTCAGCAGCCGCCGGTAGCAGCTCACGTGTATGGAGTCCGGTCCATTCCTTGATGTTCTCATGCCAGTTCTTTCGCTGTCTTCTTGTTCTTCTTCCGCCCTCGATGGTGCCTTGCATGATTGTTTTGGACAGACTGGTGTGTCGAGTGTTGTGCCCAAACCATATCAGCTTGCGTCTCTTCACAGTTGAAAGGAGAGGTTCCTGAGGTCCAGCAAGGTTCTCAATTCTGCTCCGTACATATTTATTGGCCCTGTGCCTTCTTCCTTGCGCTGAACTCTGAAGCGATCTGAAACGATCAAAGCTAAGTGAATTTTCGTTATTTTATTCGTTTGTGTCTCACCTGAAGAAGACCTAAGAGGTCGAAACGCGTTGTGTTTTGTCTTGTGACTCGTTTGTCCACGCTATCTGGGCGGTTCGCTAACATTTATTTAAGATTGACTTATTTTAACTCTGAAAAATCCTGAAATACAGGCTAATACACCCATGGGGACGATTCCGTGGAGATTGTGTTGTGTCGTGTCTGGTGGTCGTACAATTGCATCTGACACGGAGCAGTTACATACCTTGACGTCCGGTGGCATGTCCTGTGCGTGCCTATACCCTGTGTGAACAGAGCACAGGCTTCCAAGGACGATGCAGGATTGCTGCCGGCTGACTGTTTCGGCAGTTGAGGACAGTACGTCTCTGATTCCAGGCAGACTGGTTCGGCAGTTCAGGACAGTACGTCTCTGATTCCAGGCAGACTGGTTCGGCAGTTGAGGACAATACGTGACTGGTACCCGGCAGACTGGTTCGGCAGTTCAGGACAGTACGTCTCTGATTCCCGGCAGACTGGTTCGGCAGTTGAGGACAGTACGTCTCTGATTCCCGGCAGACTGTTTCGGCAGTTGAGGACAGTACGTCTCTGATTCCCGGCAGACTGGTTCGGCAGTTGAGGACAATACGTCTCAGATTCCCGGCAGACTGGTTCAGCAGTTGAGAACAGTACGTCTCTGATTCCCGGCAGACTGTTTCGGCAGTTGAGGACAGTACGTCTCTGATTCCCGGCAGACTGGTTCGACAGTTGAGGACAGTACGTCTCTGGTAGCCAGCAGACAGGTTCGGCAGTTAAGGACAGTACGTCTCTGATTCCCGGCAGACTGGTTCGGCAGTTGAGGACAGTACGTCTCAGATTCCTGGCAGACAGACTGGTTCGGCAGTTGAGGACAGTACGTTGAGGACAGTGCCTCTCTGGGTTACACTGCCACCTTCGGCTGTATCTGTTTCTTCGTGGTCTTGTTTCAAGGGGATTTCACTTGTTTCTAGGGGAATTCACACAATAATTCACATAAAACATTCGCGATAAGTACGTTCGATTAGCGCAAAAGAAACGCAACGAGGACACCAGTATTTCTTCCATGTGAATTGTTTGACACAAAAATAAACGTGTATTCTTTATAACGTTACATGTTCGGAACAAACTAGAAACCACAATCTAAACATGTTAGGCGTCTCATTAGCAAAGTAAGTCAGCAACACAACAATGTCAAATACATGTACATTATCAGCATCACAACAATGTCAAATACATGTACATTATCAGCATCAGCAGCAGCAGCAGCAGTTGTAATAGTAGTAGTAGTAGTAGTAGTAGTAGTAGTAGTAGTAGTAGTAGTAGTAGTAGTAGTAGTAGTGGCAGTGATGGTAATAATGATGATAGTAGTAGTAGTAATAGCAGCAGCAATTGTAATAAACACACACACACACACACACACACACACACAACACGTATTTACGCACGCACGAAGACACACACACACACACACACACACACACACACACACACACACACACACACACACACACACACACACACACACACACACACACACACACACACACACACACACACACACACACACGCACGCACGCACGCACGCACGCACGCACGCACGCACGCACGCACCACACACACACACACACACACACACACACACACACACACATACACATACACAAGAGAGAGAGAGAGAGAGAGAGAGAGAGAGAGAGAGAGAGAGAGAGAGAGAGAGAGAGAGAGAGAGAGAGAGAGAGAGAGATCCATACCTGGATAACAAAACAAAACGCATTCCATTTCCTTCACTTTGCAAGCACATTCGGGAAACCACGCCCTTTCTTGCTATTACCTGTACATGAACCGATTTCAAAGAATTGTAGTGGAAAGATAAAGTCTGGCCCATACATTTCCGTACAGGTTCATACTGAGGATCCGGATCAAATGTCAGATCCTGGATCGTTCAGCAAGATTTATTTGTTCACGGGGTGCAATCCTCCGGTCCTAATCGACTATTGCCGACAATTACTTCCCCTGGTGTATAATTTTGTATGGCGGATTTCATTGCTTTCCCGAATGCTCTCATAACTTCTTTGTTGGCTGACTTTTGTGTCACAGACTAAGGAAAATAAGACATCTAATTTTGTTTTTTTTTTGGATGAACATTGAAGGCTTTTCTGCTTCATAGGGGACGACAGGAGACACAGGAAGCAGCGGCCCCGCGGGGGACACAGGAGAGGCCGGACCGGCAGGAGCGGACGGAGCGGGAGGGCCACAGGAGCTAAAGGGGACCCTGGTCTGAGGGGGAGCAAAGGGAGCAGGGGAGCAGCCGGCGTTATGGGACCCCAGGGTCCACGGGGAGACCCAGGAGCCGAGGAGAGAGGGGAGACGTCGGCACACCCGGGGCTAAGGGACCCTTGCTGGAGGGAGGATGCGTGTGCATAGGTGAGGGGCTGAGTAGGAGAGGGAAGGGGGGTCTCTGGTCGCCCATCCCCCCCCCCCCCCGCCCCCTTAACATTTGACAGCAAAAGGGCAGCATTTCCAAAACGGTATGAACATAAAATACGTGAACATTGCACAGACACTATTCGTTCACCCATCGCAGGTATACCGTTTTACCGACTTTGCGACTTCCCCTGTCAAACTCTCGGGTTGATAACGCTATTGGAGCCGAAATTGAGGCTTTTGTGGGCTGGTTATTATTTATGGGTATCTGAAGGAGGAGTGTAAGGGAAGGGGAAGGGAGGAGGTGCCGCTATTTTTCTCTTCAAAATGCGTCTTGAATTGTTTGTCTCTTTCCTTCTTTTTCTTTCTTTCTTTCTTTTTTCTTTCTTTCTTTCTTTCTTTCTTTCTTTCTTTCTTTCTTTCTTTCTTTCTTTCATTCTTTCTTTCTTTGTTCCTTTAATTCTTTCTGTTTCTGCAGCGTTTTAATTTCTTTCATAAATAGCCGGTGGCAGGATTTTACTTCACATGACAGGACGATAGGATCATACTTCACATGACAGGACGATAGGATCATACTTCACATGACAGGACGATAGGATCATACTTCACATGACAGGACGAGAGGATCATACTTCACATGACAGGACGAGAGGATCATACTTCACATGACAGGATGATAGGGTCATACTTCACATGACAGACGATAGGGTCATACTTCACATGACAGGACGATAGGGTCATACATCATATGACAGGACGATAGGGTCATACTTCACATGACAGGACGATAGGGTCATACTTCACATGACAGGATGATAGGGTCATACTTCACATGACAGGACGATAGGGTCATACTTCATATGACAGGACGATAGGGTCATACTTCACATGACAGGACGATAGGGTCATACTTCACATGACAGGACGATAGGATCATACTTCACATGACAGGACGATAGGGTCATACTTCACCTGACAGGACGATAGGGTCATACTTCACATGACAGGACGATAGGGTCATGCTTCACATAACAGGACGATAGGATCATACTTCACATGACAGGACGATAGGATCATACTTCACATGACAGGACGATAGGGTCATACTTCACATGACAGGACGATAGGGTCAAAATGAACATGACAGGACGATAGGGTCAAAATGAACATGACAGGACGAATTCATTTCATACTTTGTAGATAGGTGCAAAAATAGATTGAAGAACGGAGGGACGGATGGGTGAATGGACGTGTGGATAATGCATAGTGGATGGGTTTAACGACGGGTGGAGGAGTCAGTGAGCGGACAGACGGAATGATGGACGGATGACAGAAAGGCAGATAGCTAAAAGGATGGACTGTTGGAAGAATGGGCAGATGGATGGCCCGCCATTCGGAAGGATGGGTGATGAACGGATGGATGAATACACACACGACAACGGAACGTAGTGTAATATGCCAACCAAAACAGAACAACACATCACAACAAATCACCCGCCATCTCCACCCCCCAAACCCCAGCATTTAACGCATCCCGCAGGCTGCGTACCAAACATAAATGCGCCAAGGCCTTGCTTAAGGAGTCGAGTTTGATAGACTGGCGCAATAAGATTGTTTTGAAAATTGGTATTGTGGCTGAAAGTTAATTCTCCTCATTTCCTTCCATACGGTCATCGAGGTACAAGCTAGGTGGTTCCAAGCAGATAGATTAGCGTCAGTGAAATCCCCCCAAAACAAGCGAAAGAATTGTTGGGGAGTTGTTCTTTTGATCAATTGTCAATCTGACATTAAATGCTGGCTTAAGTTTATGGCAGGCCTCAAAACGCTTACATGGATTGTAGAGTGTTTTAGATTGTATAGTGTTTTAGATGGTATAGTGTTTTAGATTGTATAGTGTTTTATATTGTATAGTGTTTTAGATGGTATAGTGTTTTAGATTGTATAGTGTTTTATATTGTATAGTGTTTTAGATTGTATTGTGTTTTAGATGATATAGTGTTTTAGATTGTATAGTGTTTTAGATTGTATTGTGTTTTAGATTCTATAGTGTTTTAGATTGTATTGTGTTTTAGATTGTATTGTGTTTTAGATTGTACTGTGTTTTAGATGATATAGTGTTTTAGATTGTATAGTGTTTTAGATTGTATTGTGTTTTAGATTCTATAGTGTTTTAGATTGTATTGTGTTTTAGATTGTATTGTGTTTTAGATTGTATAGTGTTTTAGATTTATAGTGTTTTAGATGGCATAGTGTTTTAGATGGTATAGTGTTTTAGATTGTATAGTGTTTTAGATGGTATAGTGTTTTAGATGGTATAGTGTTTTAGATGGTATAGTGTTTTAGATTGTATAGTGTTTCAGATTGTATATTGTTTTAGATTGTATAGTGTTTTAGATTGTATAGTGTTTTAGATTGTATATAGTGTTTTAGATGGTATAGTGTTTCAGATTGCATAGTGTTTTAGATTGTATAGTGTTTTAGATTGTATAGTGCTTTAGATGGTATAGTGTTTTAGAC
>CM031601.1:17460491-17472991 GCA_018398815.1 Conus ventricosus
ATTCCCTTTTTTGGCGCGTTTTCAGCGAGGGTGTTCGGAGAGAGACATCAACGCCAGTTTTGACTTTCAGTTTCAGTTTCACATTTTGCCCAAGGATTTCCACCTGAACATGACCCCGTTGTACGTTTCATTGTTTGACGTGCTGACCTCACTGTACGTTTCATTGTTTAACGCACTGACCCCGTCATACGTTTCATTGTTTAACGCGCTGACCTCATTGTACGTTTCATTGCTTGACGCGCTGACCCATTGTACGTTTCATTGTTATAGCGCTGATCTCATTGTACGCTTCATTGTTTAACGCACTGACCCCGTCGTACGTTTCATTGTTTGACGCGCTGACCTCGTTGTGCGTTTCATTGTTTGACGCGCTGAACCTGTTGTACGTTTCATTGTTTGACGCGCTGACCCCATTGTACGTTTCATTGTTTGACGCGCTGACCTCGTACGTTTCATTGTTTGACGCGCTGACCCCATTGTACGTTTCATTCTTTGACGCGCTGACCCCATTGTACGTTTCATTGTTTGACGCGCTGACCCCATTGTACGTTTCATTGTTTGACGCGCTGACCCCATTGTACGTTTCATTGTTTGACGCGCTGACCCCATTTTACGTTTCATTGTTTAATAAAAAAATAATAATAAATCGAGCTTATGTAGCGCTCTTCGATGAGAAAAAAAGACTCATCCTCAGAGCGCTTCACAATACAGGAAAAATAAGTTTCCATAAACATTGCACAATATTGAGAAAAAAGGCATCAAAACAAAAGGTCACAAAGCAAGCACCAAAACAGATGCACAATCCACATCCGCCCCCCCCCCCCCACCACACACACACACACACACACCACTCCATTCTCCCCCCCCCCCCCCCCCCACCGCCACCCACCACACACACATGACGTTTTCTGAACAACGCTTGACAAGAATTTGGGAATAGAAGAAAAGAACCAACCCCCATCCCCACCCACCCACCCGCCTCCAATTTCGTGAACACTGCACGGAGTACCATTTAAAACATGCAGAAGGAGCACCCAATGCATGGGAAACACGCATTAACTCGTAAGCTATGAAGAAAGACAAAAGGACTTCTGAAAGAGATGCGTTTTGAGACCAGATTTGAACGCAGAGAGAGTCTGTGAAGAGCGGAGCTGGGAGGGGAGGGAGTTCCAGACAAGGGGGCCTAGATAACTGAAAGAACGTTGGCCAAAGGATTTCAGTTTCATGCGGGGAACATTGAGAAGTTTATCACTGCAAGAGCGGAGAGTGCGAGAGGGTTGATAAGTGACAAGTGTGTTGGAACGATAAGCAGGCAATGTTTCATCAAAGTGTCGGAAGGCAAGTGTTGCGAGTTTATACTGAATGCGCGCATGAATGGGAAGCCAATGTAGTCTAACTAACAGAGGTGTAGTGTGGGTTCTTTTGGACTTTTGGAAAACAAGTCTGGCTGCGTTGTTTTGTATACGTTGATGTCGGTTTATATCGACAGTGGGAAGACCAGCAAGAATGCTGTTACAGTAATCGAGTTTTGACATGATGAGGGAACACAAGTTGGGCAGTCCCTTTCTGTGTAAGATATGAGCGAATTGACGCGATCTTTCTCAAAGCCAAATAGGCTGAACGACACAGGTGACCGATCTAGACATTCATGGACAGCGTACTATCCAAATGGACACCCAGATCCCTCACGCTGTCTTCAAAGGGAATTTTGTTGGTTCCAACTTGAATATATTTTTCAGAAATGCGATCCAAAACAGAACGAGGTGCTGCCAGTAGAGCCTCAGTTTTTTCATCATTTAGCTTGAGCTTATTTTTAAGCATCTACGATTTAACAGATTGGAAACACAGTTTCAATTCCGATACCATAAGACGGAATGCAGCAGGCTCAGCAGCGTCGTGCAGTGGGGTTCATCGGCAAATTTCTGATGAGGAATCCCGTGTTCCTCAATGACCATAGATAGAGGTTGGATATACAGAGAGAAGAGAAGGGGGCCCAAAACGGAACCTTGGGGCACACCAAAATCCAGGGGAAGGGGAGAGGAGACCTTGCCACCAACAGACACAGATTGTGTTCTGCCAGTCAGGTATGACCGAAACCATTCTAATGCAATGTCTGTGATACCGAAAGACACCGACAGTCTTTTTAAAAGAATACTGTGGTCGATAGTGTCAAATGCGGCACTGAGATCTAGCAAAGTCAGGAGCGATGCTTTTTTGTTGTCAGCGGACCGAAGGAGACTGTCAGTCACACAAAGCAACACTGTTTCAGTACTGTGATTATGTCTGTATGCAGACTGGTTTATATCATACAGATTGAGCTGGGACAGATGGTGTTCAAGTTGCACAAAGACAACCTTTTCCAGGAGCTTGGAGAGAAAAGGAAGGTGTGAAACAGGTCTAAACTTTTTAAGTTCATCGGGACATAGGCCATTTTTCTTTAGAAGAGAAACTACCAGGGCATGTTTAAAACATCCAGGAACAGAGCCAGTAGCCAGAGAAGCATTAATAATTCTCGTGAGAACTGGGACACGATCGGCAAGATTCTGTTTGGTGAGGTTGGTGGGGATTGGGTCAAGATCACAGCACTTTGTAGCAGACTTGGAAATAAGTTCTGAGACGAACGATTCAGACACTGTGTCAAAACGGCTAGACTTGGGGCCGTTAAATATTTTGAAATTTGGTGGGCCAGCGTTGACCTCATTGTACATTTCATTGTTTGACGCGCTGGTGTTATCCTTGACGCACTTCTCCTGAGGGCTGGACTGCCATGAAATATCACACACACACACACACACACACACACACACACACACACACACACACACCACACACACACCACACACACACACACATACACACACACACGCATGCGCAGACACACACACACACACACACACACGCACGCACACACACCACACACACACACACACACTCACTCACTCACACACATACATACACAAGCACTCACTCTCTTTCTCTCTCTCTCTCTCTCTCTCTCTCTCTCTCTCTCTCTTCTCTTTCACACACACACACACATACACACAAACACACATGCGCGCGCGCACGCACACACACACACACACACACACACAACACACACACACACACACACACACACACACACACACACACACTCAATCTCTCTCTCTGTTCTCTCTTTGTGTCTCTTTGTCTCAGTCTCCTTCTCTCTCTGTCTCTGTCTCTCTTACACGCGCGCGCGACGTTGAGGTTTTCAGGACAAGGGCATTACCTGTACATTGAGGCGTCAGGCCGTCGTATGACGGGGACACTGCACGCCTGCAGTCCCTGCCCCTCCGGCCGTCCTCTCAGTACTGTCTGAGCTTCTGGTACCACCTGTATGGCCGCTCCCTTGGCAACATCAATGTCCGCATTAAGGTGAGAGGAAGCAGAGGCTCTGTGTGTGTGTGTGTGTGTGTGTGTGTGTGTGTGTGTGTGGTGTGTGTGTGTGTGTGTGTGTGTGTGTGTGTGTGTGTGTGTGTGTTTGTGCGTGTGTGTGTGTGTGTGTGTGTGTGTGTGTGTGTGTGTGTGTGTGTGTGTGTGTGTGTGTGTGTGTGTGTATACACACATACAAATTGTCACGGTCAAAATTCAACACAACCAAAGTGTGGTCCGTCGCCGGCCACTTCAACTGGACATAAGTCCAAACGCAGACATCTTGGCGCCACGAAGACGGCTCCATGCGTCGCATCCAGCCAATTTAGCACAGCGGGGAGACAGCAGACAGTCTGAGTGGCTGGACCGACAGGTCTCGGTAGGTTTGGTCAGACGTCGCGGCGCCTACCCAGACTCATCTAGCCAATTTAGAGTGACCAGTGTCCACGAGTTAAGCCACACGGCACAGTTAAGTAGGAAAGGGGGGAAGGTAGTGTGTGGTGGGGGCGAAATCAAGCTAATCAATTAAATGACCAATTGACCACCACAGAGAGTAAGGCGTGTAGGCATGACTGGCATGATTTGAACATCCAATGGAATTAGAGGGAGATAACTTCGGGACGAGGCGGTAAAAATACTGACCAATGGTACTCGCCCTTTTTTGACAGATCGGAACGGGATAAGAAGGATGTGAGAGTGAGGAAGGGAGAACGGGGGGAGAAACGAACAGAGAGACAGAGAGAGAGAGGTCTGAGTGTAATCTCTGAGGAGAGAAAAGCAGAGAGATGAGGGGAGGAGAGAAGAACCAAGTTGAGAGATTAGCATGAGATAGTCTGCAGAGGAAGGACTGAGGAGAGATGTGGAGAGAGAGAGCTGCTAACTAATGAGGAGGAAAAGAAAGAAAAGAAAAAAAAAGAAAAGAAAAGCAACCATGTCCATTTGATAAGAGCAGACTAGAAGAGAGAGAGAGAGAGTGCAATGCGTTAATGCAGGAAGAAAGAAAAGGAGAACAGATCGATGTTGATAGTCACTGTTCTATCTTCACTGGGGTTCGACCTCATACTTGGCCAGCGCCACTTTCATCGGCAGTCCAACTGACCAGTGCCAGCAGTCCAGCCTGACCGGTGCCATCAGACCAAAACCAGTGCCAGCAGTTGTGTCGTGCTTGTGAAAGTGACAGTGAAAAGAAAAAGAAAAGAAAAGAAAAGACAGTGATTCGTGAATAGTTAGATCACCTGGCCAGGTAAAGTAGAAATCTGTTTATACCCGGGTTAGTTTAATGATGTTTTAGATAAATGATTTTGTGAAGTTCAGGAAAGAGAGAATGTTTTATTTTGTTTGATTCCATATGCATTGATGTTTCGTTCTATGAACATGTGTAGTAAGTTATAGACTTTACTAGTGGTTTGATGTGACGAATGCATGATATATGAATGAGATCGTAAGCAAGCTGTGGTGTGTTTGGGCTGTGCGCTGTCCTTCCTCCACTGACATCACCTGAGGTTGACAATTTATTGGCGAGCTTGCCAGGATATTCTGGCCCATTTATTATAATTGTTCAACTTTCAGAGAGGAAGTGGGTGGGATTCAAGTATTGTAATCCTAAGACAAGGGGTTGTCTTACTGTATGTTCCCAAGATAGTTAAATACTAGGCTTGGCATTGCTTCCAAGATAGTTAATACTAGGCTTGGCATTTCAGCCCCAGAGTACTTATTTCGCACAGATTGCCTATAATTCGCTCTCATAGTTGGGTCAGGCGCTGGGCGTCTTATAAAAAACTAATTACGTTGTCCCAAGCTAATATTATCATTCATAGGATTGTGCTATTACGTCACTCGTGTCGGTAACCACCAGTTTGGCTGTCGTAGTAATAAATCTTGTTCAAAAAAAAAAAAAGGATATAATGGCGGAAGAAAAGAACACCCTATTGAACAACTTGTGAGCGTCGCTCGTGATTTAGGCTACACAGGAGATGAGTTGCGAGCATTCGTTGAAAACCAACAAAAGATGGAAAGAGATGAACGTGCGGAAAGACGACGCGTCGCATTGGAAATGGGCAGAGCAGGAAAAGGCTAAAGAAGAAACAGAAAGATTAAGGATTCAGGCTAATCAGGCTAGCGAAGCGCAGGAAACAGAAAGATTAAGGGAGACCGCAGGAACAGAAAGAATAAGGGAAGCGCAGGAAACAGAAAGAATGAAGCAGGAAACGGAAAGATTTAAAGGTTCAATTAGGTTAGAGAAGTGAGAATACAGAGGGAGACCACGAGGATGGGAGTTCAGTTTCCAGTGACTCTGTGCGCAGCTATGCCCCGACCCAAGTTGCCAAAATTTCGGAAGGAACCGATTCGATTGATGCATACATCAGTCGTTTCGAAACGTTTGCGACCAGTCAGGGTTGGCCTCCAGAAGAGTGGGCAGTCATTTGTCGGCGTTACTGACGGGTAAGGGCATTACAAATTTTCACTGCGTTGCCAGCAGAACACAGTTGATTTCGGCGCTGTGAGGGAATCATTGATGAAAGGATTTGACTCACAGAGGAGGGGTTCAGGAAGAAATTTCGTTCAGCTAAATACAAGCAGGTGAGACGTACACTCAGTTTGGTGCACGTTTAGATCACTATTTTGAGAAGTGGTTAGAGTTGAGTGGGACGAAAAAGGAGTTCGCTGAATTGAAAGAGCTGGTTATGAAGGAACAGATTTTGTCAGGTTGCGGCCCTGAGTTAACCATACATTTGAAAGAGAGACAGCCAGAGACAGCAGGAGGTTGTTGAAGTTCGCAGAGGTGTATAGAGAGGCACGTTTGGGCACTAAGGTGCAGGAGAAACAGGTGCTAGGCACAGGTGAGAAGAGTGCAAGGAGACTAGGGGAGTTTTCTGCAAAGTCTGCAAACCCAGTGGTGGGGCAGAAGGAGGGCAAAGGGACATTAGGTGTTTCATTTGTCACAAGAAGGGACATGTGGCGAGGGATTGTCGCATGAGGTTCCAGAAGGCAGCAGCCTTGCAAGAGGTGGATAAGGGTCGTCAAGGGAAACGACCTGCAGTGGAACCAAAGGGGATTCAGTCTGAAGAGGGTGGAGTGCAGCCTATGGCTAGCACTGGACAGCAGTCAGTGTCAGGGATGGAGGGCACTAGGCTGAGTGGTTCGTTACCAGTGGAAGAAGGGTGGGTTGGCCCAGAGGGTGAAAGTGTTACGAGACACTGGTTGTTCATGTGGTGTAGTTAGAACAACGCTGGTCGAAAAAAGGGGATTTGACAGGGCAAATCCAGACCTGTATCAAATCGAGGGCACTGTGGGGATTTTCCAGTTGCAAATTAAAAAGTAGTCCCCCTTATTCTCAGGCGAGTTGTCTGCTTTTGGTGATGGAGAAACCCCTTCATGATTTATCTGGGAAAATATCCGGGTGCAAGGGATCCGGGGATCCTATTGTTACTGCTACAGGGGCAGCATTTCAAACACGGAGCAAGAAGGGGAAAAGGGGATAAACCGTTAGTCGTTCCGGCAAGGAAGTCAGGCATAGATGTGTCGCCTGATGAGTTTAGGGCAGCGCGGGAAAAGCCCTTCGCTCGTGAAGTTTGGGAGTTGGAAGAGGTGGAGAGAAACAGGAGGTTTAGAGGGGTGAGACAAATTTTTTGAAAGGCGGGCTGTTGTACGATTTTCCCAAGGGGGAAACGGGGTAAGGTACCCCTTTAGAGGTACCAGCGTTTCGTGACACTGCTTTCGGGGGTCCGAGTCGTCAGGCGGGTCTCTGGGCACCAGAAAAACAGCTGACCGATTTTTGATGACTTTCATTGGTCGGGAGCATGGCAGATATAAAGCGTTTCTGATGTCATGTGACTTGTAAAAGGTCGCCAAAAGAGGGGTGGGGGAAGGCCCCTTTAAAAAACCCCCCTTTAATTGACACCCCCCATTCAAGGAGGGGGCTGTTGATCTGATTGGCCCAATCCCCCTGTTCCAAAGGTGGGACAGGTATAGACACGTAGGTTGCAAGGGAAATTTTTGCAGGAGGCAGGGTCGGTCAGAAGAAGCAATATGACGGAAGGTGAGGAAGCAATCCGCAAGGGGGGAGATCAATCCGGGTACTGCCCCGGATCAAACAAGCTGCTGTGCTTGGAAGGGACCATTACCACATTAAAAAGGTAGTCAGGACTACCGAATCGATGTAAGGGAAATCAAAATTTTTTCCATGAAAATTTGCTCCGAAAAATACTTCAGGTGAGACCCGCACATAGGCGCCCAGAAAACATTGATGGGGTGAAGGAGACCCAGCAGAAAAGGGGAGATTTTTTTGCCTGGTTTCCCCGGGAGAAGGTTACAGGGAGTGTCATGTATAAAGGGGTAACAGTAGGGGGACAGGAGGAAGTTAGGGGGGCCCTAAACAGTATGGGCGTCCCGCGGGAAAAACCCAGGAGGACAACTCTAGAGAATGTCGGTGGATTTAACATCGCAAAAACCCGTACATGTAAAAGCCTCCCCGACCCCATATGCCACCAAAAAAGTGATCGGGGGGGGGTAAAAAGTTTTGGACCTTGGGGGATTAAACCGTCCAAATATCGTATAGTGCACCCGTCGTCTTGTGGGAAAAAAGTCAGGTGAGCTCTTTTCGTTTTGCTATAGATTTTTAAAAACAGTGTCCCCAAGGTCGATGCAGAGGTCATACCGAACAGGAAGACCTTTTCAGACCCCACAAGCAAGAGCCAGTTTTTCCCAGGATAGATTGAGCGGGGTTACGGCAAATACCCCTTGAGTGAGGACTAAAAGGGAAAGTCACAGCATTCTCCATCCTAGGGGTTATCCAGGGGCGAGTCTCCCTTTTGGGATGGTCAACGCACCCAGTTTCTCTCGGATGATGGGGAAGTTATTGACGGGTTTGGGAAAGGCGTTGTGAACTTCATGGATGACATTCTATAGCACCCGGACATGGGGGAGCATATGAGGAGTAGGGCGTTTTAGGGGGTTGAGACAACCCCAATCTCCAGCCAGACCAACAAAGTCCCCGGGTTGTTTTCCAAGCCGGGAGTTCCTGGTTTTTTTGCGGGGCGACAAAAAGCCCCAAAAAGGGGGAAGGGGGTGGGAAGATGAGAATTCAGAGACCCCCAAAGCCCAAAAAACGAAGTCAGGTCTGCTAGGTTTATTGGGTTTTTGGGGATTTTGTTCCAAATTTCGCAAAATCACGAGTCCTCTCAGTGTTTTTGGGTAAAGGGCGGGAAAACCGGCAGTGGT
Source organism: Conus ventricosus (assembly GCA_018398815.1). Taxonomy (NCBI): domain Eukaryota; kingdom Metazoa; phylum Mollusca; class Gastropoda; order Neogastropoda; family Conidae; genus Conus; species Conus ventricosus. The sequence goes on from CM031601.1 coordinate 17,469,105, forward strand.
CAGGGGTCAGACGCTGCAGAGCAAGCACGCAACGGTTTTGGGAAAAGACTAGGTTCCCGTCCCATCTTGAAGCTACTGATTGCTAAACCATTCTGTTTCGTACAGATGCATCAGGGGTGGGAAAGGTGCAGTATTGTTGCAGGGGGATGAAGGGGGCGAGTTCCCTGTGAGTATGCTACGGAAGTTGACAAAGTGTGAAGAAGGGTACGCAACGGTGGAGAAGGAGTGTTTAGCTGTCGTGTGGGGGCCTGCAGAAGTTCCCCAAAAAAAATTTTATGGGAAAGGTTCGGGATAGAGCGATCACCAACCACTCAAATTCCTGCAGGAAGCGCGTTGAAAAAAACAGGTGCTGCGTTGGGCATGGCCCTTTCGCCCTACAGGTACCCAGTCAGTAATTCCAGGTCGACGAAAGTCGGAGCTGACTATTTAAGTCGGTGTCTCAACTGCAACTCAGAGGAAGTCAGTCAATCCCGGGGGGTTTTGGGGTTTATTTTATGGTTGATTACGTTTGTTGATTGGGTATGGGTTCTTTTTCCCGTTGGCTAGGTTCAATTTTTTTGGGGGAGACTTGTTCAATTTTTTTTGGGACTTGTTCATGGAAAAGTAGTTATGCTTGGGCATACAGTCGCTTTTTAGTAAAGCTTATTTAATAAGTAGGATGGAGATTCCTATGAAGTGCAGGGTCGGAGCATATTTATTGTGCTTTTCATAGAAATTTTGAAAAAAAGATGTGGCAAATCCGCAGGTGGGGAAAATTTCATAAGTGCGCACAGAGGTCGTTATAAAATGGTTTAAAAAAACGCAGGCGCACGTCAAAGACAACTCTTTTAGGGGGTGGACACTAATTATTTTTATAATTTATAAAGTTGGTTTTAAAGTATTTTTCAAATTTCGCGTGTAGCTGTGTGTCGCAAATTCGGTTTTTTGTCTTTTTTTTCCCTTGTTTTGAGACAATGCGGTGATAGTGTTTCAAGGGGAAATTGTCACGGTCAAAATTCAAACAAACCAAAGTGTGGTCCCTGCCCCGGGCCCCTTCAACTGGACATAAGTCAAAAGGACATCTTTCGCCCCAAGACGGCTCCCTGCGTCGACCACCCAATTAGCCCAAACGGGGAGACAGCAGGACAGTCTAGGGCTGGACCGAAGGTCTCGGTGGTTTGGTCAGACGTCGCGGCGCCTCCCCGATCATCTAGCCAATTTAGAGTGACCATGTCCAGAGTTAAACCCCACGGCGCCAGTTAAGTAGGAAAGGGGGGAAGGTGTGTGTGGTGGGGGCGAAACAAGCTAAACAATTTTAAAAGACCAATTGACCAGGTAAGGGTGTAGGCAGATGGATGATTTGAACATCCAAAGGAATTGGGGAGATAATTTGGGGACGAGGCGGTAAAAAAATGACCAATGGGAATGCCCTTTTTTGCAGATCGAAGGGATAGAAGGATGTGGGGTGAGAGAAAAGGGGGAAAGGGGGGAAAAAAAACAGAGGCGGAGGAGAGGTCTGAGTGTAAACTCGAGGGGAAAAAAAACAGAGAGTGAGGGGGGAGAGAAGAGAACCAAGTTGGGAAATTAGCATGAGTAGTCTGCGAGGAAGGACTGAGGGAGAGTGGAGAGAGAGAGCTGCAACTAAAGAGGAGGAAAAAAGAAAAGAAAAAAAAAAAAAAAGAAAAACAACCCGTCCATTTGATAAGCGACTAGTAGAGAGAGGAGAGTGCAAGCGTTTTAATGAGGAAGAAGAAAGGAGAACAGTCGTGTTTAAGTCAGTTCTATCTTCACTGGGGTTTATATACTTGCCGCGCCACTTTCATCGGCAAATCCAACCTGACAGCCCGCAGCCCCTGACCGGGGCCACAGACCAAAACCCTGCCCGCAGTTTTTGTCGTGCTTGTGAAAGGCAGTGAAAAGAAAAAAAAAAGAAAAGAAAAAGAAAAAATGATTCGTGAATGTTAAGATCACCTGGCCAGGGAAAGTAGAAATCTGTTTTTTCCCCGGGTTTTGTTAATGGTTTTAGATAAAAAATTTTGTGAAGTTCAGGAAGAGAGAATGTTTTTTTTTGTTTGATTCCAATGCATTGATGTTTTTGTTCTATGAAAATGTGTTTGTAAAGTTATAGACTTTATAGTGGTTTTTTATGGACGAATCATGATATAGAATGAGATCGTAAGCAAGCGTGAGTGTGTTTGGGGGGCGTATCCCTTCCCCCTGAATCACCCCAGGTTGACACATTACATGTGTGTGTGGTGGTGGTGTGTGTGGTGTGTGTGTGTGGTGTGGTGTGTGGTTGTGTTGTGGTTCGTGTATGTATTTATATTATATAAAATATGTGTGTGTGTTTGTGTATGTGTGTGTGTGTGTGGGTGTGTGTGTGTGGTGGGTGTGTGTGGTGTGTTTTGTGTGTGGTTTTGGTGTGTGTGGTTGTGTGTGTGGTTTACTTCCTTTCGAATCCCCTAACTCTCGAATATCCACTATTGTTTTCGTTTAAAGCCTATCTCCTTCGAGATGACCGACCCCTCCACAATCCTAGAAACTTTTCCTGAAAGTTTCCCCGAGTATGGGCAGGTGAATTTAACAAAGTTTTTCACTGGAGCCACCCTGCTACATGACTTTTCCCAGAGAGTGGTGGGGAGGGGAGGGGTGCGAAGAGGAATTCCAACACATGATGATTGGCATGCAGTGATTACTCAGGAAGATTATTGTGTTAGTGTGGTGACGTGTGCGGAGAGAAACAGACGTTACGCCAAGGAAATTCTACGCTACAGTGTTATTAAGCACAACACAACAGAGCACTTTGGAAAACAGCAACGCACACTACAATACAGTACAATGCAAATTCAAACTGCTGGGACTAACACGTCAGACATAACCAGCCGCCGTGGCGAAGTGGTTAGCGTCGCGGACTCTCGGCTGGGAGGTCGTGGGTTCGAATCCATCGGAGTTATGTGGGGGGGTTTCTGCCCCGACCGGCTCCTACCCAGAGTTGAGTTTGCTGCGGACTCATTTGGGAAGACTGGGACCACACATTCGAGTTTCATCCACTTAATGGATGCGTTTCTGAGAGTGTTGCTCAAATTTCCTGACCAACACTGCAGGTGCCTATATCTCTCGGGCCTGGTTGACTCCTGGATATATTATGAAAGTAGGCGTGGAGTACAGCCCTGCCATGTAGTCTCAGACCGAAATGGAAATCCGTGGCATCATCTTAATCATCCTCATTCTCATCGATCAGCATAAAAAAGTCTCAAATTCTTCGGCCCTTCATGCCCTGCTCTCATGGTGACCTCAATTTTGATGTCCTCTCCACGTCTGTGGCCTTGGTTTGGTTCCGTCGGGGTCACCGGTATCGGCGAGTCCATGGGGGGCTGCCGTTGGATGTACGTGGTGGCGCCCTCCGGAGGGACAGCTCACTCACGCCGGCTCCGCGACTAAGCTATTATTGTTGTCAGTAGGGGGGCTTAGTAGGTGGTGTCCTGCGTATGTTAGATCAGAACAGGCGCCACTGAACACCACCGAAGTGACTCGGCAGCAGTGCAGTGTCTCCTCCGGTGGGTTGGCTCTTGACGACTTGACATTGACTGCTCCCTGTGGATTGCCGGTGCCGGGGCTGCGGCGGGGCCGACCGGGCTGTGGCTGTGGACAGGGTGTCGGAATGAGCGGCGTGGGTGCATTGCCTCTGAGGTGGCGCAGAGGTTGGGACAGCAAAAAAAAAAAAAAAAAAAAAAAAGTCAGACATAAACAGACGTAAACACTTTACAGCAGATTCCATGAAAATCCCATGTGATTTTTGTTAGTTCCTGAAAAAAAAATGTCTAGTTTTTATCCGATCTGCGATTTAACTGAAGAAAGATTGTTGAGCAATTTTGCATGGTTTAAAAAGAAAATCTGGTTTAATGAGA
>CM031601.1:17482576-17494670 GCA_018398815.1 Conus ventricosus
TTTTAGTTCCAGTTGTTTACTTTTAAAAGTAATTTTGTCCTAAGGAACAATTATAACATATCTAATTAGATTATTTAGTTATTTTATCTAATTTTTTTTCTGTCCTACAATTCATCTACTTTATTTGTTCATGTACCACATCTCCTCTTTCTTTCATAATAATAGTCTAAAATTGTAAACAATATGTTATTTAGACGTCTGCAATCACCTATATGTGTGACGAGACGTAAAACAGAATTCCTTCCTTACACACACACACACACACACACACACACACACACACACACAAAACACACACACACACACACACACACACACACACACACACACACACACACACACAGAGGCGCGCGCACGCGCGCGCGAACAAGTGAAATAGGGTTACAAGTATATAACTCTATTGCGCATGTGAGTCAGACAATAAAAGACTTGAACCCTTTGTTTCGCCTGAAACAATAAACGACTTGACCCATTGTTTCGCCTGAAACAATAAAAGATTTGACCCATTGTTTCGCCTGAAACAATAAAAGACTTGACCCATTGTTTCGCTTGAAACAATAAAAGACTTGACCCATTGTTTCGCCTGAGACGAAGTTAGACCGACAGTTTGTAGAAGATCCAGACAAGATTCAGATAACAAAAAAGAAGAGAAGGTAATGCAATCGGGGGAAATTTCCTTACTCGGAAAAAAAGCTAGAAAAACACAAATATGAAGTTTTGAAAACTCGATAGAAGAAGAAGTTATTAACAAAAAAATATTTTAAATTTGGAAAAGGCACGCAAAGAAAAAGTGGGTGTCACTGCCACAGTATAAGAAATAGATGGAGAAGTCACGACTGATCAGTTCCACATAGTACAAGAAGTAGATGGAGAAGTCATGACTGATCAGCTCCACATGGTACAAGAAGTAGATGGATCAGTCATGACTGATCAGTTCCCTATAGTACGGGAACAAACTGGGTATTATCCACACGACCAAACTACTTTCACGTGAAATACATCAGACACATTGTAGATATGGACTACTGAATGTTATTTTCCGATTCTGGATAATGAGAAAGCAACTTTGTGTGTACGCTTTGAGAGGACAAAGCACGTGGTGTGTGTGTGTGTGTGGGGTGTGTGTGTGTGTGTGTGTGTGTGTGTGTGTGTGTGTGTGGTGTGTGTGTGTGTGTGTGTGTGCTTAATAATGAGATCTGGCTATTTTTCTTACTAAAGACAATTAAAGCACTCAGTTTAAGAAACTTTTGGAGTTAAATAAAACAGTGTTATCATGCTATTTCGTTGAATCATTTAAAAGATCAGCAGACAAGGAAACCGAACAGGAAAGACCTAGTACGTGAACAGTAGAAACCTGGAGACCAATTACGCTGTCAAATATCTATAAGACGATCCTTGCTGAAACTTTAGTTGAGAGATTACGTATGATTAAATCTAAATTAGTAAACGAAGGCCACGTTTGATACGTAAAAAAAGGTATATCAACATTCACAGAAACAAGTTGCGACTCTAAGGAAGATTTGAATAAGTTGATGTTTTCTCGTTCTAGATTACGCAAAAGACTTGGACTCCTCTGTCCATGAACCGAGATGTACAAAGTATTCGGATTGAAAAACCGATTTATGAACCTGATAACACTTCTGCACGTTAACAATCTCAATAAGAAGAATTCCCCCCCCCCCCCCCCCTCCCCCCTGTTTGATTATAGTTCGGGGTTTATGTTGGATATCGGTCGCTGGCTATTGACGCATACACACATAGTTTGCTCCACAATTTTCCGATCTTTTTTCGAAACTTTGTCTGTCAATGTCTTTCTTCTCCTTTTTCTGTTAATGTTTACACTGTCTCATCCCTCATCGTCCGTCCCCCCCCCCCCTCCCAACCAAAGGCATTACCTCCATTGCACTTATTTCGGCTTCCCCTAACGGCGGATCTCTGATCCGTTCGGTCCGTTACTGCTATAACGATCCCTTAGGAGGAAATACTTTTGTTTTCACCCCCAAACTGACTGGCTCACAGAAGTTAAAAAAAAAAGAAGTAAGCCTACCTACAGATCTTTCTCCTATCCTTGTTACATTAACATCATTGTTGTTGTCGCTGTTGTTGCTGTTCTTGTTGTTGGTGGTGGTGGTGGTGGTGGTGCCCTAAAATTCGGGCGAAGTTCAGGAACGAAGAGAAGATGCGGGCAGTTCCACTTTGGATGAGGTCTACGATCTTCCGAACGGCCTCCTGGTCTGCACTGCAGTGGACAGGCCAGTCCAACATGGCACAGACCTCGCTCCAGATCGGCAGACCAAACAATTCATCTGATCGACAGACCGAACAATTCATCTGATCGGCAGGACCGAACAATTCATCTGATCGACAGATCGAATAATTCATCTGATCGGCAGATCGAACAATTCATCTGATCGGCAGACGGAACAATTCATCTGATCGACAGATCGAACAATTCATCTGATCGGCAGACCGAAAATTCATCTGATCGGCAGACCAAACAATTCATATGATCGACAGACCGAACAATTCATCTGATCGGCAGACCGAAAAATTCATCTGATCGGCAGACCGAACAATTCATCTGAATCGGCAGATCAAACATTCATCATGATCGGCAGACCAAACAATTCATCTGATCGGCAGATCAAACAGTTCATCTGATCGGCAGATCAAACAGTTCATCTGATCGCAGACCAAACAATTCATCTGATCGCAGACCAAACAATTCATCTGATCGAACATGTGCTGTGCCAAAGTTTCGCCCTTTGTAAGCTGACCCTCTTCGTTCAACTGATTTTCGAGAAAGGAGGAAAACGCCATTAGTTCTGGGAGGGAATCTCCCATATGGTTACGTCACGCATCTTCGTCATAGATTAACAACGACTGCGCGGCATGACGTTACAATTCGGTCTTTGTGCTCAAAATTAGTTCGACTCGCATTTCCTCTTTCCGAGCAGCCTCGTTATCATTCCACATCCATTTCAATTAAGTTTCATCAAGGAGGCATCACTGCGTGCAGAGTATGTCCATATACACCACACCACATCCGCAAAGTTTTCAGACCACACTGCGCATGATTTAAAGCTGGTGGATATATGAATTGATGAATAAGATGAGACAATTGAAGAAAAGGGTCTCGTGGCTAGGACTTAGCAGATGTTCGACATACGTATTAGCCCAACGTGCTAGTCAGACCTTGAGTGCCTACTGGCATCGACTGTGCCACTGTTATCATTGTATGTGTGTTCACATCCATTTTGCGCCCAATTTGAGGAGGTAAAATTGCTGTCTCGTTCGTCATTTGTCAGATGGATTCCCCCGTCTCCTCGACAAAAGTGGCAGTACGTCGCAGGTCCTCCAGTCCTCCGTAGAGCTTCCGGGCCACTGGATTGGGTCAGGCCAGGTTTTCTCTCGGAGCGCTTGGTGGAGCGGGCAGGACTGCAGCAGATTTCTGTTGTCTGCTGCCTGATTCTGCAGGGGCACTGCTCTGTGTTGCTTATCGGAGTTTAGTAAATAGGTGATGTTTCAGGCGATTGTGGCCTGTCCTGAGCTTGAAAATGGCTACCTGCCTCGACGAGCCAGCAGGTAGTAGGGGTCTGCTCTGTTGTGGCGTGGATGTTACTGCTTCCATTTGTGTTGCAGCTTGGCCTTAATGATGGTCCTGGATTCAGAGTAACTGTAGATCTGTGCATCTGCTCCTTCGTAGTGCCTTCCTTTACTAGGGAGTCAGCAGTCTCATTGCCGAGCACGTTGCAGTGGGCGGGAATCCACTGCAGGTGACTGTGTGACTTGTACAGAGGGAGGTGAGAGAGGAGGACAGATTCGTTGAGTTCTGATCTCTGTTGGACTGAAGGGCCTGCAAGATGGACAGGGCGTCGGTCAGGAAGACAACGTTGTGGCTGGCAATAGGGGCTGACCTCGATGTGGGCTGCTGCTGTTTTCAGGGCTTCTGCTTCGGCTCTGTAGTTGGTAGAGTACAGGCCGGTAGCGAGGAAGATCTTTTCTTCTCTGCCTCCTGGATACTGAACATTCACTCCTGCCCCTCCATTTTCGAATGGCATCTGCTGCAGAGCCGTCGGTGTAGACATGATCCAGAACACTTTGGGGAACATGAGTGTGAGGTGTGTTCGAGGGTGAGGGACTGTCTTCAGGCCGCTTTGGGAATCTTTTGGGCCAACACCAGGGATGCTGCACTGATGAGGGGAGGGGTTCCTTCGCTCCAGGAGGGACGGCAAGACACCGGGGTATCACTTGGGGTCATGGTCAAGGATATCTTGATGTTGCCGTTCTAGGATCCTGCTCTGGCGTACGAAGCTCCCTCTCTTCAGCCGTCCTTTTGTGGATGGGACAGTCTGTCTTTCATGGGGTGGCCTTGTAACCTCTTGAACTGGCAGCCTGGGTCAGGATTTATGGCGTCTCTGCGGTCCTCAAGGGGCTGGAGCTCTGTGATGGTATCAAGCTCCTGAATTGGAGTCGACTTCATGGCCCATGTGATGATACGGATAGCTTGGTTCTGAACCTTGCTGATCCGTTCGAAGTTGGATTTGGCCGTAGTGCCCCATGCAGTCGTGGCATACTCCAGTACTGGCCTGACTCTACCAGTGTACAGTCTCCTGAGGGTCGTGTTGTCTACGCCCCATGTTGTTCCTGCCAGCTTCTTCAGGAGGTAAGTGATCGCTCGTTCTTCGTTTTCATTGTCGTCCATGTTTTAGTCTTGCCTGGAGAAGACCAAAGAGGCCGAAACGCGTCGTGTTGTGTCTGTTAATCTAGTTGTCCATTTTGTTCAGGAGTACAGTAATTCTTCTGTTAAGTTTGTGGTCAAAATTAGAGGCTTCTCATGAGAAGGGAATGCATCAGGACATGACAGGAATGCCATCAGGACATGACAGGAATGCATCAGGATATGACAGAATGCATCAGGACATGACAGGAATGCACCAGGACATGACAGAATGCATCAGGACATGACAGGAATGCAACAGGACATGACAGGAATGCATCAGGATAATGACAGGAATGCATCAGGACATGAAAGGAATGCATCAGGACATGAAAGGAATGCATCAGGACATGAAAGAATGCATCAGGACATGAAAGGAATGCATCAGGACATGAAAGGAATGCATCAGGACATGACAGGAATGCATCAGGACATGAAAGGAATGCATCAGGACATGACAGGAATGCATCTGGACATGAAAGGAATGCATCCGGACATGAAAGGAATGCATCCGGACATGACAATACATCTGGACATGAAAGGAATGCATTCGGACATGAAAGGAATGCATCCGGACATGAAAGGAATGCATCTGGACATGAAAGGAATGCATCAGGACATGAAAGGAATGCATCAGGACATGACAATACACCAGGACATGAAAGGAATGCATCGGGACATGACATGAATGCATCCGGACAAGACAGGAAATGCATCAGACATGACAGGAATGCATCAGGACATGACAGGAATGCATCAGGACATGAAAGGAATGCATCAGGACATGACAGGAATGCATCGGGACAATGACAATACATCAGGACATGAAAGGAATGCATCCGGACATGGCAGGAATGCATCAGGACATGAAAGGAATGCATCAGACATGAAAGGAATGCATCCGGACATGGCAGGAATGCATCAGGACATGAAAGGAATGCAATCAGACATGACAATACATCGGGACATGACATGAATGCATCCGGACATGGCAGGAATGCATCAGGACATGAAAGGAATGCATCAGGACATGACAGGAATGCATCAGGACATGAAAGGAATGCATCAGGACATGAAAGGAATGCAATCAGGACATGACAGGAATGCATCAGGACATGAAAGGAATGCACCAGGACATGAAAGGGGCCCAAGCACGAAGACTGGGAGGGGGGTGAAACACACTTAAACCACAAATAAACCTCCTTGGCAGCCATTTTGAAAGTTAAACACTGCTGAGGAATAGGCTTTTCAATACGTTTAATTAATAATGCGTTTAACAATGAATGATAATCATGAATAAGATTTTAGCTAAAACATTGAAACAGTTTCATAATTTCATAAATAACACCTCATATTCATTGCGAAAATAACCGTACTTCATAAATGTAATAAAGAGAGAAGTGAAGTGAAATATGAAGTCAAATATTGTGTGCTCAATGATGAAATAACATCCCCAAACTATATTATAGCCCATTTTGTCATACGCACCTTTCAGGAGGCGTGCGCATGGAAAATGAACGTGCAACGAAAAACGTTATTGTTAATCATTTAACTATACTTCAGTCTTCTAGGGTTGAACTTAGTGAAAAGGGTTCTGTCGTTGATTAATTTTACTGGAACGTCTAAAAAGATTTAGAATAACTTTCTTTCTCTCTTTTTTTTTCTTTAATTAAGCGCTGCTGGTTCCCTGCCTCTCTCTCTCTCTCTCATCACTCTATCTCTCTCTCTCTTCTCTCTCTCTCTCTCTCTCTCTCTCTCTCTCATTTTCCCGCCAATGCTCTCCCTAAGTTTCCCGCCAGTGCTCTCCCTAATTTTCCCGCCAATGCTCTCCCTAATTTTCCCGCCAATTGCTCTCCCTAATTTTCCCGCCAATGCTCCCCTAATTTTCCCGTCAAACGCTCTCCCTAATTTTCCCCGTCAATGCTCTCCTTAATTTTCCCGTCAACGCTCTCCCTAATTTTCCCGCCAATGCCCTCCCTAATTTTCCCGCCATGCTCTCCCTAATTTTCCCGTCAATGCTCTCCCTAATTTTCCCGTCAATGCTCTCCCTAATTTTCCCGTCAATGCTCTCCCTAATTTTCCCGTCAATGCTTTCCCTAATTTACCCCGTCAATGCTCTCCCTAATTTTCCGTCAATGCTCTCCCTAATTTTCCCGTCAATGCTCTCCCTAATTTTCCTGTCAATGCTCTCCCTAATTTTCCCGTCAATGCTCTCGTTTTTTTGAACAAACCCTTGAGCGACGCTCATGTAAAATTGATCAACAACAGAATCCTTTTCACTACAGTTCAACCCTAGAAGACTCAAGTATAGTGAAATGATTAACAATAAAAGCTTTACGTTGTCCACTCATTTACCATGCGCACCCCTCCCGACTGAAGCGCATGACACCACTCTGCGGCCATGATTTTTGTAAAAATGAAGTAAGCTCGAACATCCTCTTACTCTTGTTTAAAATGGATAAATGGAAATACCTCTTCGCAGTGACTTGAACGTGAGACTGCACACGATGACAGGAGCAACGTTTAGGATTCCTGATTTGCTTACACACATAGGGAGGAGTGTGGTGATGCTGTATTTGCCCTCGATTTTTTACACAAGACACCTGGGTCCGTTCGGTATTTCACTGTTTTTGGTAGACAGCCAACCCTAGAAACGCTAAGATTGGTCAGATTAAGATGTGTGAAAGGGACGACAGATGGTGGCACTGATCAGCATTGAGAAGTGAGTGAACAGGAGGCCTCCGAGCGCTTCAATAACCTGGCGATGGCTAGCTAAGTGTATGCCGTTTGCCCGCTATCAGATCCACCTGGTCTGTGAGACTTTTGAAGTAAATGTCTGCATACTCGTTCTTCCTCAAACTAGAAGGGAGAGAACTGTATTATGCCGCTTCTAACTCACCTTCGCCCTCAAACTAGTTTTCGGGCGAAAGTGACCTAGAAGCGCATATTACAGTTCTCTGACAAGTAAGACTTCAATAACTAAAAAATAACGATTATCTACAAACAAACATACTGTGCAGGGTTATCCGTTTTTAATACTAATTTACTAAACTTTTCAGATTTCAGTTTTTGTTTAATCCTATGTTTTTCCTGGTCATTTTCAATAACATCATTTTCGCGCAAACATTCTTCAAATGAGTCTCTGTCTTTCATGTGAAATAGAACTAAAGTCTTTTAAAACCAAGTTATATTTTTGACATAAAATCCACTACACTTATCCCAGCATGTTTTCCACTGAAAGCTAGTGTACACACACGCACACATGCACACACACGAGTGCGCTGAAGTGAAACCATACCTCCCGCTTGCCGGCAGTGAATATCAATGACTTTCAAAAGCCTATTGAAATTGAAAGAAACTCTTATCACAGCAATCACACATGGCATGCGTTTCGGCGGTTGACTCTAATGCCGGCATTTCTACGTTCTCTAGGGTGCAGTTATGAACAGCGATCGATTTCTATTGCTTGCAGTTCTGAATAGCGAGATTTCTATAAGTGGTTGAAAGGATCTTGATCAGTCATTCCCGCCTGGGGTAAAACAGATATAGACATGTTTCTTACATTCACCTATCATAAGTCAAGATTTAATCATGTGATATTAAAAAGACGTCACATCCGCCCCCAGCAACTGTTGTTGACGTTGGCAACCGACCAAAGCTGTCTTGTCATTCTTCTTGGGGGTGTTGTGGCGCTAAGACGTGTGTAATTTTCAGTGAGAAAAGTGGTTGACTTTAGTTAGCATTTTGATCATGACAGAACAAAGAGCGTGGAGTATTTCTCAGTTGACAATACTTCAAGAACATCTTGAGTACCATGCTCAATTTCTTGATGTTTTGGAGGAACTTAGAAAAGCAGGCCCATCTACAAGTGAGAAACTACCTAAACTTCCTTCACAACCCAAACGAAAACTCACCGCCTTGTATGGAGGAAAAGCAAAGAAATCCAAAACAACAAGGAATCCAAATGAACTACACAAGTATTTACAGTCCAAAATTGTTGATGTGAAGAAGAAAGTTAGAAAAGAAGTGTTCTTTTTTCAATCTGAAGAAATTACATCATCGCAAAGTGCTGTTCAAAAGCTGATTGATGGATATAGACAACTAGCAAGACAAGAAGCAACCACAATGGCTTTTAACCTGCAATACGGGGGACTTTTAGAAGTTGCTTTCAAGTTTTTTGAGGCGGAAGAAAGGAAAGGGACTCACAGTAAAACGTGGGATGAATGGCTGAAGGAAAATGTTGGAATTAGCCCTTCATATGCACGGAGACTGAGAGAGATAGCCCGTTTGTTGCAACCATACATATACCAAATTCAGCACATGTTGTGCTGTCTTTCTATGAAATCTTCCGCCTTAAAAAGGAGCTCCATGCAATGTTTGAGAAGCAGCGAGGAGATTCGAACTACTGGCCGAGAAAATACCCACATCAATGGTTCCTGACTGTGCACAGCAATCATCGCAAGAGTAGAACCACGAAGTCATAGCAATACTTGTCATTGCTGTAACACTGAAGTAGGTCGCGCAACTGCCTGTAGCGCTCAAATAGGTCAACCTGTATTGGAACACTGCTGATTCACTGGCATTCTTGTTGCTGCCCCATGACTTTGTATATAGTGAAATGACATTTTGCTGTGTGTGTTTGCCTGTTTAGACGTGCTGTGCTTCAACGTTTGCTTCACTACCTGTCTTCACTGCTTTGCTTCAACGGCGCTTGGCTTAATGCCAAAGTTGGCCCTTCAAGCCCGGTTTTGGAGTGCTGCCAACAGCACACCTGCTTCAACTTTTTTGGCTGCCTTTTCAGGCGGCCACAGAGTGTACTTTATTCAACTGTCTTGTTTTATTAAATCAAGCTTTTGATAAATGCACTTGGTGCCGCTTTGAATAATCTTCAGTTGACAGAGAGACCGACAGCCGTCTTGAATTTACGGCGCTCAAGCGCGAACCATAAAACCCTTTCTCCATTCTCCATGCAAGCACCTCCCTATCTTGTGTGTGTGCGTGCGTGCGATTGTGCTTGTATACATATGTTATTGTTGTTGTTGTCATTGTTGTTGTTTTACTGATAATAACTATATTATAATTCTGGACATTTGTTTCTTATAAATAATCAAAGGCGCGCGCCCACCTCCACTCCCGCCCTACCCTGCTTGCCCCCCACCCCACGCATGCACACACTTAAGTCACTTCTAATGTTCTTAACTGAAGTTACCCCAAGTCACTTCTAAGTCTTCCCCAAGTTCTTACTTAAGTCGTCTTTAAGTTATCCTCAAGTTACTTTAAGTTCTTAACTGAAGTCGTCCTTAAGTCATCCACAAGTTCTTACTCAAGTCGTCTTTAAGTTATCCTCAAGTCATCCTCCAAGTCATCCTCAAGTTCTTACTCAAGTCATCCTAAGATCATAACTAAGTCATCCTCTAAGTACAACCAAGTTTTTATTCAAGTCGTCTTATAATTATCAAAAAAATACAATCTATGTTTTTATCTTAAATAGTAGATGTCTAATATAGTACACACACGCCTCAAAAAACGCGTCATCGTTGAGAATGTCTTGCTCAGCGTTCTCTGCATAGATCTTAATGAAGTTTTTACATCCTAAGCAACCACATTGATTACAATTCTGGTCTATGGAAATGTCTTTTATAGACTCCATGTCTTTATTTATTGACTTTATCATTTTATAATACGCCATGATCTATTTTATAAAAAAATTAAATTAAGTTCTTAAAATATTATTGCATTATAAATGGATCAAAATGATGCTTTGTTATTGGCGGTTTTGGCGTGCTGTTGTCTTTCTCTGTATTTAACGGTTCAGATTTTTTTGGTTGCTTTTGTTTCTGCTGCCATTGTGTATATATTTTATAACCGTAATAACCGCCCCCAACAGCAGCAATGGCGCCAAAAATGGCAACAGTTTTAAGTTCAATATTCCATGAAGACTTTGGGGCCCTTGTATCACATGGGGTTTTTATAGCTGGCATTGAATCAACTTGTTCTGGCGTTGGCGGTGTTATGTTTTCATGATGAGTCATATTCTGTAACATTAATTTTTTTTGTCTGTTCCACTCTGCTAATTTTTTTCCTGCTTCAACACGCCCAGGATTTTTAATGGTCTCCACCTGATTCAGCGTTTTCTGCTGATTTTCTGGCTTGGTTACTTTCTCCACCTGATTCAGTGTTTTCTGATTCTGATGATTTTCTAGCTCGTTCATTTTGAAGGAAACAAAATCTATATGATTAAAAGTAATTAATCCCATGATTAATGGCGATAACAATGTTCCAAATCTGTAGTATAGATCACACCCTAGAGACTCTAATGACTTTGTTAAAACTGGATCTTGCGTTAAATCATACGTAAGATCTTGTTCAGAATCAATGGGAGCAAATCTACTGACTAGTTTAGTGTACAAACTAAGAACCGTTTGCCCCACACTTTTCACCATTCTTAGACCCCAGCTGCGCTTCATACCTGTTATGATACTTTATAATGTCTTGCGGCGACATCTGTTGAATCTGTTCAATGCTGAATTCAGTTCCGAGGAACTGTTTTTGTTTTTCCACACGCTGCCAAAGAATACAACCTCTCCTTTTGGGGCATAACAGCTTGGCCATCAACTTGGTCATTCATAAGTTCGGGAAGGTTTAGACCGCCTTGTAGCTGTAGTAGATCATCACTGTTCATGTTTTTTATTAAATTATAATTATTTTATTTTATAAAAATGAGCACCGAAAAAACTGTTACCAACCTTGTATACCATTCTGCTGTTGTTGGGGGCCTAAGTGTAGGATACTCAATGCTTGGTAAAAGCTTGTTAAGAATTAAACCAGCAGATCTTGGCAAACTAGACTTTGAGGATTCAGCAAAGCTAATTGCTATCATTGCAGCTTCGTTTGCCACGAAAGATTTTCTAGTTAAGCAAGGAATAATTCCGGACAATATAAATATGTAAGAAAAAAATACATTTATAAAAAATGGCTTCACTCGTAATGATGATAGGCGGCGCTGTGGTTAATGCGCTCGCTTTTAGTGGAAGTAATTACGCATTTAGTAAACTGCGAGATGAAGGCGAGAGAAAAAGACATAACAAAGCTGTGGAGCAACTAGCCGCAGCACAAGATCGCTATGAAAAGCAGAGAATTGAGCAGTTAGATTTTATTATAACACACTGAAAAAACAGGGCCATGCAGCTTACACATTTAAAGATGTTGATCAAGCAATAAAACAATATTATCTAGTAACAGGCAAACCGGTCCAGACATTGCCCCCACCAAAATTCAGTGACTTTTATCACCATCAGAAAAACAAAAGATGCAAGAAATCGCGTTTATTGCCTTTGGCATGACCGTCGTGTATTTGTTGCACATATATTGCTG
>CM031601.1:17512270-17514770 GCA_018398815.1 Conus ventricosus
GGAAGTCCGAATTTCGTAGAATGATAATTTGGATCAAAACTCCGACAGTAAACAAAGAAGGCGACTCGCTAAAGGGACCGGCGCTGTCAGTCATTTCGTATAGTCGCAAGCTTGTACAGAAAAGATCATAGGCATGCGATATACGAAATGAAAGCTTATGGACTTTACTTTTAACATGCATCTTCAGATTCTTCGGTTTTCCTCTTACTTTTTGTAAAATCAAGAATTATTCAATATTCTTTCGACAGACAATTGAAAATGGCGCCAAGATTGCTCGTGCGAAATACCAGTTTAGAGAAAATATGGGCTTCTCAACCCAGTACGGTTGTAATGAATCAAATACATTAATTTTTGTGACTTCAGTGACGTACATACAACTATGTAGGTTCTGAGGTATTCATGATTTAAAGAAATTTACACAATTAAAAAATGAGATTCGACCAAGGGAGGTAAGGGGAAGATAACTCTCGAACAAAACATTTTCATCCACGAAAAGTAACCAAACGAAACACTGTTAGCACCCGGCTACACTAAAAACAAACACGATGAGCAAATTCGAAACAAACACATAAAAAATTAACTCTACCTTATTTTTGACCCTCCTCACTGACCATCAGTGACAACTGCAGAAGGAGCGAACAAAACGTCTTGATACCCATAAAGTCCTGCTTACAGTGTAACTGCTGTTTTGATTTTGTTTTCTCTCTCCACATTCTGCACTTGCATAAAATAGTGTCCAACATTTTATCTATTTCTTTTTCTTCTGCTGACTATTGTTAGATGGATGCAGTGGCAAGCTCGGGAGGGAGACACATATTCCTGTTAGCTTTGGTTTTTGCATATGACGTGATGAAGCAGGCACCACTGAACACCGTGAAAGTGACTCAGCAGCTGTGCAGTGTCTCCTCTGGCCCTCATAGCTATCTGATTTTGTTCGCTCCCTTCAGACGGCTGGTGTTGCAATAGATAATGGGAATTACATTCAGAATCTGATTCCACATTGTCTCAAAGTAGAAACTGGTAGTGCTGACGTCTGTAGTTTCAAACATATCATTGCACAAACGACAACTATTCACCGTGATTAGCACATGCCAGTTTGGAAGGTGAAGCCTAACCCTTGCTTTCCTGTTATTAAACCTTCCTTGAACTGAATCAAACACTCACACAGTGTTGGGTGAACTAGGCGGTATTTCAAATCGTAGAGGACCGTTCATAACAGTCGTTCTAACTCACGAATGGCAGCTCTGCAGCCGGGCATTCTAATAATTCATATGGAGCAAAGATTATGTGGACATTCAGAAACAATATAAACATATACTATCTTTATCCGATGTTTACCATTGTACTGGTGAAAGTAGAAAAAAAAGAAATGTTTCAGCCATTCACAGGACACTATAAAAACGGGATAACAGATGATTATAAAGGACAAAGAAAATTGTTGCACAGTTGAAAGGCATATCCTTCTATTGAAAATATCCTGTTTAGCTTTTGGTAGAAAATGGCACACATGCAGAAATATTAACAAAATGGTAGGGAATGTGTGAAAATGCTGTTCCTTTAAGAACAATATCAGATGTCTGTGGACATGGGTCTCTTGTTTCTTGTCATTTTTTGTGCACTGAACCATATCCCTTCGTGCTTGGACTGCATGCCATTTCTGTCCTTCCTTTTCTTTTGTAATGAATACTTCTTTTCACATACATGTAATCTTGCATATAACAGTATACACACCAGAACAAAAAAAAATATGAAGGACTTACCTAAAGAGTGGGCGGGCATAAGACATCCTGAAACAACAACAAAGCAAACGCAAATGAACGCACATACATCCGCACAGATGTATACATATCGCACACAAAGTTACAAGGAAGCGTTCGTTCACACCAACCTTTCCAGGATCTCCCTGCCTTCCCCGTCACCCAACGCAATCCACTAAATTACACTGTATAGGGCTAAGACTAACAGAGAGGTTTGTTTGAATGTTTCCTTTTTATATTTTATTTTTTTTAATCAAAAACTTGATCTCAATACAAATGTGGACAAAGAGAGAGAGAGAGAGAGAGAGAGAGAGAGAGAGAGAGAGAGAGAGAGAGAGAGAGAGACAGAAAAAAAGAGAGAGAGAGAGAAAAAGAGAGACAGACACAGACACAGACAGAGAGAGGAGAGAGAGGCAGAGAGAGAGAGAGAGAGAGAGAGAGAGAGAGAGAGAGAGAGAGAGAGAGAGAGAGAGAGAGAGAGAGAGAGAGAGAGAGAGAGAGAGAGAGAGAGAGAGAGAGAGAGAGAGAGAGAGAGAGAGAGAGAGAGAGAGAGAGAACGCAGTGGCATAGGTGCATACTTAGAAAGCAGGAAAAACAGACCGAGATTGAGCATGACTGAAGTTGACAGAACAGGGAGGCAGAGGCAGGGAACGTGTAGCAGAGACGGGAGAGGGAGCAGGGTTTGGGGATGCGGGGATAACTGCTCGCCACAGGGCCGTCAGCAAACAAGTGAAAGCAACCTC
>CM031601.1:17527270-17569770 GCA_018398815.1 Conus ventricosus
AGTTTGGCCGTTGGTATGGATGACACGTCACACATAGCATGCACCCTGCGTGAGAAATGGAAAGAATGAAGGAAGTAAGGAAAATGAGTGATCGATATTGAATGATATTGACTGGATGACACGGGAAACGACTGAATGAAGCGCCAGCTGGCAGCTCTTCAGACGGCACTACCCAGGTAGGCAGCCCGTTGTGTAAACGAGTGTTGATTGTAAAGCGCTTAGAGCTTGGCCTCTAGCCGAGAATAGGCGCTATATAAATATTCATTATTATTATTATTAAACCAGTCTCCAAGATCTTGTGCAGGAGATGGGGGTGCTCAAAGAGCAGAATCTTGAACTGACACAGAAAAACGCTGATTTGATGGCTAAAGTTGATGAACTGGAAAAAAAAAGGCCGATGACCTAGAGGGTAGATCAAAGCGTAATAATTTGATTTTTTACGGCATGCCAAGGAGACCGAATGAAACTAACGAGCAGAGTGAAAATAACTTGCATGATCTGATCACCGATAAGTTAGATATAGCTAAAGATATTGATTTCGATCGTGTACACCGTTTGAACGCAAAGCCTGACTCTCCCATTATTGCACACTGCTGTTTCTACAAGGATAAGGTTATGATTTTAAAGTCGAAAAAGAAACTACATGGTAGTAATGTGTTTATTGGAGAAGATTTCTCCAACAGAGTTAGGGACATAAGGCGTAAGCTGTCGCCCCACTTGAAGGAAGCAAGGAAACAAGGCAAGAGAGCAGTAATGGTCTTTGACCACCTTCTTGTGGAAGGAAAGAAATTGTTTCTTGAAGATCTTGAAGCGGGGTCAGGGTGTACATAGGGAATCGGCCGGCCCATTTCTATATGTTCGTTTTGTCCTGACGGCGAAGGCTGTGGTAATCAGTCTGGGTCAGCACCGGTTTTATGTTCACCCCAGTTTGCAGCGACCAAGCCCACGGATGGTCACCGGGTCTGTGTGAGTGAGCGATCGAATGACAGCGTGCACGTGATTGATGAAAATGTCTTAAAAGCAAGACAACCTTTTTCGTTTCTTACATGGAACGTGAACGGTTTATTGCCCAAACTTACAGATCATGATTTTGTTACATTTATTTGTGGTTTTGATTTTGTTTGCTTGGTAGAGACCTTTATTGAAAAAAATGAAAACAATATATTCAATGGATATAAAACATACTATACATCAGCTGTAAAGTTCTCTCAAAAAGGAAGACGATCAGGAGGCATTGTGTGTTTAATCAAGAATGATTTCGCTCCCTTTGTAAAAATCATTGATACAAAAAGTTTTATAAATTGTTGTGCATTTGTCATTGATAAAGAATTATTCGGCTTGGAGAAAGATGTATTGTATTTGTGTTCTTATGTTCCGCCGGAAGGTTCGCCTTTTTATACCCATTTTGATCAGGATAATGGGATACGTTTGCTTGAGAATTGTTTGGTTGATAGTATGATAACAAGAGATGTTTATGTAGTATTGTGCGGTGACTTAAACAGCAGAACTTCAAATATTTCTAGGGATGTTTTGTCAAACAGCGCTATTGAACTGCAATATAAGAGCGAGTCTATCACTTCAATGAGATGTTCTCAAGATCAATATTTGAGAGAGAGAGAGAGAGAGAGAGAGAGAGAGAGAGAGGAGAAGAGAGAGAGAGAGAAGAGAGAGAGAGAGAGAGAGAGAGAGAGAGAGAGAGAGATGTGGGGTAAGGAGGACTAGAGTGAGTGGGAAAGAGAGTCAGACAGCCAAAGGCAGAGAGGACAGGGTGCTGGAGGATTGAAGAAGGGATACAGCACTTCACTGCATATTCTGCTGTTTCTCCGACTGCATGCATGTTCGTTCGTTCGTGTGTGTGTGGTGTGTGTGTGTGTGTGTGTGTGTGTGTGTGTGTGTGTGTGTGTGTGTGTGTGTGTGTGTGTGTGTGTGTGTGTGTGTGTGTGTGTGTGTGCGGCTGCGCGCGGCGCGTGCGCGCGCGCTCGCATGCTCTCTCTCTCTCTCTCTCTCTCTCTCTCTCTCTCTCTTTCTCTCTCAGCACTGAGAAAAACCTCACCAAAAACCAAACACATGTAACAAAGTGCAACAAGAAATATTCCTAAACCTTTCCACCACCACCCACCACTAACCATGAAAAAAAAAAAGATGAAATAAAATAAAACGCCTAACAAAAATAATGACAGAGAATGACAAGGAACATTCCTTCCCACTGTGCATAATCGCCGCCGAAACAAAAACAAACCACACGGGGGGAAAAAATCATCGCATGGTCTGGGTCTCAGACCTCACAAGAAAGGCGACAGGGGAGAGAGAATGAAAAATGATTAACAAGCCCTAAGACGAATGACACAGCAGCCTGTATTTTCATTTCATTTTTTTAGACATCCTCGACAGGAGGGAAGGTGAAGGGAAGGGATGGGACAAGGGAGGGGGGGAGGAGGTAAAGAGGGAATCAATGAATAACACAGACAGCAGCAGTATCATTCATGCGCGCTATCCGATGCCCAGTCAGGGACTGAAATGACAACGAGTGTCAGAGAGCTGTGATTGGTGGAGAATACTACAGCGCTCACAGGGTGTAAACATGGCGGGACTGTCGGCGGGGAGGGAGCAGCCGGCTTTGCTGCAGGGGCGGGTGATCGATCACTGGAGAAGACTGAGGAAGTGACGGGGACTGTCTGGGGGTGGGTTTTGGTGTGGGAGGTGGCGGTTTCCAAAGAGGTTTGAGGGTTAGACGATTCGGGAAGTTGGAATGATTTACAACCAATCAAACATACTGTGACTGGTGACTGGGATCCAAATCTGGCGAGACGTCTGCGGTGCCAATGCTTCAGATTGTGTGGGTGTTTGGTGTTGGAGTTCATCTGTCTTTGTTATTGACATACGAATTGTCTGTAACAGACACAGATAGGTAGACAAGCAGACAGATACACAACAACAACAAAAATACACAAGGAACACACACACACACACACACCACACACACACACACACAACACACACACACACACACACACACACACACACACACACACACACACACACACACACACACACACACGCACGCACGCATGCATGCTTGTGATCTCAGATTGATTAACTGATGAATCTACACAGTTATAACTGATCAGCTGATCCATTAACGATCCAGGACAGTCCACGAATAAGGGCACACATAGGTCAAGAAAGTCAAGAGTTCCAGGTTCCTCTTGCGCTTACGTAGTTGACCTATATAAAGCATTTGGTGGCGCTTATTAGCTGTCGGTATGGACAACACTCCTGTCGTACAGATCCCCTCAGCAAGATGTAGTGCAGTAAAACTAATCTTTGGCAATTCCAGCTTTTGCACACTGACTTGCGATGGCCTCAGCAACACGTTTGAAGCGCTAACCAGCATCTGCCCACCTGTTTTTATTATTGCACCTACTAATACACACAGTAAAGTTTCAATCATATAACAGATGTGTCTAGAGAGTGTTGCTCAAATTTGGTGATAGATGCTGCTAGAATCGCCTATCTTTCAGACTTTCCTTTTCACACTGGGATACATTACAAAATAGTGCTCTCAGCTTTTCGTCTTCTCCCCCTGTCCCCCTTTCTTAATCCAAATAAAACAGAAAACGATATAAGCAAGTAAATAATGAGCAAAACTATAAATACAAACACATGAAAAAAACTCAAAATGTTCATTTTGTGCACCGTCACTGATCATCAATAACAACTGCATGGGGAGTTTTGAAAAAAATACAAGTTTTAAAACCCTTTTAAAAACCCCAGCTTTCAGTGCCTGCTCTTGATTTTTCTCCCCACTGTAACCAAAAATGTGTCAAACTTATTCTTTATTTTTTTCCTTCTGTTGATTTTATTGATGACTTTAAAGGCAAGTCCGGGGGGCCGTATCTTGATGTTTTGGTTTTTTGCACAGAAGTGATGAAGCAGGCATATAAGCACCATGGGTATCAGAACGTGCAGCATTCCCCCCTGGCTGGGGGCCCCTCAGGGCAACTGATGTTTTTTTTGTCCCTCAGAAAGCTAGTGCTGAAAACAGTAAGGTGAATTAAATTGGGAATCTGTTCGTTTTGTCACAAGGAAAAAATTTGGGTAGTGCTGACGTCTCAGTTTCAAAATTTTTTTGCAAAAAGGGGTGACTATTGCAAAAGAGAGACTATTGCAAAAAGAGATGAGTATTGCAAAAAGAGATGACTGTTCATTTTTTGACTCCCACTTAGGAAGGTGAACATAACCCTGCTTTCCTGTGGATACCTTTTCCCTGAACGAATCAAACGCTAGCACACTTTGGATGAACTAGGAGGTGTTTGAAACTGTGGAAGCCGATCCTAACAGGGGTTTTATCTCCCCCGAACGTACTCTGCAGCCGGGAAATTCTAACAATTCATATAGAGCAAGGATGATTTAAAAAAATTTTTGAAACAATACAAAAAATGTTTTTTGTATCAAATTTTTTTCCGACGTTTTTTTGATGAAAGTAGAAGAAAATGTCTAAGCCCACAGACACTTTAAAAGGGAGTAAGGGAAATTGCAAAGGAAAAATAAAAGGGTTCAGAGTTGAAGGGCATTATGCTTCTATTGAAAAGTTTGTTTCCGTTGTAAAAGGGACATGTTTTTGTCATTTCTTGGCTGAACCTTACCCCTACGTGAAATGACTGCATCCGTTTCTTTTTTTCTTTTTTTTTTAATTAACACTTTTTTTTAATAAAAATTTGATCTTATTATAACAAATACATATCAGAGCAAAAAAAATATGAAGGACTTCCCAAAGGGTATAGGAAAAAGAATTAACAGGAACAATTCGAAACACGCAAACACAAAAAAAATGCACGACATCCACTATTTTTTTATACATATCACAAAATTTGGGGGGCATTCATTCCCCATAGCCTTACTAGTTCTCCCGTCTCCCCAATCGCCCCCAAAACCCAATCCACCAAATAAATAGGTTTTGGGCCAATTTTAAAAGTGGGGTTTTTTTCATTGTTTTTTTTTTCATTTTTTTTTTTTAAATGTACCTATTAAAAAAGATGTGTGGTGAGAGAGGGGGAGAGACACTGCACTGGGCACTGACATTTTTTTTTTTGTCCCCTTTAGCAGTTAAACCTTTTTAAAAATGGGGTTGGAAAAAGCATTACCCATACAAAAGCAGAAATTTTTTTGCGTATTACTCCACACCAACACACACACAACACACACACACACACACACACACCACACACCCCACAACACCACACAACAACACACACACACACACAACCACCACACAAACAACGCCACCACACACACCGTCCCACCTTTCCCCCCGCCCCACCCCCAACCTTTACTTTTCCCCCCAAAATCAAAACGCAAAAATCACACACCTTGCCCCTAACCCCACCCCCTCCCTCCCCCCATTCCGCCCCCCCACACAACCCCCCCCCCGCCCCCCCCCCCTCCCCAAACATCCGCAATTTGGATCATCCTTTTGTTAACCGTTTTTTGCTCAATTATCTTTTTTTTCTCACATAAAAAGTTTCGCTATTTTAGCCCCCTTTTTTAAAAACACGTTCATTTTATTAATAAAAACTGAAGCAACGCTGATTTTTTGGGTGAAATGAACGAGTATTTAACCACTGCGCTTTTTTTCGTTTGTCAGCATAAAAATTTTCAATGAAACAATAAAAGTTCTTCGTTTTCTATTCATTTCCACAAGAGGGCAAAAGTGTCATTCGAAAAATTCAGAACTTAGGAACATGTTTTTTTGACCCTAAACCCCTTAACCTAAAACTGGCCAAACTGTTCTTTCCATTTATTTTAACTAAAGTTAGGTACTTTTCTGCCTGAAAAATATTTTTTAAGGAAAAGAAGATTATTTTTCGGTATTATCTATTTCTGAGCCAATTTTGTTTTTAAACAGGGAAAAGATTTGTCTTTTAATTTGTTATTAAAAACCCTATTCGGAAAACTCCCCGGGTTTAGCCAAACAATCCAAAAGCCATTTTCGTCAGAGTCTTTTTTTATTCTGTCACCAATTAAATGACCAATTCGGGGTGTAAAAAGAAGCATTTCGTAGGCTTGCCAAAATATTCTCGACATGGGGGGTCTGACTGTTTTAACCAGTATTTGATGCTTTTTTAGAGTTGTAACGCGTAGAGAATACCTCCAGTTTCTCCATATATCAGTTTATTTGATGTATGTAGGGGTACATTCAGATATCTTTTTATGGCAAACATGTGGACTTTTTTCAATCTGTTTACTGTCTTGTTTAATTTCCCAAACTTCAGTGCTTTTAGTTAGGTAGGCAGAATTTGTGCTTTCAAAAAGTTCCAAAAATTTTAAATTTTATCAATAGTGTTTAGTCTTCTTAATGATTTCATAATTTCCATCACTCCTTTTTTCCCTTCTGCAAACTTTCAGACAGAGCACTGCTAAAAACTAAAACTTTGTGGTAAAAGCCATCCCTAAGTTTTTGTCGAGTTAGTTACCTTTATTTTATTTCCATAAAACATCTTCTCTGTCACTTAAGTAGCCACCTTTTTTTGAAAACCTTACATTTGTTTTGTCAAGATTGACTGTTAACTTTATCGATTGGGCCCTTCTCTAAGGTATTTATTTGATTTGGGAGCAATAAACAGAGTCAGATAACAAAATAACATCACCCGCAAACAATAAAAAGAATATTTCAACTGCACCGGAATGAGCTAAATACCTTGTTTTCCATTGTTGACAACACAGCCAATTCGTTTATGAAAAAGGAAATAAAAGCGGGCTAAGTAGACATTTCCCTTTTTTTACCCCCTTGGGCATTCAAAAATAGTCTGAAGAACAACATTTATCTCGTTAACATGCTAATACAGAATCGTAAAACTTCGTATTGCTTGATAAGTTTTTCCCTTTTACACCCATTTTCTCAAAACTGCCCATAAACATTTCTGTTCACAGAATCGAATGCCTTTCTGAAGTCCACAAAGGAAAATAAAAGTTTAGACTTTTTTATAAGAAATTTTGTACTATTGCTATAGGGTGAAAATATGATCTACGGTACTATAACTGGTCTGAAGCTGCTTGCTCTTCTATTATTTTTTTCCCCTTTCTCTACCCACTTTTTAAAGTCTTTTTTTTAAAATATGTGTATATACCCTTTCTTACAACACTCGTTAGGGCAATGCCACGATAGTTATCTGGCAGGTTTGGATTTCCCTTTTTATATATTGGAACAACTATAGATCTCGACCCGTCATTGGGTAAAACACCAAAGGGCAAACAATTTATTGAAATAAATAACTAAGAAATCAATAAGTTTTGACTGGGCGTGTTCAGCATCTCACTAATAATTTTTTTCAGGACAGAACTTTTTCCGGCCTTGAGATTACCAATGCTGGCTTGAACTCATGCCTGGAAATTTTTTTCATCGAACAAAAAATTCTGAGTCATCTGTTGTTTTTCCCACATGGCTAAACTCAATATTTTCTCTGGAGTAGATGATACATTCACATATTAAAGAAAATTGTAAAAATGGCTATGCCACTGTTCAATGGTAATGGATTGTTATGGCTGACTTTTATTAACTGATCGAATAGTTTGCCAAAATACCCTTTTGGATCATTAATCGATGATTAAGTTTGGGTTTTTTCTTTGGTAATTCCTTTTTCCGTTAAAAAATATTTGTATTCTTTTTCTTTTAGTATCTTTTTTTTTCTGCACGTGTTTCTTTGAAAATGTGTGTGTGTGTGTGTGTGTGTGTGTGTGTGTGGTGGGGCGCGCGCGCGCCGTGCGCGCGCGCTCGCATGCTCTCTCTCCTCTCTCTCTCTCACCTCTTCTCTCTCTCTCTCTTTCCCTCTCTCAGCACTGAGATAAACCTCACCAAAAACCAAACACATGTAACAAAGTGCAACAAGAATCTTCTACCTTTTCCACCCCACACCAACTGAACCCTGAAAAAAAAATGATGGAAATAAAATAAAAACGCCCTAACAAAAAAATAAGTGACAGAGAATGAACAAGGAACATTCCTTCCCACTGTGCTAATCGCCGCCGAGAACAAAAAAAACCACACGGGGGGAAAAAATATGCGATGGTCTGGGTCTCAGCCTCACAGAAAGGCGAACAGGGGAGGAGGAGAATGAAAAAATGATTAACATGCCCTACAGAGAATTGTCACCAGCAGCCTGTATTGTTCATTTCACATTTTTTGAGACATCCTCGACAGGTGGGGGAAAGGTGATGGGATGGGATTGGGACAGGAGAGGGGGGGGAGGAGGTAAAGATGGGAATCACTGAATAACACAGACAGCCAGCAGTCTCATTCATGCGCGCGATCTCGATGCCCCAGTCAGGGACTGAAATGACAACGAGTGTCAGAGAGCTTGATTGGTGGAGATTACTACAGCGCTCACGGTTGGTTGTAAACATGGCGGGGGGACGTCGGCGGGTGGGAAGCAAGAAAGCCGGCTTTGCTGCAGGGGCGGGTGATCCGATCACTGAGAAGGACGAGGAAGTGGACGGGGACTGTTGGGGGTGGGGTTTTGGTGTGGGAGGTGGCGGTTTCCAAAGAGGTTTGAAGGGTTAGACGATTCGGAAGTTTGGAATGCTTTACACCAAATCAAATACATACTGTGATGTGATGGGATCCAAATCTGGCGAGACGTTCTGACGGTGCACTGCTTCAGATTGTTTGGGTGTTTGGTGTTGGAGTTCATCTGTCTTTGTTATTAGACATTCGAATTGTCTGTAACAGACACAGTGAGGTAGACAAGCAGACGATTCACGACAACAACCAAAAATAACCACAAGGATCACACCTATCCACCACACACACACACACACCACCACACACACAACACACTCACACCCACACTACTCACCTCCCACTCAACACACACACACACACACAAACACACGCACGCACGCATGCATGCTTGTGATCTCACGATTGATTAATGTGTATCTACACAGTTATAATGATCAGCTGGATCCATTAACGTCCAGGACGTCCACGAATAAGGGGAAACATAGGTTCAAGAAAGTCATAGAGTTCCAGGTTCCTCTTGGGCATACGTTAGTTGACCTATATAAAGCAGGTGGTGGCGCTTATTAGCTGTCGGTATGGACAACACTCCTGTCGTACAGATCCACTCAGCAAGATGTGTGCAGTAAAACTAATCTTTGGCATTCAGCTTTTGCCTACACTGACTTGCGATGGCCTCAGCATCACGTTTGATGAAGCGCTAACCAGCATCTGCCACACATGTTTTTATTATTGCACTACTAATACACACAGTAATGTTTCAATCGTTAACAGTTGTGTTCTAGTGGAGTGTTGCTCAAATTTGTGTAGATGCTGCTAGAATCGCCTATCTTTCGGACTTTCTTTTTCACACTGGGATACATTACAAAATAGTGCTCACAGCTTTTCGTCTTCTCCCCCCTGTCCCTTCTTAATCCAAATAAGCAACAGAAAAACGATATATGCAAGTGAAATATTGAGCCAAAAACTATAATACAACACATGAAAAACTCTCAAAATGTTCATTTTGTTGCACCGTCACTGATCATCAATAACAACTGCATGGGAGTTTTGAAAACAATACAGCTTTGAAACCTTTATTATCATTAAACCAGCTTTCAGTGTCACTGCATCTTTTGATTTTTATCTCCACTGTTATACGCATTGAAAATCGTGTCAAAACTTTTTCGTTTTTTTTATTCTCTTCTGGTGACTATTATAAGATGACATTTAGGCAAGCTCCAGGAGAGAGGCAGTATCTCTGATAGCTTTGGTTTTTCTCATGAAAAGTATGAAGCATGGCCACTATAAGCACCATGGAGGCATATCAGCAACTCAGTGCAGCATCTCCCATGGCTGTGGCCCTCATGGCAATCTGATGTTTTGTTTGCTCCCCTAAAAGCTAGTGCTGAAACTGTAAGGTGAATTAAATTCGGAATTGTTTCTGTATTGGTCACAAAGTGAAAAATTGGTAGTGCTGAGTCCTGCTGTTTCAAACATGTTATTGCACAAAGAGAGACCTATTGCACAAGAGATGACTATTGCACAAAGAGATGAGTATTGCACAATGAGATGACTGTTCACTGTTTAGCACATGCCATTAGGAGGTGACACTATCCCTTGCTTTCCTGGGGTATGACCTTCCTGTACTGAAAATCTAACGTGCACACTGTTGGATGAACTAGGAGGTGTTTGAAAACTGGGGAAGTCCGATACTAACAGTGGTTTTATCTCACGAACGTCAGCTCTCTGCAGCCGGAACATTCTAACAATTCATATAGAGCAAGGATGATTTGAAAATTTTGTAACAATATCAATACAATATGATATTTTGTTTCAAATTGTTTTCTTGTTTATCGTTCCGTGTGATGAAAGTAGAAGAAATGTCTAAGGTATCACAGTGCCACTTTATCATATGGTGTTAGTAATGGGTAATTGCAAAGGATAATAAAATGGTATACAAGAGTAGAAAGGGGCATATGGCTTCTATTGAGAATGTCTTGTTTACCAGTTGGCAAAGGACATGTTTCTTGTCATTTTCTGTGCGTGAACTTATCACTACGTGCACTGACTGCATGCCTGTGTCTTTTTTCTTTTTCTTTTCTTAATTAACAACTTTTTTTATTACATACATATGATCTTATTATAACAGTATACATATCAAGAGCAAACAAAATATGAAGGACTTTACCTAAGGTATAGGCAAAAGACATTATACACGGAACAATTACGAAAACACGCAAAACACAAACAAATGCACGCTCACATCCACATAGTTTTATACTTATCACATAATTATAGGTGGCATTCATTCACCACTAGCCGTACGCGTATCTCCCTGTCTCCCCAATCGCCCAACACAAATCCCACCAATTAACATAGGTTAGGGCGAATTTAACAGCTTGGGTTTCTTTCATTGTTTTTTTCATTTTTTTTTTTTTTCAAATGTACTAATACAGTGTGTGTGTGAGGGAGAGAGTGAGAACTGACTCTGACACTGACATTTTTTATTGTCCGGTTAGCAGTTAAGCCTTTTAGACAATGGGGTTGGGCAAATGCATTCACGATACAAAAGCCAGAAATTTCATGCGTATACGTTCTCACACACACACACACCCACACACACACACACACACACACCACACACACACCACACACACACACACACACACACACATCACACACACACACACACACACACACACACCACACCGCACACACCACACACACGTCCTCCCGTTCCCTCCGCCCCACCCCGCTACTTTCTACTATTATCCCCCCAACTTCCACATACCGCCTTAATCACAACACACTTGACCACTAAACCCTACATCTCCCTCCCCCTATTCGCCAGCCCACACACCTCCCCAGCCCCCCCGCCCTCCCCAGAACATCCGCCTCATTGGATATCCTTATGTTAACCGGTATTTTGCTCATTTTATCTTTTTTTTCTCACATTAACATGGTTTCAGCTATGTATTAGCCACTTTTTAACCAACACGTTCATTAGGATTAGATAACTTGACGCAATCGCTAGCATTATTTTTGGTGTGATTTGAAATGATAACGAGTATGCAACATCACTGCTGCTTTTACGTGTCAGCTTAAGTAGGTTCTTTGAACAATAAATGTTCTTCGTTTGCTAATTCATTTCACAAGATGGCTAATTGTGTCATTCGAATATTCAGAACTTAGGATACCATTGTTTTTTGACCACTAAACCCTTAACCTAAATCTGGCCAAACTGATTCTGTTGCATGTATTGGTAACTTAAGTTAGGTACGTTTCTGCCTGAATAATATTTGGAAGGAACAGATGTATCTCTATTTATCGTTATTAATCTATTTCTGCTTGCATTTTTGTTTGAAACAGGAATTGAGTCTGTCTTTGAAGTTGTTATATAAACCATATTCGGAGCAACACCCTGGTTCAGCACAAAAACAATACCCAAAGCCATTTTCAGTCAGAGGTTTTGGTACTTCTGTCCACCAATTTAAAGTGACCAGATTTGTTGCTTGTAACAGAAGCAGTGCAGTAGGCTTGCCTATCAAATTCTCGACATGGGCGAGAGTTCTGACTAGTTTTTAACCAGTATTTGATGCATCATTTTACAGTAGTTTCGTTAGCGTAGAGAATACCTCCCAGTTTCTCCATTATCAGGTTTATTTGTTGTATGTAGGGGTACATGTCAGATATCATTTTATGGCCAAAACATGTGGACATTTTCCTAATCTGTTTACTGTCTTGTTCTAATCCCCAAATCTTGCAGCTGCGTATGTTTGGATAGGCAGTAATTTGTGCATCGCGAAAAGCTTCAAAATAATTTATATCATAGTGTTAGTCTTCTTAATGATTTCATATTCCATCACTCCTTTTGTTTTGCCTTTCTGCAAAACATCTGACAGTGCACTGCTAACACTCAACTTTTGTGGTATAAAGCCATCCTAGTTATTTGTAGAGGTCGTTACCTTTACTTCTCATTTCCATTATAAACCAATCGTTCTCTGTCACTTAAGTAGCCCCTTTTTTGAAAACCATTACATTTGTTTGTCAAGGATTGATCTGTTAACTTTTAATCGATTGCCCCTTTCTCTTGGCTATTTATTTGATTCTGGAGCCAATAACAGAGTCAGATAACAAAATAAAATCATCCGCAAACAAATAATAAGAATATTTTCCAATACTGCACGGAATTGAGCTGAATACCATGTTTTCCATTGCTTGACATATACACAGCCTAAGTCGTTTATGGAAAAAGGAAAAAAATAAGTAGCAGGGGCTCGGGCTAAGTAGACATTCCTTGTTTCACCCCCCTTGGCATTCAAAGTAGTCTGATATGAACATACATTGATCTCGTACACTTGCTAGACAGAATCGTAATACACTTCGTATTGCTTGATAAAGTTTGCCTTTCACACACATTTGCTCAAATGACCATAAAAACATTTCTGTTCACGTATCGAATGCCTTCTGAAGAAGTCCACAAAGGCAACATACTGTTTAGGATTTTTTATAAGAAAACTGTTTGTTACTATTGCATTATAGGGTGGGAAATATGATCTTACGGTACTATAACTGTCTGAAGCCTGCTTGCTCTTCTATTATTTTTTCTTCTTTCTTACCCACTTTGAGTCTTTTCGTTTAAATTATGTGTAGATGACCTTAACTTACAAACACTCGTTAGGGCAATGCCACGTTAGTTATCTGGCAGTTTGGATTTCCCTTTTTATATATTGGAACAACTATAGACTCGACCAGTCATCTGGGTAAACACCAAGGTTCAAACAAGATTATTGAATAAAATAACTAAGAAAGCAATAAGTTTTGAACTGGCGTGCTTCAGCATCTACGCTAATAATTTTGTAGGACCAGAACTTTTTCCGGCCTTGTGATTAACCATGTGGCTTGAAACCTCATGCCTGGAAATTACTTCCTTCGAACAAAAACATCTGAGTAATCTGTTGATTTCTCCCACATGGCTAAACTCAATATTTTTCCTCTGGAGTAGATGATCATCCACATCATTAATGACATTCGTAAAAATGGCTATGCCACTGTTCAATGGTAATGGTGTTGTATATGGCTGACTTTCTATTAAACAGATCGGAAATAGTTGCCAAAAATACCTTTGGATCATTAATCGAATGATTTAAGTTTGGTTAATCTTCTTTGGTCAAATTCATCCTCTGTTCTGTTTAACAAATATGTGTATTCTTTTCTTCTTGGCGTACCTCTTCTCTTTTTTCTGCACGTGATTTTCTTGGAAGCTCGTTTTAAATTTCCATAGGTGCCCCTTAAATGCCTTAGAGAACGTATAAATGCCAATCTGACTCACTGTCGCCCTTCAACCAGTTTTTTCGGGCGAATGTGCCCAGGATTGGCCATTTATACGTTCTCTGGAAAGTAAGACTTCATTAGCTAACAAATAACGATTAATTACAAAACAAACATACGGGGTAGGGTTTATCCGTTTTCTAATACTATTTTACTAAACTTTTCAGATTTCAGTTTTTGTTTTATCTGTGGTTTTCCTGGTCATTTTCATAACTTCATTTTCAACGCAAACATTCATGTCAAAGGAGTTCTGTTCTTGCATGTGAAATTAGTAACTACTGTCTTTTAACTGTTCTCTAAAGTCTGTTAAAAACTGAGTTATATTTCTGACATTTAAATCACACACTTCTCCGAGCAGTCTTCCGCTGAAAGTAGTTTCGACATAAGTGTTCTCTTTCTGTAACTATGTCTCTTTCTGCCGAACAGTTCATCTATAATAATTAGTGTCAGCGTTCCTTCAACGTCTATAAACCTGTTCTAACACTCACTAAGTTTATTGCTGGATCAAACTAAATATATGTCATATCTGTCCATATAAAACTCCTTCTATTCATGATATGCATTTGTTTCCATTTAAGTTTTGGAAGAAAACCACAATAGTGATTTAAAATTATAACGATAAACTGTTTTAACAGGTCGAGGTAATATTGTTTTTTCCCACAACCAGTCTGCCCACAAATCAATGAGCAATGAGGAGCTTTTTGTCATAAAGTTTAACTGCTCCCTTAGTTTGTATAGCAGAATTTATCTAATCCAGTTATTTTTTTTATCATACTCTCTGTCAAAACTTGTTCCAGTATAATAAAACCCTACGAGGCTATAGTGTAAGATTTAATCCAGTCAGTTCTGGTAAGATTGTTTCTATGTAAGTCAACATTGATTTTGTTGCTTGTTGTTAGTTGATCTTAATATCCTCGCCATTGTGCAAGAACGACGATGGTTTCGTTAAGGGGGGTGGGGGGGGGGGACCCGTTTAACGTCTAAGTTTTGCCAGCTAATATTAATTACCTTTTATAAGGTCAGCACTAACGCCCACAACCCTTCCCTCTCCACATCTTTCTAAGACAGAAAATTTCAAATATCATGGTGAACGTGTCATCCTATTTTCTGCTTGGAAAGAACCTGTTAATTTTGTAGAGCTTTTTTTTCCAACTTGTTTCTTTTCTGTGGAGGGATGTGACTGCTTTTCCCCATTTACGGCCGTTATTTTCAATTTCTTTCGATATTGTCTGCCGGCATTAGACTTTCATGTAAAGGGCCAGAGTTGAATTGCTTTTCCTGAAATTTTTTGACGGGCTAATAATATGTATATGGGCTTATGAAATAAATTTGATTTCCCATTCTAAATATGGTTCTAAGTGCCATGTGAGGTCAGGTTTCGTAACTTCTTTTATATTCATACTGACCAAACCATTATTTTGCGTCTAGATTGCGCAAGCTGTTCTAGTTTAGGAAAACTTTTTACTGTCGCCAACTCTTTGCGTTTTATTATCACCATTATTTAGTGTACTCAAAAAACCATACATAGCGCCTATCCTCACGTTCTGTTCAAAGTCCGCAACGTCTGCAAGGTCTTTTATTCTAAAGTTATACACCTCACTAGGCGCGAATGTCAATCCTGAGTTCTTCTGGGCCCAGCGTACAATTATTTTTTATGGCGTATTATTTTATTTCCAAAACATTGTGAGGTTATCCAGTTCATAACTTTCCCACGCTTTGTCTTTGATTTTTCTTATATTAAATGATCAACCCTCTTCCACAAACTATATCTTTTAACTGATATAATTAGGAAGAATTGTATAATTTCATAATCGCATTTATGCAGCTTGCCTGATGGAAAGCTCTTAAAACGTTGAGGGCCTTCCGTCATTACGTTTTCATCAGTGCCTCAGCTCATTCAAAATGAACATAGAGAGTAATGAATGTAATGCAAGATCGAGCGGACTTCCCCCTCTTAAGTAGTTTGGGTTGGTGTAACTCTAAAATATATAAATTGTTAGCTGTGTAAAGCTAACCATTTTAGCTAGTTCTTTATCAATATAGTAACCTATTATTCTTCAGGCTGGAAGTTAAACATTGTTTTTAGATTCGCATTGTTAAGTTTGAGAGTAATGTCGAACGTTACTCATTGCTTCCTTTTAGTGCGCAAAACCCGTAATAACCATCAGCTATTGTTAACTGGGCTAACTAATGTTCTGCATTATCATTTTTTTTAATCTTTTTATCTTCCTGGATTTCACTTATATTAAACCATACGAAACTTTGTAAAATAGTTCGCATGAAGTGCAACCTCATTTTGGCTTCCGATTCGTTATCAATTAGCATGTTCTAAAAACGAAGGGCGGGTCTTGGGTTGTTATTGTTACAACAGTTTTTTAAACGAAATAAAAATGAGGGCATTCAAATTACTTTGCGCGCAATATATGATCTCTGGGGGGCCGCCACTACTTTCTTAAAAATATAGAGCAAAATGATATCTTTGACATTGCTGTGAACCAGACTGCCTCTTTTCCTATAAAGGGAGTACTCCATTAAAGAGCTATCTTAACCCCCCTATTGAAAAGGACCACATCAAGAAAAGCGTGGTTTAGTCATCCGATTGCAGTTTTTATCAGAACCAGTTAAACTTTGCTGTGTTTTGCGCATCAACGGGTGTGGAGTGTGTATGTGATCATTTAAAAATCACCATGATCCTTGGTGAGGTCAGTGTACAGATTTCTATTTCTATTACTCCTTCAGGCGTATTTTGACTGAAACTGCAAGCTCCATTACCAAATGACAAAACCGTTTAATCCACTCAGCAACAGAAAAAAATAGGGGGGGGACGGACATGAAGGCTTTTGCTAAAGGATCTGTAACGAATTCATATTAACATTCAAGACAGACTTTAGACAAAAAGTTGGATCTTAATCATGGCCTAGGCGTCCTTTATTTTCGGGGGGCCCGCACAGAAAGTTATAATATGACTGGCATCCCCTTTTCAAATCTTTCTTTTTTGGCACAACTGTTGAGCCCGGGGTCCCTACAGCAAGGAAGCATAAAACAGCATGGACAACGTTTATCTTAGACCAACTGTCTAAGGGCCCTATCTAGGGCGGGAGGAATAGAACGAATAAACGACTCAATTCGTACTTACAGTTGGTGTTTGCCTAGGTTCGCATGCACAGGCAAGATCGAGCATAAACTGATCCTTTCTACGGGCTTGGACGCACAAAAACAATACTTAGCAAATTTAGAGGAGCCATTAATTCTACAGTTGATGTACATTCTAAGTATTCAAAGGGTTCCAATATTGTGTCTACAATATCGCAAGATCGAAAGTATCTTTGCTATTGGCACTGGTGTATACTTGCTGCTCTGTCCTCAGACTCCAGATAGGTACAATAATAAACTATAATAATGTAATTCTTATAGCAGGCAATGAAAGAATGTTGGATAAAACGAATATATTCTGAGCCAGTAATATTACAACAATAAGAAGAACACCCAAGTTTAAGTCATCCAAATCCCCGAAGTCAAAACCCCAAAAGTTATTGAAAGGTCAGCAAAGCTCGCGGACTCTGTTCGCGATGACTTGAATATGAAAAGTCAGCGCTTGTTCTTGGATTAACTGGCATTAGGATACTTGGTCTTTATCTTACTAAATAGTACCCAACGATTAAAGAACTATTGGACCATAAGTGTCGGCCATAAAGCCAACTACTTGCTTGCAGTAGACATAAAGCCAGCTGGACAATACTCCCCAATATTCCTTGTTAAGACGCGTCACGGCTTTACCAGTTTCCTAATTTTTTTTATAAACTTGCAAGGATGATCAAGCTGTTTTTTTTACCCATGATTATAGGCGGAGATGGGGCGGGGGGGGGGTTGGGGGCGGAGGTATGAACTATGGCCACCGCCCCCCTGTAATAGCCAAACACCAAATGGACTTATTGCAAATCTAAGGCAGTTATTACGCTTGCTAATGTGACGCCTTGCTCTCTAAACAGCGTTCGTATTCGTTTCGGCTAGAGTTTGTGTTTCTTCATATAAAATTTTCCGGGATCGTTTCTCGTATTCTATTCACTTGAGTTCGTAATTGGTCCCGGTTGTAGTCGTCACTTCTATTCTTGCTGATCTTTCTTGTTCAAATGATCTTTTAGTCTTTGGGCTATTCTTTCTTTAATATAGGCCCCTAAGTTTGGCCGTCATCAGCATCAACGAGTTTTTCTTTTTTCTATTTTTATATGCTTATCTTAGTATTCACCTAGTTTTTGCTAAATTGTTTGTTTATTAGCCTTTGATGGTTCTTAAAGTTCGATCAAGGGTAATAATTCTCGCATAGGGCAAATGGGGAATTTTAATTGTTTTATAACGCTGTTTCTACTGAAAAAATGGTTTCTGCTTCTATTGCATTTATTAATTCGCTGCCGATTGATTTAATTCTTTAATTTCCATGTTTTGCATTTGGTTATCTGTCTGGGAGGTCTTGTAGTGTGTTTTGAAGTTTAGCAATGCATCCCCTATCTAATTTTGGTCTAGCAATGCCCACAAAGGCGATTTTGTACGCTCGCCAGGGAGCCTATTTCTAATTGAACCACGGCTAAAAACTTTGAGGGGTCTTTTTAGTTGTAAGCCGAAACAAGTTGTCCTTGGGGCGTTTTTCACAGACAAAATGCCCATCTTCTAATTCAAAATCATTTGGGTCTATAATTCGGGAGTTATGGGCACTAATACTTTTGTAAATTGCTTCGACCGTACTTGCTGTTATTCACGCCGCATTGAGAGCGTTGAGGCGATGACTGTTTGGGTCAAAGGGATCATTTCACTCATGTCCGTCTCCGGAACAAAAAACATCATATCTTTTCGCTTCATTTCTCTGCCATTGTTTTTTAATAATTACTTTTTATTTTGCTTCATAGAAATGGCTCGCTGCAAGCACATGCTCGATTTTGACCCGCATAGAAGACTGAAAAGAAACCAATGGCGCGTGAAGGGAATTGTTAAGCGAACGAATATTACTGTTCCAATAATCCGTATCACTACCATGGATGCAGATCAATTTCTTACTGTAATTTTCCAGACCTAGGTGAGGATTATGGTAGTGATTTGTGCCAGGCTCTGCACGTTCTTACTTTCAATATAGAACTACGCTTCAATCAACAGACCCAACAGGGACAGTTGTACAGATTTTGGGGCGGGCATTCGTTAAGAAAATTTTCTTTAAACGTGAGGGGTAAGAAATATTGTCTTTTCACACAATGCTGATCATTTTTTAACATATTTGATCTATGGCTAACCGGGAAAGAAAGGGCCTGATCTTGCGTTTCAAGGTATCGAAAATGAAGAAGCGCTTAAAAACATAGTATAGGCGCTGATGGATACTAACGACGGCAAAAAGTATGTAGCGTTAAGTTTGGCGTATGGAATTCGCTTTTCCTTTCATCCTTAGATTTTGAGTTGTTAAAAGCGCATGCACCATACTTTCATGGAGCATTTTTAAATAGACAGATAGTCATATGAACTAACTTTTAATGAAAAATGTGTTATCAAATAGCTTCAGACACCGTAAGGCAAACAAAGTACAGCATTTCTGAATCGCGTAGGAGTTTGTCGTTGTTAGAAACCCTAATTTAGCAAGGCTGGAATTGAGCAACAATATCAGTCAAAATTAGCATTTTTTTACGAAAGAGTGATTCCAATCATACAATCATATCCCAGAAGCAGGGCAGAGACCTTTATGGAATTTTAGTTGTTAGCGTCGCTGCAATGGTCGCTTAAAGGTATTTTATTGGGTGTGAAGATGAAGAACCGTTCAAAAAGAAGCAAGTGAATAGTTTTTTTAATCCTAAAATAACGAAAGTGCATTGTACAATTGACGGTTAGTCCCAACCAAATCTACCGCTAGCGGCTTAGACCTATCATCATTTTGTCGAAATAGAAAAATGTTGTTTGGGGGGTGGGAGGGGTAGAAGTCTAACAGCACAGACTAGTGTCTAAAGATTTACTTCTGCACAATGTTAGGCTTGATGATTATTTAACAACTAAATACGGTTTATGGGTTGACCTAGGTCAACAGGAGGATAATCAGTGTATGGATAAGCGGGGAGAAAGGGAGAGACGAGGAGAAGGGTGAAAGGTGAAAGACGTAATAACATTCCAAATTGATAAAGAAGAAGAGCCGATAATAAAACCGCTTAATGAATTTGTTTTTTATTTATTTGATGCGCAGCTGAATATTAGAGATAAAGATATTAAAATGATGGTACTAACTAAATTATTGTTTCATTTTTTAAATAGCATGTCTGTGTCAGGTTTATCCAAATTGCTACAAGACGCCGCCCCAAAAAAGAAGAAGAGATAGTAGGAAATCCCCTATACATAAAATCCTTCAGATTAAACAACATTACACAATTGCAGCCTGTATTGAAGCAAGGACCTTTTCTAAATACAGGCAAAACCCAAACGAAAGGTATTCTGCTGGCCTGTAATGCTTGTTACATAATGTTAATACTGGAACATCGGACCTATAAGCGCTCTATCAGCAAGGAACGAGTTGTAGGCTCTTAGCAAAAGGATAGGTGACCGCAGCTTTGACCTCTAGGGGGTTGGTCTTTAGCTTTCTCGGTCTGTGTTCATTATCTGTAAGTGCTGTGGCTAAAATTTAAAAACTAAAACTCCAAAAGCACACTGCTATGGTTCAACTATTAACGTCTAAACTTAGTTCGTTTAAACTGACAATAAATAAAGAGCTTGTTGGACTCAAACATATCGGATGAAGTAATTTAATCGTTTACAGGTCGAATTTGATGGACTACAAAAGACAATAGTTTGATTCTTCAATAAGAAAGGCGAGGAACAAGTTTTTTTCAAAGCCAGACGCGAGCAGATTAAAAAAAGGAATGCTTAAAAAAAGTAATCGAAACATTAAACTCTGTTCTAAACAGACTCACATTAACAACACAAAAGGTGTTTATACTTTAGTGAATGAGTCCAAGCGCAAAAGACCGTCGATACGTGATTCTGATTAAGAATTTTTTTTTAATTAATATCCTCAAATAAATTTTCTGAGTTTAGAAAAGAAAACTCAACATGGTAGATATATGAAGGACAAGACGAATTGTTTGATGGAATGCATGAGAGGGAGCGTTGATCAAGAGCGCTGAATGATATTGATTTTGAAATGTCATTGACTCCACAAAACGTACAGGCAAGTGTTTGTTCATTGCTATTTCTCAAGTTCCAGGTAAACTAAAATAATACCGCCAGTTAAATTAATGTTAGCTGTTTTTAATCGACTTGTTACAATAATTGATAGATAATCTAGTAGTCTGGGCTTCGACCCTAAACAACAGACTATTCTTTCTCATTATGACTCTTATAACACCTGGTTGGGACAGACCAACTGCTTAACACAGTTTGAGTGGCTGCCTGATGAAGCCAAAATGAGTGGCTCTGGTTGGTCAGGAGGGCGAACGGAAGTCTTAGAGATCAGATTAAAACGTTAAGTATGCGCCGAATTGTAGGAAGGCTTACATCCACTACCTCCAGCATTAGTCGCAAAAAAATAAAGCAGTTCTAAACATAAAAGAATACAGACAAAACAAATGTTTTATGTGGTGTTGTTCTCGCAAGGCTGCATTACGCCCGCAACAAGCAGAGAGAGTGTCTATACTATCGCCCTTACATCAAAAGGGATCTTAACATTAGTGGGGTGTCCTTTCCTGTTAGTGTTGAACAAATTGATCAGTTTGAAGAGCAAAACACCCAATAACTGGTAATGTATTACACATGGGTTGAGGAGGAAACAAATTTGGCGCCAATTAAAGTTGTCCTAAGAACAGTCATAAATAGGCGACCCAGACAAAAATCATGTTGACTTACTACTGATGCTTTCGCCAGCGTGGCTACCGCATTACACATTGATTCGAACAATGAGTACTTAATGCAGCTATGCGTCAAAGAATGGGCCATAAAAACAGAATTCTGCAGGGAAAATGTTTAACAAGAAAATTCCATCCGCTCTCAAGCCGCAGCGAAAACATAAGAAACAGGGTATCGGCCCAGTTGACTGTAATACGGAATAATTACGCCCAGAAGGAGTAAAGTGTGTTTTAAGAACTGGAAACGGCTGCAAACAAGTCCTTACGTTGTGTTTCGCAGACTTCGAATCACTCATTGTTCCGTAGGAAGGGCCCAGCCCAGCGCCACAAAAAACTTCGAAAAAAACATCTTAATGAGTAATCATCAGATTTGTTCATATGCTTTCATTCATTGTCAGGTCGGATGGCGCTCAGTCGAACCCAGAATTGTATAGAGGGCCGATGCTGCCAGCAAAATACTTTTAAAACGCTATGCAAGCAAGTGGCGGTAACGCTGTTCTAATAAATCTAAACCTTATCTGAAATCATATGGCGCTGGAAGACCCAACAACAGTAGGA
Organism: Conus ventricosus; assembly: GCA_018398815.1. Taxonomy (NCBI): domain Eukaryota; kingdom Metazoa; phylum Mollusca; class Gastropoda; order Neogastropoda; family Conidae; genus Conus; species Conus ventricosus. The sequence goes on from CM031601.1 coordinate 17,549,519, forward strand.
CTCAGCCACACATGTTTTGTGGATTTGCGGTTTAGGAACTCAGTGGGGAAGCAATCCAAAAGTTAAGGAGGACCATGATCAACATTAGTGGGAAGTCTTCAGGGGAGGCAGCACATAGTAAATGCAATCTTCAACTAAAGTTTGGATCCTAAGACATGGAAGCTTCCCATCTTCTTTCATAACTTGCGTGGTTACGACTCTCACCTTATAATGGAAAGCAGTAGACGATGCCTTTAGGGTGTTCATAGCATCGCACAGTCTTCAGGAAAGTACATGTGTTTCACTTTAAAATGTAACATGTCTTTTTATGACTCTATGCAGAACATGATGGGTTCAATTAGAGTCACTGGCTATGTCCTTAAAGTCGGCCACAATAACGGAAGGAATATTTTGACTCAACTCGTGTTAGAAAGGGGTGTTTACCTTATGATACATGAACAGGTGGGAAAGGTTTGATGAAGATAACTTCCGCCTAAAGGCGCGTTCTTTTCTTGTCTTAGAGGAAGGCTTCAATGATCTGTTTACCAGCTGTCAAGATGCGTGGCAGAAGTTAGAGTGTAAAACGATGGGAGACTATCATGACCGCCTATTGATGGCAGATGTATGTTTGTTGGGCGGACGTCTTTGAAAAGTATAGGTGACCTGCATGAAACATTACAGTTTGAGATTCCTGCGCATTAACAGTTAACTGCGCCCGGGGTGGTTGGGATGCTTTCTTAAAGTTTACTGGAGTACTGATTGATTTATTTGTCGGATTTACCAATGATTCAGATGATTGAAAACGGATTGCGTGGAGGAAATTAGTTATGGCGTCGCATCATTACTGTTAAGCAAACAAACAATAATTGGGACGATTATGATCCTGTAAAAGTCTAACTATCTTATGTATTTAGGATGCAACAATCTGTATTTGGCATGGGCAATGGCGCAAATCACTTCCGTACGCAAACTTTAAAAATGTACACAGGCGGGCGATTCGAATAAATTTTCAAATGGCAGTAATGGTGGTTGGGCAGTTTAACGGCCCTGATTCAGCAGCGTGGATACCATCTAGAGTTGATTTTGTATATCCTCATGAACTCCAAGACCTGGCCTAATGACTATCCATTAGCAGCAAGAAAGCCTAAAGATGGATCAAGCGAGCCGCCTAAAAATTGTGCCTAATCGTCGAGGCAAAAAAAAATTATGTCTGTCAGTACAGACTTCTGCAAATTTTTTATTTAAGGACATGGTTTGAAGTTGTCAGCAGTTCATCGTATAATTGCTTTTGATCAAGAACAGGTCATGAAACCCCTTACATCATGAAGACACTGATCTCGAAACTATAATCCACAGATGCTTCAGAAAAGACTTTTTCAAGTTGATGAACAACAGCTGTTTTTTTGAAAGCTATGGAGAATCCGCACAAGCGTAAAGATGTCAGAATTGTCACCAAAGAGAACGAAGCAATTAAGCTGACTTCAAAACCTAATTATCAGGACTTTAGAAATTCCATGTCAGTTTTTTGGGCTAAGATGAAAAAAAAGAAATTTCAAATTGGACAAAGTATTTAGGGGTTTACTTTTTTAGAATTATCAAAGCTTTTGATGTAGATTTCTTTTGCTACTTTAAGCCTCTATCCGAGTCCAGATATTTACACAGATCAGATGTTTTGTTATTTGATATCCCTATGAAAACATTAAAAGACAGGAAATCGGTGGGAAAAGGGATGCGGGATGGTATGACCGTCCCTTACCCTAAGTTGCCTTTCATTCAATTTCTAACAAGAAGGTTTTAGGAAAGAGAAGGATGAAATCTGGAAAGGGGATTAAAGGGTTTTTTTGGTTTGAGATCGAAAATTACATATTTCGGCCAGGAGAAAAAACATAAGAAAGCAAAGGGAAACTCGCAGCGTTGTCAGTCAAACATTCGCATGACAATACAAAAACATTGTTTGGTAATAAACTTTTCATCATGAAAAACAAAAAACTGCGTTAAATTCTCATGAGATCAACAAAACGGTTGTAACAAAAAAGTCGTTAGTAGAACAACACAAAGGGGGTTTTTTGTTAACCCGGGTTTTTCAAATGAAATCGGGCACTGGAGGCCGCATAAACAGGGGGTTTTATTTTTATCACTTTTTTTTTAAAAAGATCAATCATAGCTTCATCAATTCATTTAAATTTTTTCTTTTGCTTGATGCGTTGAATTTTTTTTATTTTTTCAAGATATCTTTTTCCCAAATTTTTGGGGGTTTGAGTTGTAGGTGATCTGGGATTTAGCATGCATTGATTAATCCCCAAAAATTTTTCCTTAAATAGCTTTCCCCCTAAAATGTTTCCCCCTATTTTTTTCCCAAGGTTTTTCCTTTCCCCTTCTTTTTTCTTTCTGCACTTCCTTCTGAGTTCCTTTTTAAACTCAAAATTTTTACGAAAATTAATTAAGCAACGGAACGTGTCCCGGTGGGATTATCGCAGTTCTTCTTCACAAAAGATCTTTGAGGAGCGGTTTTTTTTGTTGTGTCAGTTTTCTCGTAAATAATACACGGGGGGGATTCATTTTTACAATTCTTTTTATTTTAGGACCACACTCCAACCGGATCGGTTGCCTGAGCGAGTGCCCCCTTCCCGCTTCCCCGGTAATAAAAGGGCCTTACTTTCAAAAAAAATGGTAATATTTGGGGGGGTGAAAAACTCTCTAAAACCATTTATTGTTTTTCTTTTGATTGCTTTAGGTTTTTAGGCCTTTAAATTTCATTTTCATTTGGGGCAAAATAGGGAATCTTTTAACCTCTTGTTGCGAGAGTTTTTCATAAGCTCTTGTGTACTGGAGGGAGAAAAGTCTTTCGGCTAACTGTTTGTTAAAGTTTTAACAAAGCCTGTGATCTGTGAACTCCGGGGTGCCTCTTTTAATGTAACCTGTGTTTTTTAAAAATAATTGTTCACTTGGCTTTTTAAAATTTTTTCCCCCACGACTTGAACATGCGAGGTAAGTTAAAGGGCCCGTTGATAATCATTTTATGGCAACAGCAACGGAAAACTCTTTGTGTTATGGTTCCGCATCTTTTTTATCTTGAAACTATTCAAGACTGGAGGGTACTTAAATCTTTTTCGTCTAATCATCAGAGGGGAAATATAGAAGGTCCATTTTATGGGTGTCGTTTGGAGTTGTATTGACATAAGTGTGGTTCTTGTATTCGCCTAGGGCTGTAAATAAATTTTGCAAAAATCGCTGTTTAGATAACCATTTTGGTGCTGTTTGTCACTAACTCCAGGCTGCTTGGCTTAGCTTTTGTATTGCTGTGATGCCCTTCCAATGATCCCTTTGGGCGTATAATAGATTTTGTTCTTTTTTATTCAAGCAATATTATGTGCAACAAAATACACGACGGTCATTACCAAGGCAATAAACGCGATTTCTTGCATCTTTTGTTTTTCTGAGGGTTGATAAAAGTCACTGAATTTTGGTGGGGGTGGGGCAATGTCCTGGACCTGGTTTGCTGTTACTAGATATTATTGTTTTATTGCTTGAATCAACAAATCTGTATATGTAAGCTGCATGCCCTGTTTTTTCAGGTGTGTACATTAATAAATTTTAACGCTAAAGTCTCTGCTTTTCATAGGGGTCTTGTGCTGGCTGCTAGTTGCTCATAGTTTGTTATGTCTTTTTCTCTCGCCGTCATTCCGCAGTTTACTAAATGCGAAATTACTATCCGCTAAAAGCAAGCGCATTCACCACAGGCCACCTATCATCATACGAGCGAAGCATTTTTATAATGTATTTTTTATTTTAATAGTTAATACTGTCTGGAATTATTCCTTGCTGACTAGAAAAATCTTTCGTGGCAAACGAAAGCTGCATATAGCAATCAGCATTGGACTGAATCCTCACAGTCTAGTTTGCCAAGATTTGCCGGTTTAATTCATAACCCCCCAAGCTTTTACCAAGCATTGAGTATCCTACACTTAGACCTACAATACAGCTGAATGGGTATACATGGTTGTAACAGTTTTTTCGGTGGCTCATTTTTTTTAAAAAAAAATATTATAAATATAATAAAAAACATGAAAAGTGATGATTCTACTACAGCTACAAGGCGGCCTAAACCTTCCGAACTATGAATGACCAAGTTGATGGCCAAGCTGTTATGGCCCCAAAAAGGAGAGGTTGTATTCTTTGGGCAGGTGTTGTGGAAACACAAACAGTTCACGGAACTGAATTTAGCATTGAACAGATTCAAAAGATGTCGCCCCGCAAGACATTATAAAGTATCATAAACAGTTATGAAGCGCAGCTGGGGTCTAGAATGGTGAAAAGTGTGGGGCAAACGGCTCTTAGTTTGTACACTAAACTAGTCAGTAGATTTGCTCCCATTGATTCTGAACAAGATTTACGTATGATTTAATGCAAGATCCAGTTTTAACAAAGTCATTAGAGTCTCTAGGATGTGATCTATACTACAGATTTGGAACATGTTATCGCCATTAATCATGGGATTAATAACTTTTAATCATATAGATTTTGTTTCCCTTCAAAATGAACGAGCTGGAAAATCAGCAGAATCAGGAAACATTGAATCAGGTGGAGAAAGTAACCAAGCCAGAAAATCAGCAGAAAACACTGAACCAGGTAGGGGCCAGTGAAAAGCATCTCACTGGGCGTGTTAAAGCAGGAAAAAAAATTAGCAGAGTGGAACAGACAAAAAAAAATTAATGTTACAGAATATAACTCATCATGAAAACATAACACCGCCAACGCCAGAACAAGTTGATTCAATGCAGCTATAAAAACTCCATGTGATACAAGGGCCCCAAAGTCTTCATGGAATATTGAACTTAAAACTGTTGCCATTTTTGGCGCCATTGCTGCTGTTGGGGGCAGTTATTACGGCTATAAAATATATACACAATGGCAACAGAAACAAAGCAATCAAAAAATCTGAACCGTTAATACAGAAAAAGAACACAGCACGCCAAAACCGCCAACAGCAAAGCATCATTTTGATCCATTTATAATGGAATAATATTTTAAGAACTTAATTTTAATTTTTTTTAATAAAAATAGATCATGGGTATTATAAAATGATAAAGTCAATAAATAAAGACATGGAGTCTATAAAAGACATTTCCATAGACCAGAATTGTAATCAATGCGGTTGCTTAGGATGTAAGAACTTCCTTAAGATCTATGCAGAGAACGCTGAGCAAGACATCCTCAACGATGCCGCGTTTTTTGAGGCGTGTGTGTACTATATAGGGCATCTGCTTTTAAGATAAAAAAATAGATTGTATTTTTTGATAATTTTAAAGGGGAAATTGAAAAAAACTTGGTTGTCTTAGAGATGACTTAATCAAGAATTTTCAAGAACTTGTCAAAAAAATTATTTAAAAACTTAAAAAAGAACTTGATCAAAAAACTATTAAAAAAAATTGGCTGTGGGGGGGGTGGGGGGTGGGGTTTTTGGGGGGGGTGGTGGGGTGGGAAATGGGGTAGGGGGGGGGGGGTGCATGGTGGGGTAGGAAAAAAAAACAACAAAAACAAACACCCCCAAAAGAAAAGTCCAAAGGGGGGGGCCCGGAAAGGGAAAGTGCCTTTCGGGGGTAGGCCAAAACACACAAACACCAACAAACAAAAAAGAAGTGGGGAATTTTCCAGGCCCGTTTTTCCCGGGGCGCAAACCCTTTAAAACCCCCAAATGATCACCCTTGGGTCGTTTGGCCCAGTTTGCCCCTGAGCTTTGCTGGTGCTGCCGCGCTTTGTAGTCAAGCGATCACATAGGGTCGTTTGACCTAGTTTGCCACCGAGCTTTGCAGGTGCTGACGTCATTGGCGGCAAGCGATCACATAGGGTTGTTTGGCCTAGTTTGCTGTGCTCCTCTTTTCTCAACCAGGCTTGCAACTGGCTTTAGCAGAGTTACAGCAATTACTGCTGTGGCCAAGCTTTTATGGCGGCTCTAATCGCCAGTAGTAGTACATCCGTCATTGTATATTTGGAGCATTTATATGAAGATAGTGCCGGCCACACACTACTCCTCTCCATACTGGTAGATGTACTAAGGTCTGCCTAACCCTATCTAGTTTGTTTGCCAGAACATTCAAAAATCGCCATTCAGTTGCATAAGGGCACACTTGAAGGCAGATGAACTGGTTAGAATTAGAAAAGTAGAAAAGTATACACATCTTAATACACAGATCAGCTTGCCACATAAACACTGAATCTGTAGTTAAACAATCAAGTCTAATACAAACTGAGAACATTTTTACTTGGGAGGAACAGCAAAAATGTTTCAAATATAAGTTTTTTAGCATACGAATCAGCCGTGTTTACCTCCGCCTTAAGAAATGAACGCCATGTTTTTTTAAACATGGCTTTAGCTGTCCCAAGCCAGCTCCCAACAATCAACGCGTGATGGTTTGTTTTGCTTCAGCCACTTTCAACAATGCAGCGCCATTTATTAGATAAGGAACCATCTCATCAATAGTCAAACACGTATTAAAACTAGCTACATCTTTGTCAACAATATTGCCTTCAACGTTTTCATTTCCTTGAGCCAACAAACCTTTAAGATACACAATTCTGTTCTTTGGTAAACCGGTTACACACCCACGGCTCAGTAAAACGCGTCGTGCTTGCCGGCAGTCAGTGGAAGAATGTGTGGGTTAGCCTAGTCATGTGAGCGCCCGCTGATTGGCCAGGCTAGAACAGCGCCGCCACGCGGGCAGTGTTGGCTGATGTAATATGTTGCAATCGAGCAGGCTGGGTGGGAAGGAGTGGGGGTAGGGAGGAAGTGCAGCAGTATTGATTTTTTGGCCGGAGACACACCTGCAATGTAGACCGGGAGCACGCCACCGTAGGTGAGGGTATGCCACTGTAAACCAGGGACACATTTTTTAAATAGTGTGTGTGTGTGTGTGTGTGTGTGTGTGTGTGTGTGTGGTGTGTGTGTGTGTGTGTGGTGTGTGTGTTGTGTTGTGTTGTGTTGTGGTGTGTGTGTGTGTGTGTGTGTGTGTGTTTGTGTGTGTGTGCGTGACGTATTTTGTGAAACGCAGAACACGTATGCCTATAGCCCCGTGTCTAAATGAAAATATCAGGCTGGCGTCACCTAACCGTGTGGCGAAGGATTGCTTGCTCCCTTATGGCGCCATAATTACAGGTCATAGGATCCGTCCAGGGTACTGCCTGCCACAAACCCCAAGCCCTCTAATTAGGGTAGTGTCTCAGCCAAGTTTTAGTTTGGTGACTGTCTCCGCAAAAATGATGGTATTGAAAATGACTGTATGCGCGAAAATGATTAGGAAAACATAGTTTGAAGTCTTACTTGTCAGAGAACGTATAAATGCCAATCCTGGGTCACTTTCGCCCGAAAACTAGTTTGAGGGCGAAAGTGAGTCAGGATTGGCATTTATACGTTCTCTGCCTTCTTTTTTCGATCACATTCCTTGTCAAACCAGTCGTTTTTCTTTTTTTATTTCCTATTGTTCTCATCATGCAAGAAGCAGCGCTGCAAAGTGATTTAACGAAGAGTTCAATGGAAATATTGACATCTGTATCTAGAGCTTGGTAGGCGTTCTGTAGGCTTTCATCAAATTCATGAGAACTTAATTCCTCTTCAAAAACACTAAACAAATCGTCTGACCACACAAACCTATCTTCCACACCTTGTTCAGCTTCAGCTGGCTTTTCCACATCCTGTCCTACATTTGTCCACTGAAATTTAACTGGTAAATGCCAGGAGTCAATACGGTCTCTGACATTCAGTTTACAATGTTGCGTAGAAAACATATCCTGAGACATAACGACATAATCGATCACACTAGAGCCGTGAGGAGAAACATACGTAAAATCCCCAGCAGACTCACATTCACCACAACCGTTAACTATGACACAGTTGATCATGAAACATAAATTCAACAACGATTTACCGAAACTATTTATAACATCATCTTTTGAAAATCTGTGCAAAACATCATCAGTCACACAATCGTCATCATCAATATCAGGTGAGTAATTAGTCATCACTTCGGGTGTTGGTTGTTCAGATCCTGTTCTTGCATTGAGGTCACACATTATCAAAACATATAAGTTTTCATTTTCTGTAGCCTGCAAGATACATTCTTCCAAGTTCACAATCCCATCTTTGATTTCCATTGAATTGTACAAAGGACCATTTTCAGGGACAACATAACATGCGAACAATAACACATCTCTATCCGAGTTAAATACACACATCTGTCAATCCGTATGGCCACAACATTTTCACAATTAACATTGACTACTGAAATATATCTGGAAAAGGATTTGCGCACTAACAGAAGAACACCACCAGAATGTCTTCCATGATGTGACAATTTTCTTGCTGGAGCAGTAAACTTAACAAAGTCTTGAAGAATATTACTGAAATCAAAAGAACTATCCACAAAAGTCTCTGTCAAGCACGCAACATCAAACGTCGAAATGTAATCCATGAAAGAAAAGTCATTAAGCTTACTGTACAAGTTTTCCACATTGTAAACAAGAAATGTCACTTCCTCAAGATGATCCGGCCTGTCCTACCGTGCAGTCGTCCGTGTAGTTCGCCTGGGTCGTGCGTCATTGGCAGGGCTCTTGTTGACAGGGGGTGACAAGAAGCGGTGTAGACTGCCGTCGCCACGTCCACCTCGTCCCGCCCCACCTTTGCCACGACGCACACCACGTGCGCCCCGTGCAGTGTCAGACTGGCTGACCTCGTTGAAGCGACGAGGGGAATCCCCGTCTCTGCTTCCGCGTACTTTCTGCTGCCCTATGCCCTCTGTTGCGCTGTCAGCTGCCGGCTTCCTAACGGTATCGGCGTTGGCCTCGGAAGCTGTTCCTCTGGCATCAGCGTCGGCGTGGTCGTCCCCTGCGGCTGCTACCTCCGCATAGGTTCTGGGGTCCGGTCGTTTTGGTTCCACAACCAGTCTGCCTCTCTTAAAGTAGGCCACTTTCCCCTCCTTCCTGGCTTCTGCCACAATACTGGCTTGTTGTTTGGTCAGGTCGTTGGACACTGTCACACCTTTCGCTTTCAGTCTTTCTCTGAAACCACGGTCTGTGATCACTGCCATCTTCTTCTTCCACTGACTAAACTTGACCACCATTGGTTTGGGTCGGCCGTCTCTGTTCTGCCCTACCCTGTGAGCTCGGGCGATGTCATCGGTTGTCCATTTCATCGGCCCCTCCACACTGTTGAGGGTATCGGCGATCAGTCTGGCACAAGTGTCATAGTTTTCAGACATGGCCGTCTCAGGCACACCGTAGAAGCGAAGGTTATCTCGACGTGAGAAACCTTCCAGTCTGTCATGATTTTCTTTTAAACAGTCCATTTCACGTTTCATTTTTTTCGACACTGGAGGTGAGTTTCCGGAATCCTTTTTCATTTTCGGCACACTGCCTAAACAAATCCCCAACGTCTTCTCTGGTTTCATCTAAGGACGAAGCAATCTCTTGTATATTCTTTTCCAGGCTGTCACATCGTCTCCCAATCTCCTCACACTTGCTTCTCACCAGTCCGATGTCAGATCTGATGGCGCCTATATTACTTTCCATACTGGACAAACGACTGACAATAGATTCGAACCTCTCACTTTGAAGTCTGAGGGTGTCCAGTATCTGTGATGCTATGTCAGAGGAGAAACCTGAGTCAGCGGCGAGCTGGGAAGGGGAAGTCATGGTAATCCTGTCACTGCTGGATTCAGTCACTGTATCACTGTTTGCAGTAGCCTCCTCTGTGCGGCACTCGTTGTCTGTAGGCCCAGGGTTCATTTCCACATCGCCACAACATAAGAGGTATGCAGCGACAAACACGAACAACAAACCCTGCAGTTTGTTCCGTACGGCCACCACTCTAGTTCGCATTTTCAACACGAACTTGACACGCTTCGCCATGAAGTTCAGAAACGTGCCAAGGAACAGGCCACAACTTGTACGAAATCGCACGTTGTCCACAGGCATGGTCACTGATAGTCACAAATTTTATGTCACTGTCATCAGTACACTTGCCGCTAGGTGACTGTCAGGTCAGGTTCTGCCAAAAGGCACTGAGTAAAGCGCTGATTAACAAAAACGACTAATTTCCAAGAGAGCTCAGGAAAAAGCGTGTTGTCGCCACAGTGAGATCATCTCAGCCCCCCGAGAGAGAGAGAGAGAGAGAGAGAGAGCAGCGGCATATGTGCAGACATACTTAGAAAGCAGGAAAAACACACCGATATTGAGCATGATTGAAGTTGAAAGAACAGGGAGGCAGAGACAGGGAAGACGTAGCTGAGACGGGAGATGGGGCAGGGGATGGGGGATGCGGAGATAACTGCTAGCCACAGAGCTGTCAGCAACCAAGTGAACCCCAGTCTCTCTGTGTTTCACGTGCGCTCTCCACACCTCTCCAAGTCGCCCTGCCCATCGGCCTTTTACCCCACACGTCAATGGGACAGTGAGGGCATCTGCATTACGACGCTGCCGGCATCTTCCAATGGCTCGTTGACCGTTGATTCACCACGCTGAGATTGCACTGACATCAAAGTGTCGACAATAAGGAGAAAATGGCAGGCCAAAAAGGGAGTGGGGAGGTTATTGATGGATGCAAAGGGTAGGAGGAAGGGAGCTCGTCTGGCTCATGACCTGAAAAAAAGAGAGATCTCAGAAATTCCCTGAGATGTGTAAGACATCACAGACAATGAAGAAGAAAATTAAGCCGATGATGATGAAGGACAAGAAAAAAAAGAAAAAAACAACGAATTCCACCAAACAGAATGCCAAGACGAATGTGCTCGTGAATTCAATTTAACACAGAGTCTACACGACTATCACGACTGAGATGGGTATAAAAATAAACTTGTCAATTTCAGTGATTTATTTGAATGCATTTTCAGTCGATCTAATCGCCCAACAACTGAAATGGGGATACAATTGCACAAAAGGAACATATAGAATGGAACTATTAATTGCAGTAGTTTTACACTTTCTACCTTCAGCATCATTGAGAAACAAGCCGTGTTGAAGTTAAAACCCAAACAGTCAAGTCAACTACACACTTTCACTCAAACGATTGGTTAAAACCCAAACAGTCGAGTCAACTACACACTTTCACTCAAACGACTGGTTGCTAGTCAATGAATACTGAGCTGCTATTAAACATCACAGACATCCTGAACTGGTGACTGTCCTTACTGTCAAGTCACCCTTCACACTGCAGTACGCGATCATCAGAAGTCCGGTGTCATGGTTAACGTCCCATAGCTTGATGGCCAGAGAGCCAGTGAACTGTGAGAGGTTTCTCCATGTCTGGAGCATGGCAGGATGGAAGGCGGAGCCAATTCCTTACCTTCCAGTCGTCGTTTTGCCTTCCTTGAACCGATCTAGGAGCTTACTGACTGCTAGTGGACAGAGCGCGTTAAAAAAAAGTCCCATGGGTGATTTGAACTTACAACCCTCAGCTCCACAGGCAAACGGTCAAGCATTTGACTATAGGCCTCTCTTTACATGTACGGTATCGATCCCCCAGCCTCCAATATCATGTTAGGTCAATTGTCATAACTGACGCTTTTTTTCCCTAATGAGAAGCATACGTTGTAAAACCACTAAAGGATGTTATAAACGGGAAGGCAAGAGCTCCAAGATCACTGGATGAAATATAGTGCCATGCTTATTTTTGTCGTTCTATTTGTTGTTGTTGTTGTTGTCGTACCCTGGCTAAAAGACTCCAGGGATCATCCAAACAGCCGAAGTACTTGAACACTATGGTACAAATGCATCAGCTGGGGATGAGAACATTACGTGTGTGACCGTTTTGGATTACCCCGCCACATGGGCAGCCACACTCCGACTTCGGGGGATTTTAGAGACTGATAATGTTATGCTAGGAGCTTGTCACAACTGAAGACAATCCCCGCATAACTATGCAGAGCATAACAACATTTTGATGTAGCCTTGGTGTTCTAGCCTATGTCAATTAGCCTGACACAGCCTTAAGCCAAGGCAAGTCGTTCTATTTCATTTTAAGGCTCTGACTTGACTTACGAAGAACCATCTGTTACCAATCGATATCGTTGAGTTCTTGCAGAATTATGCTTCCCTACGCTGCACATTGTACGCTATCGTCAGCGATGTGATACATGTCAGATAGTAACTTAACGAATCACACTAGTTTGTCCGTTTCGTCGTGCTGAGGCTGTCATGTTAGATAATAGCATTACGCAGAAATAAACGAATAAGTAAATAAATGGATAAATAAATAAATAGATAGATAAATAGAGCCACAGCCTGGTCACAGCTGATTTAAAAAAAAAAAAAATCAACCACCTCCCCTCTGAAAAAAATAGTCAGTCGAAAAGTACATACTTCATCACCAACATTCTCCGACGTCATCGGTGGAATTCTTCAATTGCTTAATATTACTGAGGCTTAAAAAGCCATGTTGAAAATGTTGGAGTCTGGAAACACACGCACACACACACACACACACACACACACACACACACACACACACACCACGCACGCACGCACGCACGCACGCACGCACGCACGCACGCACGCACGCACGCACGCACGCACGCACGCACGCACGCACGCACACACACACACACACACACACACACACACACACACACACACACACACACACACACACACACATACATGAAATTATGGGCTCATTCAGAATGCAGAAAACGCCACGCGGCGTTACTGAACACACAAACATTCCTAATCCTGATAAAAGCGAAAACTCCAATGTCCGTCATTCATAGGCTTCTTACATACTGGAATGTTTTCTTACATACTGGAACAAGGTGATGGCCCTACGTGAGTACGTCGTTTGTTTGTTTGTTTGTTTGTTGGTTGTTGTTTTTTTTCAAACTGCCCTTGATTGTGGCAAATTCAGGCTAACGTCAACAACTTCAATGCAAGAACGAAGTCGACTCCAGTCATCTTGATAGGTGGTATGGTTACAGTTATAACGGAACGATAGGAAGAAGGGAAGGTGGAAGTGGGGTTTGGGAACACTGAGATGTTTTCTTAGAAAAAAAGAATCATACCCATAGACCAAAGCAAACACACAGAGTGCAAAGAGGGGACAAGACGTAGCAGCAGCGGTGACAGCAGCAACAGCAGCGGTGACAGCAGCAACAGCAGCGGTGACAGCAGCAACAGCAGCGGTGACAGCAGCAACAGCAGCAGCAGCAAAAGAAGAAGAAGAAAAGAGAAGAGGTTTTTTGTTGTTTTTTGTTTTTTTGAATGAGGAAGAAAGGTGGGGAGGAGGAAGACGAGGAGAGAACGCATCTTTACTGAAACGCTCTTACTGCAGAGATAGGGCTTGGTGACCTGTACATACATACATACATATATACATACATATATACATATACGATTTCTTGAGTCTCGGAACTACAATATTGTTTCAAGCTTTCGCTCTCATCAGGTTCTAGAAGTTATTATATGGCGTAATTTATCAGATTACATATTTTATCAGATGACGTGATATATTGGCTACGTTTTATATGTGTGACGTTCTGATAGGGTCTTTCTGTGTGTCATTTATGTTACGTTTTCTAGGAGGAACTTTCGTCTATGTCGGCACGCGCTGATCATCTCCACTCTTGAGTTCAAAGTTGCCATGTCATATATATATATACTCAGAGGCATAAAAAACGCGAAAACAAACTGTATAGAAATTTTGATGTAATTTGGCTACCGATTCCTTTGAACTGGTAATAGAAAGTGAGAAAAAGCAATCGAACACCGCAAAAGTGTCCTTTCAAAGTTCATTCTGGTAGAAAATAAGGTCACATGAACTTGACCTTGACCCTGTGTTAACAGCAGAATGTCAGTATCTGGTGTGACCACCTCGAGCATTGATCACAGCTGTGCACCTGCGGTACATCGAGCGCACCAGAGTGTTGGTCTGCCTCTGGGGACTTGCCACCACACCTGGCCCACAGCGACAGCAAGCTGAGCTGCTGTCTGGGGTCTGGGGTTGAGCTGGTTCAACTGCCTCTGAAGGGCATCCCAGAAATGCTCTATTGGGTTAAGGTCGGGAGAACGGGCTGGGTGAGGCAGCAGATTGATGTTGTTCTGCCTCAGGAAGTTCTGCGTAGCACGGGCAGTGTGCGGCCTTGCGTTGTCCTGCTGAAACAGGTTCTGTGGATGCCGCTGGAAATGCGGCAGGATGTGGGGCCTCAGAACTTGGTCGATGTAATGAATAGCATGACCCCGTTACCACGTCCTGGACCCACATTCTGGAAGATGACTGGCCCAATACGGCGATTTATGCCGATAGCCCCCCAGATCATGGTGCTTTCACCACCCCATGGGTCCCTTTCGGTGATGTTGGCATGCGTGAAGCGTTCCCCCGCTCTTCTCCAGATCCGGATGCGGCCATCGCCTGGGTCGACGCAGAACCGGCTTTCATCACTGAAGAGGACTCGGCCCCAGTCCCGATGGCGCCAATGCACGTGGATCTGTGCCCACTGCAGACGGTTCTGGCGATGCTGGAGTGTCAGGATAGGTCGCCGGGCTGGACGCCTGCATTGGAGACCAACTGTGTTCAGTCGGCGACGCACGGTCCTGTTGCTGATTGGCCGGCCATGGTTGCCTACGGTGTTCCTGGCTGTGTTGGCAGCGGTTTGGTAAGGCTCCCGTCGATGCTGACGAAGAAGATGGCGGTCTTGGGCTGCTGTGGTGACCCTCGGTCTGCCGCTCCTCGGTCTGTCATCAGTGGTGTTTCTTGCTTGAAAGCGGTCCAGAAGGCGATAGACGGTGGAAATGTGGACTCCGAATGCGATAGCGACCTGCCTCATTGGAACCCCGGCCTGCAGTTGCCCCATTGCTATGCAACGATCTTGACGAGAAAGTCTCGGCATTATGTTGGCGCCTCTGGAAGGGATGATTTGAACTTTTTGGGGTTTGGAAATGTATAGCCCCACAATGGGGGCCACATTGAGTTGCAATTCACATTGATGCACGTGGCGTAGGTAGTCCACATGGCAAATGCACTCCTCATGCCAAAAACGCTGACCCGGCAACATTCACCCACTGTTACGAGGTTACAACCGGCCAAGACACCACGCACTGCTAATGTTGCACGTGCCAACGACATTGCTTACGTCCTGTTCACAATGTGAACAATCGTGCACTGTCTCAATTTTTTCGCGTTTTTTATGCCTCTGAGTATATATATATATATATATATATATATATATATATATATATATATATATAATAAAATATATATATATATATATATATATATATGTATATATATATTGTATGTGTGTGTGTGTGTGTGTGTGTGTGTGTGTGTGTGTGTGTGTGTGTGTGTGTGTGTGTGTGTGTGTGTGTGTGTGTTTGTAAAAGGTATACAGTGATGCGATCATGTAATCCTCGTGTCCATAAAATGGGGCGATTTGAAAAATGGGGCGAAATTTTGTCGCCTAACTTTTTTTACATGTTGAATGGTGTTCAAGAATGCAGCATTGAGGTGCTGCATTCAATGTCTCACTCACCTCAGTTTTGCCAACATCGTCTTAATTCACACACACACAACACACACACACATTTACACTCCATCGCTCCATTCTGTTCAGATGCCACTTCCGGTATCATCTAACTGTTTGCCTTTTACAAAGTTGTGACGCTCTGACCACCTCACTGTTTGCCTTTTACAAACTCATACTGACTTGGGGGTGGATACACTCCATAGTATGGCTCAGAGAGCCACCCGAAGTGCCGCCTCATAGTTGCGACATTTCGCCCCATTTTGACATCACCCCACTTGTGCCATTTTACAGGTGTGTGTGTGTGTGTGTGTGTGTGTGTGTGTGTGTGTGTGTGTGTGTGTGTGTGTGTGTGTGTGTGTGTGTGTGTCCATATTTACTTGCAAAGCAAGAACGTAAGTAAGGTCGCTACTTAAATTCTTGTTTGAATGACATTTCCCTTCGATTGTCACGCAGATATGTAGGAAGCCTTGTGAACATTTTGTAAACGGAAACATTCATCACTTGTTGGACTTTGTACACACCAACCTACCCTTTGAGGGAATCATCGGCTTGTGGAGCAATCGGTGGGTGTTGAAAACCTCCATGTTTTGCTCTGTCATTCTGGATGGAAATTGTTACTTGAAATATTGTGGCTAAGTCG
Organism: Conus ventricosus; assembly: GCA_018398815.1. Taxonomy (NCBI): domain Eukaryota; kingdom Metazoa; phylum Mollusca; class Gastropoda; order Neogastropoda; family Conidae; genus Conus; species Conus ventricosus. The sequence goes on from CM031601.1 coordinate 17,565,641, forward strand.
GGCGTGGTTGTTGCTTGTTCTATATTCATACTGTTTTCTTCTGCAGTACAAAGGTATCAGGGCCCGGAACTGTTTTCCTTTTCCATTTTGCCGTTCCTGCGTCATCCAAGAAGCTCATCCGGTTTCTGGCTTGACATTTTGAAAACACACTTGTGATCAATGGTGTGTCGTCGCCTACTCTTACCACCCCCGTATGATACGTTTTTCTAGATATCCTACCATAAGATTTTCAGTGTAATATACTGACTTCCATAAAAAACGCGAAAATTTGAAAGGCTATTTTTCGGGTCAAAAGGGGTGAATATACAATATTGAACCATTGTGGCAAGTTGTTTGGGTCCAAGACTCACGTGCAGTGAAAACAATTGTGTGAGCAACACATCATTTCCGGCATTGGAGGGTCAACAAAAATGGCAAACTGGTTGCTGCATGTGAGGCACGTGCACACCATGCAGAGCAAAGTTAACCAGCGACAAGTAGGCAGGCATGCAGCCTTTATAAAGCCGCGCTACAAGGTTCAGGTAACGACTTGCCGTCTGAGCGCTACAGAGATGCCAAGACTACGAGCAGAGGAACGCAATCGTGCCCTAGGCCATCTGGAGGCTGGTGTGGATGCCAGGCAGGTCGCCAACATCTTTAACGTCCACATCTCAACCATCTATCGTCTGCAGCACCGCATGCGAGTCACTGGTACCACTCATGATCATCTCCGGCCAGGCCGTCCTTGGGTCACCACACAAAGAGAGGATCGCCATCTTGTTCGAACCCATCTGCGGGACAGGCGGCAAACAGCCGCTAACACTGCTCGACAGGTGCCTGGGAATCTCCAGCAAGGAATCAGCCTCAACACTATGCGGCGGCATCTTCAGGAGAACGGGCTGGCATGTAGGCGTCCTCACAGAGGTCCGGTACTGACACCAAGACACCGGCAGGACAGGCTGCAGTGGGCACAAGCCCGAATCAACTGGCGCAGACACCAGTGGGGACGCATACTGTTCTCAGATGAGAGCCGTTTTTGTATTAACATGGCTGACGGTCGTGTCAGAATATGGCGTCGACCTGGTGAACGCTGTGCTGACTCCTGTGTGGTAGAGCGGAACCCCTGGGGAGGCCCGAACGTTATGATATGGGGTGCAATTGGCATTAACCACGCCATAGGACCAGTCATCTTTCAGAACATTGGTCCTGGTCGCGGACAGGGTGTCAATGCACAGCGCTACATCAACCAGGTGCTCAGACCCCATGTCGATCCTTTTTTTGCGCAACACCCAAACTGGACATTCCAACAGGACAATGCAAGACCACCCACCGCCAGGGCCACCCAGCAATTTTTTCAGCATAACAACGTCAATGTGCTGCCCTGGCCAGCCCTCAGTCCCGATTTAAACCCAATAGAACATTTTTGGGATGAACTTGGCAGACGGTTGGACCTCCTGCGTCCACGACCAGCAACAGCGGCTCAACTTCACCAGGCCATCGTCCATGTGTGGGCTGGTGTGCCAAGGGGACGCATCAACCACCTGGTCCACTCAATGAGCCGCAGGTGTCAAGCAGTTGTCAACGCAAATGGTGGCCACACACGGTATTAGGACTTCAAGCTGGTTTGTCCCGTGACCTTGGATTTTCCACACAAAAGACATATTGCTGATGACATTTTCATACATTACCGGTGTAATGAATCAAATCACGTTGAATTCTCGCTTCCACTCTGTACAATTGTGACCAATAAAATTCACCCCCAACCTTCAGCTTGTTTTGTTTTCGCGTTTTTTTTATGGAAGTCAGTAATATTTTACATCATGGACATCATTCCCATAATTTCCCACTGCATAATTTCGATCAATGTCCAGATTGTGTAGCCATACGAGCATGATGGTACCACAGATCTTTTAAAAATCGATAGATTTCCATCCGTACCTTCGTTTCTTGCAAACACTTCTTTCCGTCAAATATGAAGGACAGTTTGGTCACAGAAGACATTGCTAATGCTTTAACATGACCAAGAAATGTACAATGGCGTTACATGTTAATAAAACCAGTTTCATTACTTTAATCAAAAGACGATGCTCTTGAACAATACGGGTGGTAGGGAAGGCAGTGTAGAAAAGAAAAATGACATTACTGGACTTCCATTTCAACTGTCAAGTCAGGTTTTCCAGGGTTGCTTGGGGTTATCAGGATGTAAAAAAATTCGTTGCTTGGGGTTTGTTTGGCGTTATCATGATGTAAAACTTCCTTGCTGGGGATTATTCTGACGTACGCATTCGTTGTTTGGGGTTATACTGACGTAAACATTCGTTGTTTGGGGTTATTCTGAGGTAAGCAATCACTGGTTGGAGTTATTCTGACGTAAGCAATCGTTGCTTGGAGTTATTTTGACGTACGCATTCGTTGTTTTGAGTTATTCTGATGTAAGCGTTTGTTGTTTGGGGTTATTCTGATGCAAGCGTGTGTTGGTTGGGGTATTCTGATGTAAGCGTTTGTTGATTGGGTTATTTTGATGTAAGCGTTTGTTGTTTGGGGTTATTCTGATGCAAGCATTCGTTGTTTGGGGTTATTCTGATGCAAGCGTTTGTTGTTTATGGGTATTCTGATGTAAGCGTTTGTTGATTGGGGTTATTTTGATGCAAGCGTTTGTTGTTTGGGGCTATTCTGGTGTAAGCATTCGTTGTTTGGGGTTATTTTGAAGTAAGGAATCGGTATTTGATTTTATTCTGATGTAAGCATTCGTTGTTTGAGGTTCTTCTGATGTAAGCATTCGTTGTTTAGGTTATTCCTATATAAGCTTTCATCGTTCAGGTTATTCTGGTGTAAGTGTTCATCGTTCAGGTTATTCTGATGTAAGCTTTCATCGTTCAAGTTATTCTGTTGTAAGCTTTCATCGTTCAGGTTATTCTGATGTGAGCATTCGTTGTTTAGATTATTCCTATATAAGCTTCCATCGTTCAGGTTATTCTGGTGTAAGCGTTCATCGTTCAGGTTATTCTGATGTAAGCTTTCATCGTTCAGGTTATTCTGTTGTAAGCTTTCATCGTTCAGCGTATTCTGATGTAAGCATTCGTTGTTTAGATTATTCCTATATAAGCTTTCATCGTTCAGGTTATTCTGTTGTAAGCTTTCATCGTTCAGGTTATTCTGATGTAAGCATTCGTTGTTTAGAGGATTCCCCTTCGGGCCATGCCTTTGTCCACACTGCTTCTCAAACCCCTAGTTCACAAGTACCCTGAATTCTCCATTCGCTACATTCTCCCACACATCAGCATTTACACACACACCCTACCTAATTCATTACCAAACACACACTTAGCACCAGATGGACATTGAAAATTCCCGCCGACTTCGGTGGTCACTTAACACAGTAATTATCTTAAGGAGGGCTACTACAACCTCCACACGCATTCAGCCAGCCTGACAATAGAACCAACACAGTGACCCACGGCAATACCATCCGAACGAATCCAAGACTCCTGCTCTTCACTGACTGTTTACACAAGAACCTCAGCTGACTGAGCATTTAGCGCTCACTTGGAGCGCCGAGGTCGTAGTGGTTACATCCCTTCCCCCTTTCGCCACCGGGCAGGTCCGAACTCTCTCCTAGGTGTCATCTGTCATCTGACCACTTCGGCCCCCTTCACACAGTTCGGCCGTGTGCGATGGGTAAGGTACCCTGGTTAATTGGTCTATTACCTATTTGTATACTACGTACAACGTCCCTTTGCCTCCAAGCGTCTAATGCCTTTTGTGAGAGGTTTCTCGCTCCTTGACAGGCAGAATAAAGAATAAAGGGAAAAAAATTGCGAATCATTTTTTTTTCGGAAGAACAGACAATTGTTTCCAAAACAAAAATATAAACGAAGCAAATGGAGCTCTTTAAAAAACAACAACAACAGCAGCACAAATAAAGCTTTAACGTGGTTTCTGATAGAGTTATTCGTGAACATCCATATGGCAAAGTCACATTAATACGAGGGAATTCACACCAAAGGACACCGGGTATGGTGGTAATCACAAACTTCAGTGTGACATTTTATCATTATTCGTACTTACATTGGGTCCGTCTTCTGTACGGGACTACATTCCGAGCGCTTAATTTACAATCCACGTTCTCGTTTACACCGCAGGCCTACCTG
>CM031601.1:17584770-17587270 GCA_018398815.1 Conus ventricosus
TATTAATGAATTCTGCTTTGAAAAATGTTGTGATCCAGCGTTTAAACAACACTTTATTGAAGAATTAGGCTTATGTACTTTGGGAAGCATGTAGTCTTTATATATCTTTTCAAAATTTTCAAAAGAAGCTTTTTGTAATAAAGAGTATCCCTCTTGTAAACTTAGAAGAATGGGAATATCCTTGGATTTAAAAGATTTTTTTGCACCTGCCCGAGCTGTACGATCAGCCCATTCATTTCCAGATATTGAACAATGAGACGGGATCCAACAAAAATCAACTGCGATACCCCTTGATATAAGAACATGAATAAGTACTTTAATTTCTGTGATGACTTCAGTCCGGTTTTTCGGATTTGTTGATTCTAAAGCTTGGAGAACTGATTTAGAGTCTACACAAAAGAGTGCACCATAGAAATTGAATGGTGTATCAATGACATACTGAATAGTCATTAAAACTGCTATTAATTCAGCTGTGAAAATTGAGAAATCCTTACCAAGGTAAAAAGATTTCTCAATTTTTACAGTGGGGATAACAAAACCACAGCCTGCCTGATTGTCTAATAAAGAACCATCAGTGAAGATTTTTAGATGATTGGGATAAAAATCATTCATATGGGATCTAGCTTCATATGCAAGAACATTGATGTTATCAAACTTGGACAATTGTGTATAGTTATAGTCAAACTTCGCCTTAAAAAGCTCCCAGTTTGGGATGGGACTTATTGGAAAACGCACAGCTAATTTCTTTTGATCAGTGTTTAATTTTGTCAATAGTTTAGAAGAAAAGGTAAGAATAGTTTTATTAGATCGGATACGTTTTGCACGCATAGGAAAATGAATATCGGACCTAATTTCAAGTTCCATTTGGTTTGAATTTTGAATGGTAAAGCATCTTAAAATGTATTTAGCACAGGCTAATTTTCGCTGATCATCAAGAGGCAAAACACCTGCTTCATGGTAAGATCCTATAATGGAACCATGAAATGGAACGCCAAGGGCTATTCTATATGCTTTGCAATCTATGCTCCGCAGTTTTTTCAATAGATATTTTGGAGCACTAAAGAAAACCTCTTGTGCATACGACAATTTAGATCTAACTAAAGCAGAGGACAAATGAATTAATGTATTAGTGTCTTGACCCCAGCTTTGTTTGCTTATGACTTTTAGAAGGTTCAATGACTTTCTTGCTTGATTTACAGCATGTTCTAAATGCAGATTCCAAGAGAGCTTAGACGTTATATAAACACCAAGAAATTTAATATTTGAAGCGTATTTAAGTGTGATGTTGTTAACTTTGAATTCTGGGGCATTGTGAACATATCCACTTGCATCAAATAGCATCATGTGAGATTTTTTAGGTGATAAGCTTAAACCATTTTCAGACATATACATAGCAATATTATCTAGATCACATTGATATGCTCTTTTTATAAAATTTATAGACCTTTTTGATGTTTTCTTTTTTAAAGTAACATTCATCCACAAACAGATATCATCGGCATACTGGATGAAATTACTTTTTGAGGAAATAGATATTGGTAAATCGTAAGTTAGGATATTAAACAGAATAGGAGCAATAACAGAGCCTTGAGGGATACCCATATCAAGGAATCTTTTAGAGGAATAAATGTGACCAATTCTTGTTTGGATACTTCTGTTGGTCAAGAATGTTTTAACATAGTCATAGATATGACCAGAAAGCCAATCGTTTTTAACTTGTATAGTAATCGTTCATGCCAAACCTGGTCGTACGCCTTATTTATATCAAAGAATGTGGCAAGAACATTTTGCCTTTTGGCAAATTGTTGTTTGATTTGAGTTGTTAATTTCACTAAATGATCAATGGTTGATCTGCCTTTTCTGAAGCCTCCTTGGTTTACAGGGATAATCCCACGTTTTTCGCAGTGATAAGACAATCGATTTAAAACAATTTGCTCCATTAATTTGCATACGTGAGACGTCAGAGAGATAGGTCTATAACTATTCACATCGTGTACTGGTTTGCCCTGTTTTAAAATAGGGACTGTAATTGAATCTCTCCATATGGATGGGATGTTACCTTCAATCCAGCATTTACTAATAATTCCGTGTAAAAATAACAAAAAGTTGTCTAGAAGATGTTTTATCAACTCATTGGAAATGGCATCCAGACCAACAGAAGTTTTCTTGGTCTTAGGTAATGAACAGATAGCAGACAGTAATTCTTGGAAATGTAATTTCAGCATTCAAGTAGTGATCATTATTTTTCTCAGGGTCATTGTATATGTCATTTTGTGATTGATTTTCCCTCAAAGTTCTGCATTTGTCTGATAGCCTATTGTAAGAGCTATTCTCTACAAAGGTGTCAGCAATGCCTCAGCTTTTTGATATTCTGAAGGAAATTGTTCATCACCTAGAATAACTGGATATTCTGGTAGATGAATCCCATTTTTCATTTCATGGATCTTTTTCCAAATTTTACTTTTATCTTTATGGTCACTTATTTCATTAAAACAAAACG
>CM031601.1:17591290-17618790 GCA_018398815.1 Conus ventricosus
ATTTTATCAGATAACTTCTAGTCATTTTTTCACCCATGTGAAGCCAAACATGGTGAAGCCAAACACAGATGAAATGATACGTGAACGGTAGGAGGAAAAACCCTTTGATCGTCCACTCCTTGAAAAACCGAGCTTCACATTGTTTTTCCTCATCAGCTCGTTTTCCCAAACAAATAAAACAAAAATTCTAACACTGTTGGATTTTCTACTGCAACACGCACGATATCAAAAGCGACCGTTTAGGCAGTTCGTGGGTATAGCCACCAGTCTTGACTAATAGGTTATTATAGATTTCACATCGTATGTTCCTATGTACAAAGGGGACCATCTAGTTTCACCATAAAGCATGTATTTCTTTATTGTCATTATATTCACGTCTATTACTTTGTTGGGTTTTCAAAATACTCTCTCTCCTCTCTCTCTCTCTCTCTCTCTCTCTCCTCTCTCTCTCTCTCTCTCTCCTCTCTCTCTCTCTCTCTTTATCAGAAAGCTAGGTAATGTTGCTTATAGCCCAGCTGTCACCCCATTGGAGTCAACTCTCAAAATGGATTATGAATCTTTCTCTACCCTCCCTCTCTCTCTCTCTCTCTCTCTCCTCTCTCTCTCTCTCTCTCTCTCTCTCTCTCTCTCTCTCTCTCTCTCTCTCTCTCCGTGTGTGTGTGTATGTGTGTGTGTGTGTGTGTGTGTGTGTGTGTGTGTGTGTGTGTGTGTGTGTGTGTGTGTGTGTGTGTGTGTGTGTGTGTGTTGCCGAACAAGTCCAAGACCTACATCTCAGGCTAAGGAACAGTTGTGAGTGTCACGTAGTTCCCTACGGTGAAGCTATTTTAAAACAAGCCAACATTTGAACTATTGTCTTTGCAAGAAACCATAATTCAAAGTTATATTCCTGCCACATTCTTTTTCTTATTTAATATATACTGCGGAACTAAAGTTAAGGGCCGGCCTCTGATTTAAGCAACTTTCCGTATGTATTTTTCATGCCAACACCGCGTGACGAAAAAATGGTCAACTTGGGTTTTCCCAAAGCCTTTCCCACTGCTGCACGTGCCTGACCATGTTTTGCAAAAATTGCAGTTCAGCAACACCGTTTTTAGGGGCAGTGAAAAGGTTGTCAAAACACGAGACTTTTCTTGAAACTTTGCTCGAATTTAGCTGAAGAAGCAGTATTGCAGTAGGTTTTTGGCATTTTGCACGAGCAAACCATGGCTATACTGAACACTTCTCAACGAAAGTTGCACAGGAATGGGTATTTAGGGGCGCGCACCAGAGCTCTGATTAAGCATGCCTCCAAGAACGAAACTGACAACAGTGGATCGAGGACGGGCGCTGGGATGGCTGCAGGACGGCGTTTTCCGGCAGAGAAGTTTCCAGACGGCTAGGAGTTAGCCACTCTGTTATTCAGCGGCTCCACCAACGCTTCCAGACTACCGGAAGTACTGATGAGCGACCTCGGTCTGGGCGGCCAAGATGTACAGATGGAAGAGACGATCACTACCTCCAGGTCTTGGCTCTACGTCACCGAACCATCACCGCAGGACGTTGATAGGCAACCTCAGGACCGCTACCAACGTCACCATAAGTCGCATGACGGTGACCCTCGTCTGCATGAGGTGCGCCTGCACTCAAGGAGAACTGTCGTCCGTGTGCCCCTGTCACACTGTCACTTTTGCCCGCACGCATTCATGACAGCATTTACTCCATACGCATACGCAATCTTTCCAATCAACCACAAGGCGCACTACCGAATGTTTTTCTTCTCCCCCTCTCCTTCAGGGAAAAAACACTTTACTAAATCACATCAAACAATTTATAAACGGATTTTATACATGTAGCTCTCTTTCCACTGAGAGGCAACTAACTCACGCAAGACTTCATAAAGTCACGGCCTTCACACAACATTGGCCCACAAAATCCAGACCAGGAAATAAATAATTCCAGTACTCACTGATGCCACGCCTGCATCAAACACAAGACTTCATATGGTCGTGCTTTCCTGTCTCTCACAGACATCGTATCACCCCTTTATATTCTCCCGTCACTGGAGATAGGTTTTCCAACTTTTCTTCCTCGCCTTCTCCTGTCCCTGGAGAAGTGACGAGTTCCGACTCCTCTCCCTGGAGTCTTTACTGGTAGGGGCTGAACTACCGGTGTGTTCCCCACACCATGGCCATCTTCAACCACCTCACGGGTTGCAAGGTGAAGAGTAAAAGGTGAAGGTGTGAAGGGCTGAAACACGAATAAGGTTCGTGTAAGTAACCTGCTTCTTAATTCAACATATGAATTCTTTCTTCTCTTTTCTTTAAGTTCCCCCCCCCCCCCCTGTAGCTTTCCCCAACTATCTATGGCTCACATGGTAATGACTGATCAGCAGAGAGGACCAACGTCCTGACAGGTTCGAGTCTCTAGGCCATCTGCTGGGTTAAAATTGACTCTTTCCTCCCTCCTCCTAGTGAGTGCATACTCAGTGTTCAAAACACATGACAAGCACCTTACCAACCCTTATTAAACTATCTCTCAGTGGTCACTTTCACCAATGACCACGCTTCTTTCTTTCTTGAATGAGTATAACTCACAATTATTTGGGGGACGCCCGCTACACTAGTCAAGCCACATGAATATTCTTCCTTTTTAGTAGTGGCATGGGGAAATGATTCATATCACTAACTACATGTGATGGAGCGTCACATGCCTTGATGTGAGGCTACGTCACATGACACCCCCCATCCTGGGATGAAAAAATTTTCTCCAGAATTTTTTTTTTTTTAAAGGATATACAACTTCACTTAAAACACATCTTCAGCCATGAATCTCAAAATGTGTATCCATCACACATGTTTCACCAAATTAACAATCAACGTATAGAATCAGTCATCGTGATCCACCATAAATAGCATATTTCAAACTCTCAGTCTTTCAAAAAAAAACGAAATTCATAATTGATCACCACATCTCACAAAATACATTTCACAAATTACATGGATAAAACAATTAGGGATATTAACAATTCAAAGTACAACGTGTCTTCATATATTAAGATGTGAAGCACATATTTTCCCTTGATCTTTGTCTCACATGATATGTTACAAAACCCTCATGAAAATGAGAATATTTCGAAGTGTAAATGTTTCTCAATAGACAAAATAAACATAATTTAAACATAGTTTTTCCCCACATGTAATGTTATAGTCCATTGAAAAGTGAAACATATTTTCCATTGTTGACAATGAACTAATGAAAACAATAGGTTTGTCTCACTGCACCATCAAAACATGTGTATATACATTTCTAAAGAGTTATTTGCTCATGACACATACATATATATTCATCTTCACAAGCAAGTCAGACATAAATAGTACATGATTTTTTCATTGTTTACGAAAGAATAAAGCAAAGAATAAATATGTATTACATCAACATCAAGTAGTTGTTTGCTTGTAAAACATATAGTCACTTCAACAAGCAAATTAAGCATAAATACCACTTGATTTAAATAGTCAGTAGCATACAATGCACTGTCAAATGTGAGCACACCGTAATCATTAAGAAAGAACAAAAACAGGAATAGTCTTTCCCTTGAAGACAGTTACATTTGTCCATGAATATTCATACACGTGACAATAAATCTGCCATGACATTTTGTGTTCCAGGCACTGGTTCAATGGTAAATTGGAATTCCTGCAATGCCAAAGACCACCTTAACAATCTGCTGTTCTTAGTTTTTGACGATTGCAAGAAAGTCAATGGCCTGTGGTCAGTCTGTAACCGAAACTTTCTTCCAGTCAAGAACCTGGCGAACTTCTCACATGCCCATACAATAGCCAAGCACTCTCTCTCAATAGTGGAGTATTTCTCCTGTGTCTTTGAGAACTTCTTACTGGCGTATTGCACTGGATGTAACAAATCACTTTTTTCCTGCAACAGTACCGCTCCCATTCCTTTGGAACTGGCATCGGTTCTCAAAATAAAGTCTTCTGAGAGGGAGGGTAACAACAGAACAGGAAATGAGTTGAGGGTGTTCTGAACACACTCCAAAGCCTTCTGGCACTCATCAGACCACACAATACTTTTGTTCTTTGTCCCTTTCGTCAGTTCAGTCAAAGGGGCCGTCAGGGACGCAAAGTGGGGTACATATCGTCTATAGTAAGACAACAATCCGATGAGTGACCTGATCTGTTTCTTTGTAGTGGGTTTAAGTAAAGATAAAATCTTTTCCACTTTCTTTCCCTCTGGCATCATTTTTCCCACTGAAATAGTGTGACCCAAAAACTCGAGAGTTTGAAAACCTGCACGAATTTTGGATGGTCTCGCAGTCAAACCAAAACTTCTGAGTCTGGAAAAAACTGCTCGCAAGTTAGAAACAGACTGTCACTGACATACCAACGGACAAACCAACGTACATACTGGACTCTGACATTCTCTACAGGTGTGTACCTGGACAGGACAACAAACAAGTTGTCGTTCCAAAACCACTTAGAGAGACAGTACTACACACGGCTCATGATGCATTGTTCGCTGGTCACTGTGGAATCAAAAGAACATTAAAGAGAGTTCTTGATTCTTTTTATTGGCCAGGTGTCACAAAGGAAGTTACAGAATACTGCCGCTCATGTGACATCTGCCAAAAGACATCTCAGAAAGGTCGCGTCCCATGTGCACCTTTGCACAAAATGCCTCTCATTTCCGTTCCATTTCGGAAGGTAGCTATTGATCTTGTTGGGCCTTTACCACTGTCTTCTTCGGGATATCGCTATATCTTAACTTTGGTGGATACAGCGACAAGGTATCCAGAAGCGATTCCACTGAAGAAAATTGATACAGTGTCTGTCGCTGAAGCTCTACTTGCGATTTTTTCCAGAGTGGGTCTTCCAGACGAAATTCTCTCGGATTGTGGAACGCAATTCATTTCCGATCTCATGAGAGAAATTTACAGACTGTTGTCAATCTCTTCCATTTCAACAACGCCATATCATCCCCAATCTAATGGTATGGTTGAACGTTTCAATGGAACGTTAAAGTCCATGTTGAGAAAGGTTGCAAGACAAGAACCCCATGAATGGGATCGTTTCATACCGGCTTTGCTTTTCGCATACAAGATTGCGTATGCGTATGGAGTAAATGCTGTAAATGCAGATTGTGAGGATGAACTGGCCAGCCCGATCACCCGAGTTGGCGCCCATAGAACACCTCTGGGATATCCTTGGGCGCCGGGTGAGGGACAATCACCCCCACCTGCTGATGTCGACCAGCTCTTCCGGTTCCTGCAGCAGGAGTGGATGGCAATCTCTCAACAGATGCTCCAGAACCATGTGAACTCAATGCGCTCACGGATCGGTGAATGCCTTGCAGCCCAGGGTGGGCACACCCGTTACTGAACTTGACCAAACTGAAAGAACTTTCTTGCAACTTTTCAAAAGGGGGGTGGGGTAATTCCGACGTTTGCTGCGCGAATGAAATTTCTTTGTTGGTGATTTTGTTTACATGAATCGAAAGGTTGCAAGTCGTATTAATACATTTCAAGAGTTGAAGGTGTTGGTTTGATTTTTGGGGTTATGAGAGATGATTCTTCTTCTGGCCCTTAACTTTAGTTCGGCAGTGTATTTATCATATTTGTAATCCTTTACATTCGAGGCAGGTCACAGTCAAAACTATGAGTGCTAGCTTTTGATCAGTACTGTCACAAATACTTTCAATTGTGATCTGTCTTTTCTCTTTTCAGTGCTTTCTTTAAATTTTTCTGACAGCCAGCAGTTACTTTCATGAGAACAAAAGCACTGTCACCAAAACATGTGAACAAGATACGCGTGCAAACCCAGTATGTCGTTTACACATCTATGATCATTTGATAGCGCTTATAACAGTTCTTATAGAACTGTCCCCATTATGATAATTATGACAATGTTAAAAGGTACAAGGGGAGGCCTTCATTACACACAAATATGCCAGTTTACAAATATTTAATCTTTGTCAATTTTTCTGGATAGTTACTGTACCTCAAATCCTAAAATTGGTTATATGTAACTTTTTTTTTGTCTTTTTAATCATTTCAGTGTCTTACTAATACCATGGAATTCAACTCTGTTCCAGATTGTATTTACAGACAAAGCTACCCCTTCTACTAACAAATGCTTTGCAATTAAAACACAACATCACGACAATGCATGTATGGTTGCACTGCAGGTCGTACCCTGAATATACCGCACCATAACAGGCACATGCAGACACCTCATCTGTGTCTCAGCAGCAGTACATTTGTCTCTTCTGATTGATAACCTTACAGTCAGTAGATGTTAATTTCTCCCTATGAACTGCTAGCACTGTGGCTATGATATGGTGAGTTTAGGGGGTGCTGTGAAGGAAAGCTGGAATGGGCTGCATAGGAGTAAGACAATATAAGAAAACAAAAGGCGGCATTTTGACTATAAAATAGCAAGAAAAGGATCTACGGTTGGTTTGACTTTCCATACATGGGTCATATGACTTTGCATCGTGTCGTCTTTCCTAGGAGGCGTGATTATAGGTTAAAATCAGCCCGGAGATCAAAGGGACGGAGAGAGTGGAGAAACAAGGGACAAATCACTCCGTCCTGTGATCGTCTCCCATTTCCACACCGCTGCCTTGCCATTAGTGGCGGCCAGAGGCCCGCGCCCTGTGGTTATGGGCAGGGCAGACAGGCCAGGGTCGTGCTGACAAGCCGGGATTAAACGCACGATCAATGGAAGGGACTGCCTTGGGAACGACGCTCACAGAAGGAGATTAAGCCGCCAGCCTGTGCGGACCGCGCTAACTTCAATCCACCCCCACCCCCCTTCTCACACACACCCTATCCCATTTCTCTCCTCGACTCTGTCTAACAGTATGATAGTTATAACAGGTTTCTATTAAATATGAATTTTGCATTCAGCAAAATGACAGTTGTGAGCAATTGTTATAATATATATTGAAAGAAAAACAAATGATAATTGATCATGTTTCACATGAGATCTGATTCTGCTGATGCATCTACTTCCATATACGCAGATAAATGCATGCATATACATAAATACATACGCATCCATTCACGCACACGCATACACACACACACACACACACACACACACACACACACACACACACACACACACACACACACACACACACACACACACACACACACACACACGCACGCACGCACGCACGCACACACACACACACACACACACACACACACACACACACACACACACACACACACACATGCCTAATACACGCGTAGCCATCCATACTCCCTCACATGCATATGTCTTAAAAGCACACACACGAAGTTATACATGTATGGTCTATCCTACAGATGTTTGTCACTGAAGTGTTTGCAGTGACGTAACAAAAATAAACATTTGCACTTATTTGGTAAACTCTCTCTCTCTCTCTCTCTCTCCTCTCTCTCTCTCTCTCTCTCTCTCTCTCTCTCTCTCTCTCTCCTCTCTCTCTCTCTCTCTCTCTCTCTCTCTCTCTCTCTCTCTCTCTCTCTCTCTCTCTCTCTCTCTCTCTCTCTCTCTCTGATGTTTGGAGTGGCATAACAAAAATAAACCTTTGCACTTATTCGGTAAACTCTCTCTCTCTCTCTCTCTCTCTCTCTCTCTCTCTCTCTCTCTCTCTCTCTCTCTCTCTCTCTCTCTCCTCTCTCTCTCTCTCTCTCTCTCTCTCTCCTCTCTCCTCCTCCTCCTCCTCCTCCTCCTCCCTCCTCCTCCTTCTCCTCCAGCTCCTACTGCTTCTCCAATTCCATAAGTACCACCAGTTTATCCCCTATCACGTTTTTTCCCATTAGCCATGGAATCCACAACGGGCTTGTATTTAGGCACCGTTGTCTGTTACGTGCATGGTGGTACTTTCTGCAATGGAAGGAGAATCAAAGGGAAACAGCTTTGTAGAGATAGTGAGAATCAGTTAATGATCTGTTGCCCAGCAACCAACATACGATTTAAGTCAACACCCCTCTTGGAGACAATTGAACTACGGTACTTCGCCCAGTCTCTTTCATCATTGGCTCAAAGACACAAAAATTATGAAAACAAAATATTGTTAAGCTTGAGACATAGGATACATGCAAAACTTACAAGCAGAAAGGAGAAAACAGCAAAAAAGACAGACAGCTAAAAAGATGTTTCAACCGACAGTAGCCATCACATTGTGTGCATTCTCTTCAATGTCTGAATTCAACAGACAGGTGTCATCTTTTTATGCCGCAGATCGACGACTTGAACTCGCATGATAAAAACCGTTTGCTGTGACAATCGGGCGTAGAGAACAGTAAAAGTGTGTTCTGGCTCAACCGCTCTCAACCAGTTTCGAGCGGTTGACTCCAGAACACACTTTTTTACTGTTCTCTAATAATCCATCACACATTCTCTTTCAATAACCAAAAAATAACGTCCCTACAAACAAACATACTGTGTAGGATTATCCGTTTTCAATACTAATTTACTAAACTTTTCAGATTTTAATTTTTGTTTAATCCTGCGTTTTTCCTGGTCATTTTCAATAACATCATTTTCACGCAAACATTCATCAAATGCATCTCTGTCTTTCATGTGAAATAAAACTACAGTCTTTAACTGTTCTCTAAAGTCTTTTAAAACCGAGTTATATTTTTGGCATAAAATCCACACACTTATCCCAGCATGTCTTCCACTAAAGGCTAGTTTTGACAAAGTTTTTCTTTTTTTAACTATGTCTCTTTCTGCTGAACAGTCATCTATAATAAATAGCGTTTGCGTTCCTCAAACAATATATAAAAGCGTTCTAAACATTCACTCAGTTTATTGCTGGGATCAACTAAAAATATGTTATCATCTATCCATATAAACTTTCTATTGTGATATGCTTTGTTCCATTTAAGTGTTGGGCAGAAAATCACAATATAATCAAAATTATAACGATAAACTGTTTGTAACAGGTCGAGGATAAATATTGTTTTCCCACAACCAGTTTGCCCGCAAATCAATGAACAATGAGGCTCTTTTGTCATAAAGTTTAACTGCTCCATAGTTTTATAATAGAACTTAATCTAATCCAGTTATTGTTTTTATCAAGCTCTCTGTCAAAACTTGTTCAGTATAATAAAATCCTATAAGGTCTAAATGTGTAAGATTAATCCAATTCAGTGCTGTAAGATTGTTTCTATTTAGACTAATATTGATTTTTTTGCTTGTTGTTATGACCTTAATATCCTCACCATTGTGAAGAATGACGACAGTAACTTTAAGACTGTCAACGTCTAAGTTTTGCCAGCTAATTAGAATTCCTTTAAAAAGGACGTCACTAACGCCCACAACCCCATCCCTCTCCTTATCTTTTAAGACAGAAATTTCAAATATCATTGTGAACGTGTCTCCTAATTTCATTTGCGGAATGAACTGTAATTTTGTAGAAGCATCTTTCAAAACCGTTTCTTTTCTGTGGAGGATGTACTGTTTTTTCCCATACGGCTTTATTTCAATCTCTTTCCGACTATTGTCGTCCGGCATAAGACTTACATGTAAAGGGCCAGAGTTGAATGCTTTTCTGAAACTTTTTTGACGGGTAAAAAATGTAAATGGGCTTATGAATTCAAATTTTATTTCCCATTCTAAATATGGTTCCAAGTGCCATTTGAGGTCAGGTTTTCGAACTATTTTATATTCATACTGGCCAACATTATTTGCTTCTGATTGCGCAGCTGTTCTAGTTTAGGAAACTTTTTGCTGTCGCCAACCTCTTTGCGTTATAATCACCATCTTAGTGTACTCAAAACCATACAAAGCGCCTATCTCACCGTTCTGTTCAAGTCCGCAACGTCTGCAAGGTCTTTTAATTCTAAAGTTATACACCTTACAGGCGCTAATGTAACTCCTGGTTCTTCTGGCCCCCGCGACATTATTTTTTAGTAGCGTATTATTTTATTTCCAAAACAATCTGCAGGTTATCACATTTACGACTTTCCCCGTTTTGTCTATGATTTTTATATTAAATGATCCGACCCTCCCACAAACCACAAACTAATCTTTTAAACTGTAAATTAGGGAATTGTATAATTTCATAATCGCAATATGCAGCTTTCCCTGACGGAAGAGCTCTTAAAACAGTTGAGGGCCTTCCATCATATAAGTTTTCATCAGTGCTCAGCTCATCTAAATGAACATAGAGTAATGAATGTAATGCAAGATCGAGCGGACTTTCCCCCTCATAAGTAGTTTTGTCTGGTGTAACAATAAATCTTTGAGTGTCCCGAGTGTCAGCACCAAAGCCTAACATTTTAGCTAGCTCTTTATCAAAAAGTAATTTGCTTCTTCAGGTTTGAATGTTAATATTGTTTTTAGATTTGCATTGTTAAGTTTGAGAGTAATGTCGAAGTTACTCATGGCTTCTTTTAGTGAGCAAAACCCATAATAACCATCAGGTATTGTTAACTGGCTAACTAAGTTTCTTCCCCCGTCATATTTTTTAACCTTATTATTCTTCTTGGTTTTGCTTATATTAAACCATACGACTTTGTAAGATATTCATGAAGCGCGACCATTTTGGTTCCACAATTGTTATCAATAGCATGTTCTAAAAACGAAGGACGGTCTTGAGTGTTATTGTTACAAACATTTTTTAAACGAAATAAAAATGAGTGCGTTCAAATATAATACTGATGCAAAATATTCTGTTGGGCCGCACTACAATCTTAAAAATATAACAACTGATTCTCTTGTCATTTCTGTGACCCAGACTGTCACTTTCATAAAAAGGTGAGTACTCCATTAAACAGATATCTTAACCCTCCTATTAAAAAAGACTACATTGCGAAAGTGTGGTTTAGTCATCCGATGCAGTTTTATCAGAACCAGTTAAACTTTGCTGTGTTTTGTGCATCAACTGGGGTGTGGAGTATCGTATGCTGATCATTTAAATCATCCTGATCCTTTGGTGAGGTCAGTGTATAGATTTCATTTTTATTACACATTTAGACGTATTTTGACTGAACTGCAAGCGCCATTACCAAATGACAAACCGTTTAATCCATTTAGCAACCGAATAGACATGAAGGCTTTTGAAAGAATCTGTAACGAATTCAATATTAATGTTAAGACAGACTTTAGACAAAAGTTCGATCTTAATCATGGCTTAGGCACCCCTTATTTGTGGGGCGTGCACAGAAAGTATAACTATGACTGGAATCCTCCTTACACATCTTTCTCTTCAGGCACAGGTGTTCACCTCGGGTCCATAGAGCAAGAGCATAAAACAGCATGGACAACATTTATCTTAGACACATCTGAGGGCCTAACTACAGCAGGAATAGTACGAATAAACGACTCTGTTCGTACTTACGTTTGGTGTTTGCTAGGTTCGCAAGCACAAACGAGATCGAGCATAACTGATTCTTCTACTGGCCTTGATGCACAAAAAGAATACTTAGCAAATTTAGAGGACGCCATTAATTCTAGAGTTGATTTATCTTCAAGTATGAAAAGGTACCAACATGTTTTACAATACGCAAGATCGAAAGTAGACTTTGCTGTTGGCACTGGTTTATACATGCTACCTTCTGACCTCAGACTCCAGGTAGGAACAATAATAAACTACAACAATAAAATCATTAAGGCAGGCAATGATCAGAAGGTCGGAAAAAACGACATAAATTCTGGCCAGTGATATTGCAAAACAATAAAAAACCCTATGACCCCCCAAGATTAAAGTTCATCCAATCCCCGCGGACCAAAGCCCAAGACCGTGTTGAAGACCGCACAAAAAGTAAATGGCCCATGAATATGAAAAGATAGCGCTTGTTGTTGGATTAACCTGGCCTAGGATTACTCGGCCTTATCTTACTAAATATTAACCCAACCTATTAAAGAACTAATGCCCATAGTGCTCGCCATAAAGCCAACGACTTGTGGGGGGGGCGGGCAAAGACAAAAGCCAGCTAACAACACTCCCTAATAAACCTGGTTTAAAAAAGAGTCTATTATAGCTTTACCGGCTAATTTTTTAATAACCGAAGATGATCAAGCGTTTTTTTACGCCATGATTATCAGGAGCGGTGAAGGAGGCACTGACCGCAGCACCACACCGCCTGTAACAGCCACACCAGTGTACTTATTGCACAAACCTAAGGCTTGTATAACGCGTGCTAATGTGACTCCGTCTCTCTAAACAGTGTTTATTATTCGTTCTGCTAGCGGTTGTGTTTTCATATAAAGGGGGTTTGGATAGTTCTCTACTTTCGCTCACTTGAGTTTGTAATGGTTCCCGTTAGTATTAAACAAACACTTCTAGTCTACTTATCTTTCTGTATTAAGTTTTCATCTAGTCTTTGTTCTGAGTCTATCTTTAAAAACATCAAGTCCTAAAGTTGGCGTCGTCAGCCTCAGCAAGTTTTTCTTTTTCTTTTTAATATGCTTATCTTAGTTCACCTAGTTTTGCTAAATGTTTGTCAATTAATTCGCCTCTGATGGTCTAAAGTACATCAAGGGCTAATAAGTCGCGCGTGGTAGCGGGGGGGAAGCATTTAATTGTTTTTTAATGCTGTTTTCTTTCGGATAACGGGTGTGCTAGGGGCGGGTGTTATTTCACACGCTGATGAATGAATCTTCATGTGGAATGTTTTGCATTTGTTATCTTTGGGATTTTTGTTGTATGTTTGGGGAAGTCCAGCAACACCTCCGTAATCTAATTTTGGTTCAGTAAAGCCAAGGGCGATTCCGCTCGGCCCTCGCACTGAGCTTTGTTTAATTGTACCTATTTTGACAAACTTTGATGATCTCGGTTAAACGTAGCTGAACACGTTTCTCCGTTGTCTCCTTTTTTCACATACAATTATGGTTATCTTTCAGTTCAAATCATTAGGGTCTATAAAAGCGGGACTTAGTTTCTAAACTTGGTATAAGATCTGGCCTTACTTTCTGTTAATTCACGCCTTGGCTGCCCTGTCTTCTAATCATCCCGCAATGAGGGGCCTAATTGAATGCCGCCCCGAGGAGAATCACTCATGTCGACTCCAAGATCATTAATATCAATAACTCCTTCACCTTCAATGCCTGCCATGTTGAAAAATAATTAACTTTGTATTTTGTTTTTATAAAATGTCAAAGTATATGGCTCGATTGCTCAGCCCGCATAGAACACGAAAGAGCCCCTTTGCCCGCAGGAAATAAACGGAATATTACTGTTCCAAATAATCCTTCTACTATTGATGCAGAATCAATTCTTACTGTCAGATTTCCAGAACCTAGGAGCGGAAGAAGATGTGATTGTGCCAGGCTGCTGCATGTCCTTACTTTCAAAACTAGAACTCGCTTCAACAACAGACCCAACAGGACAGTTGTCCCCAGAAATTTAGGACGGGCAATCGTTAAGAAAATTTCTGTAAAACTTGAAGGGCAAGAAGTATTTTCTTTACACAATGCAGACATATTTTTAGAACCTATTCTGATCTATGGCTTAACACCGGGAATGAAAGGGCCGATCTTGCATTTCAAGAATCGACAATGAAGAAGCACTAAAACTTCAGAAATAGACGCCGAAGTCCGCTGCAGAATGCTAAAAGCAGCAAAAAGGCTTTAGCTGTAAGTTATGCTTATGGTAATCGCTTTTCCATTCCACTTAGATTTTTGAGTTGTTAAAATCTTCATGCCCATACTTCAAAGAGCATTAAAAGACAGATTGGTCATATGCAACTAACTTTTAATGAATACAAACGTGTTTATCAGATCAACGAGACACCGAAGCAAAGTACAGCATTTCTGACATCTCGTTAGAGTTTTGGAACGTTTGTTAGCACAACCCTGTTTAAGCAGAGCTGATTGAGGCCACAATATCATCACAATTACAAATATATTTCGAAAGAGTGCATCATCATTCAACAATCCTAAAAGCAGGGCAGACTATAAATGGAATTTAGATTTTCATGGCCTCAGCAGAATCGCTTAAAGGTATTTTGTTGCCTGAGCGAAGATGAAGAACCATTCAAAAGACAACCTGAAAGGTTTATGTAATCCTAAAATAACAAAAGTAACAAAGTTCGATTGATGGTAGTCCCTAATCAAATTTACGCTAGCGGGCTTAAACCTTATCATCCATTTTGACGAAATAAGAAAATGTTCGGGTGGGTGGTGTAGAAATCCAAAAGTTTGACCCTTGTGTCTAAAATCTAACACCTTCAACAATGTTAGACGACTCGATGAGTATTTAACAACGAAATACGGCTTAAGGGATGGACCCGAAAGGGTGACATAGGATAATAAGTTACATGGAAGTGGAGACATGTTAAAGACGAGAATAAACATCAAATTGAAAAAGAAAAAGAAGTGATAAACCACTTAAAATGCGCATTTGTTTTTAATAATGATTCGCAACTGAATATTCGAGAAAAGCAGATTAACAGTAAGTATACTAAATTATTTTTTAAATTTAAAAAAAGCATGTCTTGTTGATGTTTATACCAAAAGTATCCTAAAGAAGAATTAGCAGGCACCATCGACTCCAGGGTCGGTCTCAGCTGATTTTATAGAAGGAACCATTGACCCCAGGTCGTCTCGCTGGCTGCTGAATACAAACCTTCAGATTAACAAACATTAAAAAGCAAATGCAACCAAAACTAGAGCAAGAACTTTCAAAAATACAGCAAAGCCAAACAAGGTATTCTGCTGCCTTAATAATGCTGTTTACTTATGTGAAATACTGGAGCATCGACTATAAGTGCTGTATCGGCAGGGACAAGTGTTTGGTCTCTTCGCAACGGGCATAGGCGAACCCGCAGCTTTACCTCTAGGCGGTTTGGTCTTAGCTCTTGGCCTGTGTTCATTATCTGTAGGTCTCTAGCGAAAAAAATAAAAACTAAACTCCAAAAGCACGACAGCCAGGTCCAACTAAAAACAGCTAAACTTAGCTCCTTTAAATCTGATAATAAATAAAGCACGAGTCTGACTCAAACATCACGATGAAGAATTAGCCGTTTTACAGGCTGATTTTAATGACTACAAAAGACAAAAGCTTTTGATCTTCAAGGGGGGGGGGGGGAGAAGCAAGGCGACAGAGTTTTTCCTCAACAGCCCAGACACCGAACAGATAAAAAAGGAATGTTTGAAAAAAAGTAAACGAACATTAAACTCTGCTCGAAACAGAGCTCGTCCTTAAACAACGCAAGGGTGTTTATATAAACTTTAGTTATGAGTCTAAACACAAAAAAAAGGAAACCATCGATTTGATTAAATTATTTTTTGATTATAAATAAATTTTTTGAGTTAGAAAGAACTCAGCATGGATAAGATATATGAAGGTCCAGACGAATTGTTTGAAGCAATGCAAGAAGATTTATCAAGAGCACTGATGATAGTGATTTAGAAGTCTTAATCCAGCAAACGTACAGGCAAGTGGTGCTCATGCATTTTTCAAGGTTTCGTTAAACTAACATAGACCCTCCAGTTTAAGTAAGTTAGCTGTTTTTAATGACTATGAACAATAAGATGCAGAAAATTTGAAGTTTGGGTCTCAACTAACAGCAGACTATTCTTCTCTCTCATAATGAATTAACACCCGGTTGGGCAGACCCAGCTGCTTTACACAGTTTTTGATGTGGCCGCAGAGAAGCCAAAATGAGAGGCTCTGGTTGGTCAGAGGCGAAGTCCAGAGATCCAGATTAAAACAGTCTAAGTATCGCCGATGGGGGGGGGTGGTAAGGGCTTACATTCCACTACCTCCACAGTAGTTGCAAAAGAGGCAGTTTTAACAGAAAGAATCCAGACGACAACAAATGTTTTATGTGGTGTGTTCTTGCAAGGCGATTACGACCGCAAAAACCAGAAAGAGTGTCTAACTATCACCCCTACATCATGATCTTAACTTTATTGGATATCCTTTCCCGTTAGCGTGATCCATTGATCAGTTTTGAAGAACCAAAACAAACCAATTAACTGTTAATGGTCCTACTCATAGGGGGATGATACAAAATCTACTGCCATAAAGTGCCAAGAACAGTCCATCCGATTGGCGAACCAGGGACAAAAATCATGTTGACTTTACTACGATGTTTTCCCGCAGCGGGCTTACCGCATTACGCATTGATACCACAATGAGTGATATTGGCGCATACACAAAAAATTATGGCAAACAAGAAGTCTGCAGAAAATGTTTAAACAAGAATTCCATCTGTGCAAGCCGCTGAGCGAACATAAGAAACATTGTATCGGCCCCCAGTTACTGAATACAGAACTAACTACGCCCCCAGAAGCAGGTAAAGTTAGTTTTAACAGAACTGGAAAAAACTGCAAAATTCTCCATATGTATGTTTACGCAGACTTCGAATCACTCTTGTTCCTTATAAGGCGCCAACCTCACAGAAAACTTCCAAAAACAGCCTTCTTGTAGAGTAATCATCAGATTTGTTCAATTTGCTTTCATTATTTCAGTCGGATGCCGCTCATTCAACGCCAGAATTAATACCGAGGACCAAATGCTGCAAACACTTCTTAAAACGCAATGCAGCAAGTGCTTAATGATTGTCATCTAATAATCTTGAATCGTTTCAGCATTATTAATGACGCCCTGAAGACCTACAACAGTATACTCAGCCACACATTGTTGGAGTTGCGGTTTAGGCCTCATCATCAGACGCAACGAATCCAAAGTAAGAGACCAAGGCTCACATTGTGGGAAGTTTTCAGAGGAGCAGCACACAGTAATGCAATCTTCAACTAAAGTTTTTTAGAACCAATGACTGGAAGCTGCCTAGTATTCCTTCATAACTTGCGGGGTTACGACTCTCGCCTTAAATGGCAAGCAGTAACCAGCGCCTTCAGGGTGTCATGCATTGGCACAGGCATCAGAAAAGTAACATGTGTTTTAATCTGATAACATGTTCCTTTTTTATGACTCTATGCAACACATGATGGTTCATTAGAGTCGCTGGCTATTCCTTAAAGTCTGCCCAATAACGGTAAATATTTTGGGACCCAACTCTTGTTTAGAAAAGGGCGTTTACCCTATGAGTAACAATGAACAGTTGGAAAAGGTTTGATGAAGATACACCTTCCACCTAAAGTCGCGTTTCTTTTCTAGTCTTAAGAGGAAAGGACATCAGGTGATTCCGATTACCAGCATGCTCAAGATGCGTGGCAGAAGTTTTAAGAGAGTAAAACATGGGAGACTATCTGACTTTCCTACTTGATGGCTTATGTATGTTTGTTGGCGACGTCTTTGAAATTATAGAAAGACCTGCATGAAACATTACAGTTTTGGATCCCGATCCCGCGCATTATATTTCTGCGCCTGGGATGAGTTTGGGATGCTTTTCTTAAAGTTTACTGAGTACAGATTGAATTAATTTTTCTGATTTACAATGATTCAGATGATTGAAAACGGATTGCGTGGAGGAATTAGTATGGTGTCCCGCAGCATACTGTAAAGCAAACAACAAAAACTTAGACAACTTTGACCCAAGTAAAGGTCTCACTACCATGGATTTAGATTGCAAACAATTCTGTATGGATGGGCAATGGCGCAATCACTTCCATTACGTAACTCAAATGTACACAAGCGGTGGTACGAAATAATATACAAAAGGCCTTAAATGGTTGAAACAGTTTTGAAAACGCCTAATCCAAGCACGTGGTTTCTTTCTAGAAGTTGACTTAGTATATCCTCATAGAACTCCATGACCTGCATAAACTAGCCCATTAGCTGCAGAAAGTCTGATGATGGCGAAAACAGAGCCGCCTAAAACTTGTGCCTAATATTCGGGGCAAAAAAAATTATGTATGTCATTCAGACTTCTGCCAAATTTATTTACGACATGTTTGAAGTTTACAGCTGAACATCGATATAATTGCTTTTGATCAAGAACAGTTCATGAAACCATACAATCATGAAGACCACTGATCTCAGAACTAAATCCACAGATCATCAGAAAAAGACTTTTTCAAGCTGATGAACAACAGCTGTTTTTGGAAAACACTATGAGAATCCGCACCAAGGCGTAAAGATGTCAGATTAGTCCACCAAAGAGAAACGAAGCAATTAAGCTGACTTCAAAACCAAATTATCAGACTTCAGAAGATTTCATGATCAGCTTTTTGGCATAATGATGAAAAAAAAGAAAGTCAAATTGGACAAACCTGTATTTATTGGGTTTACCGTTTTAGAATTATCAAAGCTTTTGAATGTAGAATTTCTTTATGACTACTTTAAACCCCTGTATCCAGAGTCCAGAGTACTTTACACAGATACAGATAGTTTTGTTATAAATATCCCTACTGAAGACATCTATAAAGACATGTAATTAGAAGTAGCTAAAGGCATGCAGGATGGTATACACATCCGATTACCCTAAAGATTCGCCTTTGCATCAATTACTAACAAGAAGGTTTTAGGAAAGATGAAGGATGAATTATCTGGAAAGGTGATCAAGGAGTATGTTGGGTTAAGGTCGAAAATGTACAGTATTTCTAGCCAGGAGAAAACCATTAAGAAAGCAAAAGGAATATCTCGCAGTGTTGTGCAGTCAAACATATCGCATGGCAACTATAAAGAAGCATTGTTTGACAATAAGACTTTTCATCATGACAACGTAAAACTGCGATCTAATCTACATGAGATCAACACAACGGTTGTAACAAAGAAGTCATTAGATAGAACAAACACACAAACGTGTGTTTGTTAATCCAGAGTTTTCATATGCATATGGACATTGTAGAACCGTAAATTAACTAAGCAACTGGAACTGTGTCTGTTGGGATTATCTGCAGTTCTTCCTTCACAAAAGATCTTTGAGGAGCTGGTTGTTTCGTTGTGTCAGTTTCTCGTAAATAATACACGGGTGGATTCATTTTTACAATTCTTTTTATTTCATATGGATCGACACTCCCAAACTGGATCGGTTGCCCTGATGCGAGTGTCCCCTCTGCTTCTTCTGGTAAATAAAGGTACCTACTTTTTAAACCAAACGGTAATAGTTTGCTGGTTGTACTGGGGTCTTCAGCACATTTATTGTTTGTTTTTTGATTGCTTGTACTGGTTTTAACCCTTAAATTCTTCATTATTCATTGCGCGCAAAACTGAGGGCAGTCTTCTAACCCATCCTGTGTTGCGAGATTGTCAATCAGCTCTCTGTGATACTGGTAGGAGAAAAGTCTTTCAGCTAACTGTTTGTTAAAGTTTTCGACTAAAGCCTGTGATCTGTGAACTCCTGGAATGCCTCTTTTAATGGTAACTCTATGTTTTAAACAATAATTGATTCACTCGACCTTTAAATTCTTTTCCATCATCGACTTGAATCATGCGAGGATAAGTTAAAGGACCTCGTTGGTATGTCAGTTGTAATGGCAACAGCAACAGCAGAAGCACTCTTTTGTGTTAATGGTTCTGCATCTTTAATCTTGAAGCTATGTCAATGACTGTGAGTGCGTACTTAAATCTTTTTCGTCTAATCGTATCATGGGGTAAATATAGAAGGTCCATTTGATGGGTGTCGTTCGGTATTGGTGTTGACAAAGTGGGGCCTCTGTATTCGTTAGGCGCTGGTAATAATATTGCCAAATCGCTTGTTTAGATAACCATTCTTTTGCTGTTTGTTCACTGACTCCAGCTGCTTTGGCTTAGCTTTTTGATTGCTGTTATTTCCCTTCCAATATCCTTTTGGTGAATAATAGATTTTGTTTCATTTTTTATTCAGCCAATATTATCGAAACAAAATACACAACAGTCATACCAACGGCAATAAACGCGATTTCTTGCATCTTTTGTTTTTCTGATGGATGATAAAAGTCACTGAATTTTGGTGGGGGCAATGTCTCGATTGGTTTGCCTGTTACAAGATAATATTCTTTTATGCTTGATCAACATCTTTAAATGTGAAAGCTGCATGTCCCTGTTTTTTCAGTGTGTCGTTAATAAAATCTAACGTTTCAATTCTCTGCTTTTCATAGCGATCTTGTGCTGCGGCTAGTTGCTCACAGCTTTGTTATGTCTTTTTTCCCCACCGTAAACCCGTAGTTTACAAATGCGTAATTACTTCTGCTAAAAGCAAGCGCATTCACTACTGCACCGCCTATCATCTTACGAGGGAAGCCATTTTTTATAAATGTAATTTTTTTTACATTTTTTATATTCTCTGGAATTATATCTTCTTAACTAGAAATCTTTCGTAGCGAACGAAGCTGTAATAATAGCGATTAGCTTTGCTGAATCCTCAAAGTCTAGTTTGCCAAGATCTGCTGGTTTTATTTTTAACAGCTTTTACCAAGCATTGTGTATCCTACACTTAGACCTCCAATAACAGCAGAATGGTATACAAGGTTGGCGAACAGTTTTTTTCGGTGCTCATTTTAAAAAAAAAAATAATTATAATTAATTAAAAACATAAAACAGGGGGATGATCTGCTAGAGCTACAGAGCGGCCTAAACCCGTCTTGGACTTACAAATGAAGAAGTGATGACCAAGCTGTTTGCCCCAAAAGGAGAGGTTGTATTCTTTGGCAGCATGGGGAAAAACAAAACAGTTCCTCGGAAATGAATTCAGCATAGAACAGATCCAACAGATGTCGCCAGAAGACATTATAAAGATCACAACAGGTATGAAGCGCAGCTAGGGTCTAGAATGGTGAAAAGCGTCGGGCAAACAGTTCTTAGTTTGTACACTAAAACTAGTCAGTAAATTTGCTCCCATTGATTCTGAACAAGACTTTATGTATGATTTAAGCAGGATCCGTTTTAACAAAGTCATTGAGTCTCTAGGATCGACCTATATTACAGATTTGGAACATTTTTTATCGCCATTAATCAGGGGATTAATTACTTTTAATCTATAGATTTTACTTCCCTTCAAATGACCGAGCCAGAAAAATCAGCAAATCAGAAAACACTGAATCAGGTGGAGAAAGTAAACCAAGCCAGAAAAATCAGAAAACACTGAATCAGGTGGGGGACCAGTGAAAAGCATCCGGGGCGTGTTAAAGCAGGAAGAAAATTAGCAGGTGGAACAGACAAAAAAAATTAATGTTACAATCACAGAAATATAAACTCATAATAAACCGCCAACTCCAGAACAAGTTGATTAAAAGCCAGCTATAAAAACTCCATGTGATTCAAGGCCTACAGCCCCAAAGTCTTCATGGAATATCGAACTTAAAATGTTGCCTTTTTTGGGGCCGCCCTTGTGCTGCTGGGGGCGGTTATTTACTTTTAAATAAAATATATAAACAATGGCAACAAGAACCAAAGCAGTCAAAAGAATCTGAACCACTAAATACAGAAGACAAAAGCTTGCCAAAACCACCAACAACAAAAGACGTTTTGATCCTTTTGGGAATGTAATAATATTTTAAGAACTTAATTTTAAATTTTTTTAAATAAAAATAGTTCATGGCGTATTATAAATGATGGATCAATAAATAAAATGATGGAGTCAATAAATAAAGACATGGATCTATAAAAGACATTTCCATAAGACCAGAATTGTAATCAATGCAGTTGCTTAGGATGTAAGAACTTCATTAAAAATCTATGCTGCCCAATCTTGGCGCAGAGGACGTTGAGCAAGACATCTCAGCGATGGCGCATTTTTTGTACTGCTGCTGGGGGTGTGGTTATTACTGTTATGAAATATATAAACAATGGCCAAAAGAACCAAAGAAGTTAACAACCTCAACCACTAAAATACAGAAGACAAAAGCTGGCCAAAAACCACCAACAACAAAAGATCGTTTTGATCCATTTTAAATGTAATAAAATTTTAAGAACTTAATTTTTTGTTTTTTTTATAAAAATAGATCATGGCGTATTTAAAATGATGGATCAATAAATAAAGAATGGAGTCTATAAAAGACATTTCCATAGACCAGAATTGAATCAATGCGGTTGCTTAGGATTAAGAACTTTATAAGATCTATGCGACCGATCTCGCGCACCCGAACGCCGAGCAAGATATTCTCAGCGATGACGCGTTTTTTGAGGCGTGTGTGTACTATATTAGACATCTACTATTTAAGATAAAAACATAGATTGTATTTTTTTGATAATTATAAGATAACTTTAATAAGAACTTGGTTGTACTTAAAGGATGACTTAGTTATGATCTTAGGCTAAATTGAGTAAGAACGTAAGGCGATTGATCAAGAACTTATTAAAAAACTTGAAGTAACTTAATTAAGAACTTAATTAAGAACTTAATTAAGAACTTAATTAAGAACTTAATTAAGAACTTAATTAAGAACTTGGGGTGACTTGATTAAAAACTTGAGGATGGGGTAGGGGGTGTGCATGCGTGGGGGGGGGTGGGCAGGGTGGGGTGGGGTGGGGGTGTGCGTGCGTGGGGGGGGGTGGGGACGTGCGTGCGTTTGGGTGGAGGTGCACAGAGTTCCCCCCTTTTTCAAACCAGGCTTGCAATGGCTTTGGCAGAGTTACAGCAGTTATTGCTGTAGCCGAGCTTTTATGGCGGCTCTAATCGCCAGTAGTACAAATCAGCAATATGCAGGAAAGGCGAAGCATGAGTTTGAAGCGGTGAAGTAAGGTCTATTTTTAGAAAACCGTTCGGATCCGAACGGTTTTGTCAGTCCAACCAGACTTGAAAGCAGGTGACGTAAGATCTATTTTTAGAAAACCGTTCGGATCCGAACGGTTTTGTCAGTCCACCAGACTTGAAAGCAGGTGACGTAAGATCTATTTTTAGAAAACCGTTCGGATCCGAACGGTTTTGTCAGCCGCCAAGCTTGAAAACAATCAGACTTCAGATTGCAGAACTTTCTGAATTCTTCATTCTCAAACATGTAGGTTAGAATTTTTTTGTCGTTTGTTCAGTAAAACATCAAAACTCATTCCCAGTTTATGAAACCTAGGAAAGTGGTTTAAAAAGGCGTTTGAACAGCAGAATCATCCTTCTTGCTTATGAATCATGAAAAAGACATTTTTCTTTAACAAAGGATGCCCACGGGCTGCTTCTTTTTTTTTGATTTTTGAAACACTTGTTTTTCTTTCCCAAGCTGATAACCCAAAATCAGTCCACATTAAAAGGAAAATCTTCGGACAATGTAAAATTTCCGAGTTCTAGACTCAATCCAGTTGTAGGCGCCAAGCATTCTACAATTTGTTCGTCTAATTCTTGCGTATTCTGAGAATCATTTAAACTGTCGCTTTCCATTTGAAAGATATTTAATATTAACACGCACAACAGCAGAAATATGTCCACACACACAGTTTCGCCAATCCAATCCAAAGTTTTAAAGTCAATCAAATTTTCTCAACACAGTGGGCACAACCGGGGCACAACCCCTTTTTGTGCGGCAGTCCGGGAAAGAATGGCGAAACCGGTCCCTTTCTGACGTAGCAGCCTCGACTTGATAGTGTCGACGTGGCAGTCGAAATGTTCAAGAACATTTTGCTGATGCCAATAATGTTGCAAGTTAACCTAATTGACTGTGCGCGTGTTCTATGTGAACGAAGGCCTCTTGTCTGCGCTGGCGTAAATTAAGTGATCAGGTTTCAGCCTAATGGTGGGTCTCTATAAATCCCACCGCCTCGTGTCTGCCTGCTGTTATACAAAGTTTGTAGGTAGAAATTAGTCAGAATAAGTGTGCGGAAATTTTTTGTCAAAAAATATAACTTAGTTTTAAAAGACAAGCAAGTTTAGTAGAGAACGGAGAAATGTGTTTTTCTGGCGCATCATCCGCTCGAAAGTAGTTGAGAGTGGATGATGACCAGAACACACATTTCTCCGTTCTCTGGCGTGGTTTTGGGGATGCTGTCTCACTATTCGGCAAAAACGGGCGTTATCTTGTCATTAGTTTGCACACGTGACTTCACCGTTAGTTCAACATCGCAATATCTGCCACTGAATAAAAAAAATGGAAACGAATGCTCACAGCTGACCAATGATAGGAATATTTTTATTATTAAAAAAGTGAGTGCAGTATGGGGACCTCTTTACAGACAACAAAAGCCGACATTCCAGTGAATAGTTCTCCATCAATGAAAAAAAAATTCATACAAGCTCGGGGGGGGGGGGGGGGGGGGGGGGGCGAGGCGGAGGGGGGGTACAAAATTCTGCCTGGTTGAACACATCGGAAGTTTACAGCTCAACAAAGATTGTAGAGGAAGACTAGATAAAGAATCGGTATGAGTGGAACAGTGTATGTGTGTGTGTGTGGGGGGGGGGGGAGGGGGGGGGGGACAAATAGAAGGATGGGTGATAGAAAAGGAAGGATTGCCTTGTTAACCCCTCTTCTGGTTCTTATGACATCCTGGGACTCTCACTCGAAAAAAACCCAATAGACTATCGCAAAGGTTTATTGAAAATAATGGCAATATCCTTTTACTCCTCTCTACATTTCTGCGTGTACGACGGAAAAGCACCAATCCGAATGTCACACACCAATGTCACCAGACTCCTTTTCCCGTACCCTAGTTCTAAGCACTGACAAAGTCTATCAGAGTCCATAGTTACGCGCGTGTTCCAAGGAGCTGAAGCGATTTCCCCTCAACGCACGGGGCATTTGCTAACTCCAAAATTCTTGGCGACAGTTTGCAACACTTTCTGTTTTCTCCTTTAAATGTAAGGGATCTTCATCACTAAGTGGTTCGGTACCACACTGATTGTGTCTTCTTCGACGCAGAATCGATCCTTTGGACCAAACGGGATCGATAACGCTTCGCTATTGGATTTGGGAATAAACGTTAAGGGCGTGTGCACTAACTGGACAACGGAACGTGTGGTGATTGGATACTGGGATTAGCAGTCGGGGCGAGCGCGTCAATATGTCAATGGGTTTATATCACCGCGTCTATATTATGTTATAGTGTCGAAATGTCTAAACCCAAACAGTTACCAAATCCTAACCTCCACCCCCCTCTCGATCCTAGGGGATATAGAGACACGGTGACACACAGCCACGGTGACACACAGCCACGGTGACACATGAACATGGTGACATATAGAGCTGACCTAGCTCGCAGTCACGTCGGGCAGTATCTTTAACCTGAGCGGCCAGGCGTGCGTGAATCATTCTCCTCTGTCGCACTGCCTCCCGCTGGCCCTCACTGATTTTGCCGAACCACTGTGGCAGTCCTTTCCTCATCCAAGAGAGAGAGAGAGAGAGAGAGAGAGAGAGAGAGAGAGAGAGAGAGAATCATGTTGCTTGCAGCCCAGCAGACCGCAGAAGGTCATATCAGGGTTGTCACCTTGTTTAAGTCAATTCTCAGAGCATATTGTTGTTGTTGTTTTTTAATCCGTAACAAACGACCAAAAAGGTTGTTTCCTGCATTTGACAAGGGTGCCAGTCTAATTCGTATTTTCGTATTAGCGTCGTAGATGAAACGGCCGGTGTGACACGTTGGATGTGAGATTAGGGAGGTCGTCACGGAGTGTGGGTGGAGATGGGAGGGTGGGAGGGTGTGGGGGGGAGGAGGGCTAGCGCGCGTTCGCGCGTATGTGTGTGTGTGTGTGTGTGTGTGTGTGTGTGTGTGTGTGTGTGTGTGTGTGTGTGTGTGTGTGTGTGTGCGTGTGTGTGTGTGTGAGCCAGGACAAAAGAAATGGAGTGAGGAGTGCATGAGCTGAGATGTATTCAAACCCTATTTCTTCCTTCGTCCGAAATCGACGATATGAAAGATAGAACAGTGCGCGGAAGTCTCTAGTCTACAGACAGTAGTTTCCTCTGTCTTCAGAATGCTAGAGGAAAATCGTCTATGCCTCAGAGGGAAGATCTCTGGGGAATACTCGGCCAGCAATACCCGCCTCGAACATTTGTCAACGGCAGTCTATCCAGTCCTTATCATGTGTGTCTTTCTACCTCCACAGTCCAACGTTTTTTCCCTGTCCCACCTCAATGGTATTCTACCAACCCCTTGTCCACAGCCAGAGCCTGGCTTGGCCCGCCGCCGTCGCAGTACCGGCAATCCAAAGGAAGCAGTCGTCGTCATTAGGTAACCAACCAGAGCAGACACTGCCCTACTTCCTAATCACTTCGGTGATGTTCAATGGTACCTGTCCTGATCTAACACGCGCAGGACACCACCGACAAAGGCCCCTACTGAGGACAATAATTGCTTGGTCGTAATTGCAAGCTCGCCATCCGGAAGATACCTACACGTCTGTCCAGCGAGAGTCCTAGTGAATTTACCAGTACCGGTGACCCCGAGAGAATCAAAGAAAGGCCATAGATCACAGTTCCAACTTCACCTGTCCAACGTGTCCTTCTCAAGCGACCAAAGCAAACCTACTGAGAAGGGTTTGGAGCAGGTGAGCCTGCCAGTGTCCGCCATATGCCCTGGACCTGACAAGGCTTTGGAGCAGGTGAGCACTGCCAGTGTCCGCCATATGCCCTGGACCTGACAAGGCTTTGGAGCAGGTGAGCACTGCCAGTGCCCGCCATATGCCCTGGACCTGACAAGGCTTTGGAGCAGGTGGGCACTGCCAGTGTCCGCCATATGCCCTGGACCTGACAAGGCTTTGGAGCAGATGAGCACTGCTAGTGTCCGCCATATGCCCTGGGCCTGACAAGCCTTTCTTCATACTCGCCCCAGAGTAAGTGTCAGTGTCGGGTCACTGTGGTGGGGTTCCTGGGGCAATGTAATTGACAGAACAGCCGAGTTGTAGGAAGAGCAGCAAATGTCGTCTTCACTCACGTCATACCTGCTGAGAGGTAGCATTAGCAGCAGAAGGTGCATAGGTGGCAGCTAAGGCGTTGGGCGGCACCTGCCTCGCGTCAACAGTGAAGATGGGTCCAGCTTGTATCGCCAGCCGCCGGTTCTTGAGGCTGTGGGACAGTTCGAAGGCGAGGTACTTCCATTCTGCGAAATTACCGTGGTCTGCGAGACCCGTGCGACCTTGCCCTTGGGGGAGGGAGTGGTGGGAACGTCCTTCACGGGTGCAGAGTAGACGTGGATTTTCGCAGCGGATTCACGACGGCTGCCTTGCCTGTTTCCGGAGTCGTTTTCAAACGGCACAGCACCTTCGCCAGTCAGCATGAAGACGGCCGCCCGGTAGTCCTGAAGACGCTTTTGGAGGGAGGGCAACAAGACAAACACCATCATCTCCCAGACACCCGTCTTGGACGACTGACAACGTCTGAAGAAAGTAATGACTACAAAGCAAATGAACAACATGACCCAGGCTCCTGCCTGAGCGAAACGACTGCCCCTGGGTGCCTTCTTCCCAACACAGACACAGACCTTTCCCAAGCCTGGCAGCTTCCAAGTCCGCCAGACAGCTGACTCTCTGTGCTGCAGCTTGCTGCGGTGCACAACGTGTTCCTCAAAGCCACGCTGTGAGGACGTTAGGCTCAACCATCAAGACCTTTACTCAGTGCGCACTTCTGAGCCCAAGACCATGTGAGCTTTCGTTCCTCACCGCAGTCTGGCCCAAAGAAAAGACGATGGAGGGCCCTGATGGAGTCATCGACCACACCAGACGGCTCCAGTTTCGATTAATTTCACGACTCAACCCCCATTCTCTCACCCCCAGCAACCAAGCAGAGGTTTCTATGACCCAAGGCATGTCGGCATAACATCAGAAA
>CM031601.1:17623790-17628790 GCA_018398815.1 Conus ventricosus
TTTGTTTCATCGGTTGTTTGTCTTACATTCAATTACTAGAGTAAGACAAAATTTTGTTTTGCTTTTGTTTTTGTTTTTGTTTTTGCTTCCTTTCCTTGCACGGGCTCACAGGGTGTTAAAAACGCTATTATTTACATCTAGGTGTTGGGTAGG
Source organism: Conus ventricosus (assembly GCA_018398815.1). Lineage (NCBI taxonomy): Eukaryota > Metazoa > Mollusca > Gastropoda > Neogastropoda > Conidae > Conus > Conus ventricosus. The sequence goes on from CM031601.1 coordinate 17,623,944, forward strand.
TAATGAAATTCAGTAACGTTTCTCTTTATATCCCAATCATTCATCGTTATATTTCTGTCGGTCTCATGTTGTTGGAAGGAGTGTTTCGTCTAATGGTGTGTGTGTGTGTGTGTGTGTGTGTGTGTGTGTGTGTGTGTGTGTGTGTGTGTGTGTGTGTGTGTGTGTGTGTGTGTGTGTGTGTGCGTGTGTGTGTGTGTGTGTGTGCGTGCGCGCGCGCGCGTGCGTGCGTGCGAGCGTGCATGCGCATGTGTTTTCAAAGACGAATATAAACAAAAAAAAGAAAAAATAAGACGGAAGATGATGCATGATAAACTCTCTCCTTCTTTTTTATGTAAGTGTTGGTGACATTACCCATTTGTGGGTACTACAACATCACCTCACACCTCATTTCTTGCTTTCCACTGAATTGAAACGCCCAATTCCAGACATACCAACGTTCACGTGAGGCTTTCATCCCCACTGAAGAGACCCAACGCATTTTTTTTCCTGTAGTAACGGGACCTCGTTTTATTGGTTGTTGTTTTTTTGTTGTTTTTTTACATTACTTTTTTTTTTTGTAAATTTAGCATTAACTTGCCTCTAGAGCGACCTAAGTCAAATAAAGCTTTTCTGGGGAGATGGCAGTTTCATTTGAACACCAGCGTTGATTCTGTTTGGTTAAAAAACGCCTTTTAATCAACAGTGTAATTCTGATTCATTTGAGGTACAGTTTAAAAGGGGGAAGGAGAGGAAAGGGCCTGCCTTTTCTTGAATTGAACCCCCCCAAACACAGTGAAAATTGGCCACGCATCGTCATCAGCAAAAAACAAGAAATTTTTACCAAACTAGCTTGTTATGTTCATAACCTTTTAAATGTTTATACATCCTCTCTCTCTCCTCCCCTTCTCTCCTCTCTCTCTCTCTTCCCCCTTCTCTCCCTTCTCTCTCTTCCCCTCCTTTATGTGTAGAGAAGAGAAAAAAGAGAAGAAGAAAGAAAAAGAAGAAGAGAGAGAAGGAGAGAGAGAGAGGACAGAAGAGAGAGAGAGAGAGAAGGAGAGAAAGAGAGAGAAAGAGAGAAGAGAGAGAGAGAGAGAATTATAACTTGGAAGGGACGTATTTCCACTTTAGATGGAAAGAGGGTTCGAGGGGGCGATCAAAAAGGGCCGACAGGCCCAAAGAGCGTCACCCAGTACCACAGACACCAGGAGACAACCAAAAAAACCCTGCCGCCTCATCAAAGACTGCCCGGGCCCCCTCGCCCCGCCGTACAGCCCGGGCGAGTTACCAACTTATATTTTACATTTCAGCATAGTTTTGATTCCAGAAAGAATCATGAGACGGGAATTTTAAAAGTCGTGGGGAAAAATAAAAATGCTACAAAAGGGACAGAGATAGAGAGAGCAGTTTTTTTTAACTCCCCACCACCACCACCACCCCACCCACCCCCCCCCCCACCCCCGGGATCTAAAACGCTGCGAAGTCTGATTCTCATGGACTGTTATTGAATTTTTACAAATGTGAAATCAATATGGCATGCAATAAAATTTTTTTTTTCCCCATAAATTGAATATAGAAGTTTTTACTACATACTGCAAATTCAATGTATTCAATTTCCACGAAACAAATCGTTAAAGGGGGATTTTCTGGGTTGTATTCAGGTAAATTTTTTAGTTGAAAAAGTGATCTAAAAAAAACTTATGAAAGAAAGAAAGAACAAAATGAAAAAAATACAGTACCTACTAACTTTTTTTCAAGGGGACTGTCACGAACTGTGCTTGGGTTTCTGAGGTTTATTCAAATTAGTGAAAAGAGTATGTGCATGGGAAACCTAGATCACCCGTGCAAGCTACCCACGAAAAAAGGAAGATCATGCAACATGCATGCATGGTACGTATGAACAGATGGCACAGGGTGATCAGCTTGTCATCTGTAATATTGGCAGTTGAATCAAAGGAAAACTGGTCGAGTGTGCCATACAGCCAGTGAGACTTTAGCAAGGGCGCATGCCTCATTGTTGGTATGTTTGTTTACAACATGGAAGGTGCCTCAGGTTGATATAAATCAAAGGCCATGGTTGGTCTATGTCAGATTTAGCAATCCACGTGGTGAGATGTTGTGAAGGTAAATGAATACAGAGGGGAAAAAATATGAACATTAATATTCTTTAGATAAAGAACATTATTATCCTTTTCTTCAAGAAATTTTCTCCCAAACAGAGTGGGGTGTGTAGTCAACTTTTTTGTTCAGAAGGGCACAGGCAAAGTTTCTCGTTTTTTGGTTGTTGTTGTTGTTGTTGTTGTTGTTGTTTGTAGGCTGATGAGAGGTCGCAGAGACTGGAAACTGAGAAAGAAACTGTTAAAGATCTGTACGGATCAGGGAACTTTATTTCTTGAAAATCAGATATTTTGTGTAGCACTGTGCGTGCCAAGTGTGGAAATAAACGTATTTTGAGTTCATGTTGACCTGTTAATGTACTGAACTGAAAAAAATGTCTTTGTGATAATGTGTAATTGCTGTGAAAATAATTGTATGTGAATAATGTAAGAATTTAATCATGATTGCGTGAATGAGAGTCTGATAGTGGCAAGCATGGTTGTGATGATAAGAACAGTGGGTTACAATTTTTTTTTTAAATCTGATACACAAACAATCTAAAACAATCTACTGCTTATTTCTCCTGCAAGCACCCACAATGAAATGGTTAAAGTGGTTGATTATGGAACTGAAACACTTGACCTCATAGAACTAGTGGGATGTGACTGTTATGAGGTGAAGATTCTTTCTGTCCACCCAGCAATAATTGGGTATTTGACTCAGTTCAGGGAACGTTATTCACAATGGAAGGAGCAGGTAATTCTGCATTCCAAAATGCAATGCCCCATGGGGCTTTTGTATCTTTAACATTCTAACTGTTGTCTGTCTTACTCATGAAGTCCTATTATTTTAACCACGTTGGGTTGTCTGCATTTATTGATTAAGACAAATAGGCTACGTCAATCTTTGATGTACATGATTTGTGTTTATTCTGTTCTTTTTATCTTGTTGATGCATGCAGTTATCAGTTGTGAAGCTGCAATGTGCAAGCTTAAAACTTCCTTCCGCTACTTGTCTGCTTGGTGAATGGGTACTACAGTCTCTGTTTACTTTGGGCTGTATAGCCTTTTCTTGTTTCAGATGACATCTAAAGTTAATGTATATATTTTGTATCTATCACAAGATTTGAACTTGCAAGCAGAACTTACTATAGGATGGTTTGGTATTTTATATCACTGTCTACGGTCATCCTGGTTTGTTTCTGAAGACTGGACAGTCTGTGCATGTGATAGCACATGTCTGTTTATTGCTGAAGAATTTCAGTGTCTCCATTGCTTCATTCTCTTGCCATTCTCATCAGTGCCTTTCAGGCACCAAAGTTATAGCTAATTGGTGGAAGTATATGGAGCATCTTTTGTCTTTCTTTCTGGTTCTTTTGTCTGTGTGAAGTCTGGTAACCAACATAACATTTGATACGGTGTTGTTGTGTTGATCCCAGCCATCATTGTACACAGTCTACCTCACTGATCTGCAATTGACTCCCATCATCAAGGTCACAAAGATTAGTTTGAGAAAAATACACGTAAGCAGAAATCGCACTCACGTGTCAGCAGAAACCTGTGACAGCATACATTATTTATGTACTCAGAACTATTACTTCTATGTTTTCTTTTCTCAGAGAAAGACAGTTTTGTCTTCATTGTTCTTGTCAAGAATCATCTCCCCCCCCTCCCCCATCCCGCTTGCTCCTTGAGGGTCCATCCAGGTAACTCTGCCCAGACATCTACCAATTCCTCTCTGGATGTAGGATCAGGCCCCTGACTAATACCAGCCTGCTTCAGTCCTGGCAACTCGTCACCTCTTGAATGGATTGGTGTATTTTAGGCCACCATTAGCTAAAATGGAGGAATCCCAACACCATATATTTTTTTCCTTCCTAAGCTTGTACAACCAGCAATGTTTCACTAATTTGGTTATTCCACATTTGCTCAAAATTAATTCTTGATCACATGGTAATATCCAAAGCTTCATGAAACTGTTCATTTGATGGCAGCATTTAATATTGAATGGCTTGCCATTTTGTAGCATTAAGCATTTACAGCCTGACTTATCGTTTGAGATGAACCATCTGTATATCTGACATCATCTTCTTTTCTTATCTCCACGTGTAGCACATACACACAGAGCATGTCAGACTGCACATAAATCAAATGCTTAATTGAATATTCAGCAGCTGTTTTCTTCTTTATTCACGGGGCATATCCTTTTTTGTTTGCCTTTTATTTTCGTTTTCTTTTTTTTTTCTCTTTTTTTTTTTTTTTTTTTTTGTTTTGCACAGTCTCTGATCTGATTATTTCTTCGCACGGTGACTAAAGCTGTAAAGGAGAAAAATACAATAGAGAAGACAATGTTTTGGGGGACTTTTGCCAGATCTGTGCGCTTGTGGTTCTGTGGAATCCACGCACTGAAGAAATGTTCAGTGAGTATACGGTGGTGGCTTCTGATTGATTTGTTCAAAACAACACAAAACAAAATAAAACAAAACAAAACAAAACAACACAACACAAAACAAAACAAAACAAAACCAAAACCAAACAAAACAAACAAAAGCAAAACAAAAACAAAACAGACATTAAAAACATTAATAACGTGCTATATAAAAATGTTACAAAGGGAACTATTGATCGTTTATTACGGACTGCTGTTTACTGTGTGGAGGTGTTCCTAATTTCTTGCGTAGGCTGTTAACGTAGTGTCTCGTTGTATCACCATCTTCCTTATTACTCGCATGGATTGTATGTATAATGATGTGTGTGTGTGTGTGTTTTATCTCG
>CM031601.1:17636290-17653790 GCA_018398815.1 Conus ventricosus
AAAGACTGACACTAATGCTCCCCCCCCCCCCCTCACTCCTTTTCCAAGCTTCAGTGACGTTTTCATTCAGCATTGACAGGACCATTTCAATTACTGTGAAATCTCGTAACCCTCAGTCACTTGCTTTTCTCCTGGTGTCCCCTCTTTCATTCAGAACATTCTCCCTTAAAGTACACAGACCGTTCAGCGCTGAATCACAAGTAGGTCTGCCTTCAATCGACAGGTTTTCTCCTTAAAGACATGGGAACAAGTCTGAATTGAACCACACGTCAATGGCGTAGAGAAGACTCAACAGCAGAGAGTGGGGAGAACGAAAAGGCTAAGGTAACACAAGGTAACTTGAAGTTGTTAATGTGGTGGATGAATACAACAGAGAGAGAGAGAGAGAGAGAGAGAGAGAGAGAGAGAGAGAGAGAGAGAGAGAGAGGAGAGAGAGAGAGAGAGAGAGAGAGAGAGAGAGAGAGACAGACAGACAGACAGACACAGAGAGAGAGAGAGAGACAGAGAGACAGAGAGAGAGACAGAGTTTTGTCCCAAGTGCAGACAAGAACAGTTGGAGTACCACACGCAATCACATACATTAGCAGATCCAGGACAGCCCGGACACAGACATCAAAGACCCTGACCGCCTCATCAAGCACTGCCCGCCACTTGTGCCTGACTGGAGAAAAGGGGGAGGGTAACCAGTTTACCAGACGACAGCTGGACCACCAGGTTATTGATTCTTGAGAGAGTCACTGGGAGAAGAAGTCTTTCGTCATAGCAAAGTGAACGTGAGGACAGAACGATAAGGGGGTGATGGTAAGAGACAGGTTGGGGTTGGGATCAGGGAGAGGGTAGCTAGCAGCCTTCTCTTTTTTCTTTTTTTTTACTGCAAGGGAAGTTTTTTGTCATTTCCTGTTCTGCAAAGGAAGCGTTTTGTTTCAATGTATCCTGCGCTTAGAAATCAGCTCTTAAAGTACATAAGCAGTTTTTGCTGCTTTTGCTGTAAGCTAATCCAACGACACAAACAATTTAAATACATATATTAATGCAGGAGCATGTTTTAACTCCTCAATGTCCTTCCTCACTTATTTTCAAGCATGTTGGTGCTCCTAGTTTTGGTCCGCAATACTGTCAGTATTAATTACAAACAGCAAACGTTACGAGACATGCCATGGGGAAACTGACTGCGAAGTGGGTTACGTGGCCTTTTTAATGTTGATCCTTGTCTTAAATCCTTTCATCTTAGTTTTTAATTTGTTTAGCCATCAGTTGTCAATCCTGTGCAATGTGGTCTCAAATCTTAAAGTGGTGTAGTGTAAAGGGACCAGTCTGCATGCAGTGTCTCAAAACAACAGGTTAGGTGTGGCATACGCATGGATAATTCCTCAATGAAACACAACATTTCATGCTGTGAGCTATGCTGTTTCTGTTTTCCTCATGTTAGATACTCTTCTAGCGCGTTGCCAATGAGTAAAGAAGTTAACAGGTTAACTTTCAAAGTACATTATGTATAAAATTAGCCTTTTGTAGTATCTTTGATTTTGTCTTTGCATTGGGCATATAGTCATGTTACGTATTTGGTGAGTTGGATGCAGAATGCCTGAAAGAGAACCCCCAGTGCAAGAAGGAAAAGGAAGTAAAACCTCTGGCCGTATTGTTAAAAAAATCCAAATAGCCACAAAAACAAATCATTCTTTTTCGTGCTACTCATCTGTTGATGATGACTGAATTTGTCAAATGAATGGTATCAACCAGTCGTGTTCTAAGATGAGTTTTGACGATGAAAAAATTACATCGATTATAGATAGATCACTGGATCGCTCGACTGATCGCTCGAAAGATAGACAGATCGAGAGAGAGAGAGAGAGAGAGAAGAGAGAGAGAGAGAGGAGAGAGGGGAGAGAGAGAGAGAGCCAAAGACAGAGACAGAGACAGACGGAGACAGACAGAGACAGAGAGATGGACAGAGAGATAGATTTGTAAATGTGTGTGTGTTTGAGTGAGTGTTGTGTGTGTGTGTGTGTGTGTGTGTGTGTGTGTGTGTGTGTGTGTGTGTGTGTGTGTGTGTGTGTGTGTGTGTGTGTGTGTGTGTGTGTGTGTGTGTGATATCCATAATTCTTAGAAAGAAAATAGAGAATCAGCTACACCTGAGATTTCAATCCCTGAACTTACAACTTATTTGACTCAATTTAGTCTATGTGTAGAGCGTTTGTGACCTTGAATTGTAGAGATTGATACAATTTGTTCCTACATAATTGAGGTAATTTCCCGTCACGCCTACATGAAACATGCAATAGAAAATACATCTATATTTCGCCTTATATTTGACATGACGTAGCAATGTATCAGTATATGTATGTCAGTGAGTATGTGAGTGTGTGCACACGCATGTAAGTGTATTATTTGTTTTGTTTTGACACTTTATTTTTTAGATAGAGTGATTTTATACATTTTATACACTTGTCGGAATTATCAGTTTTGCACGCGAGTTTCAGTATAATTGATTTGTCTATGCGTATGTGTTTTAGTACGTAATTGTATGTGCGTGTGTGCGTATGTATTGTTGTTTGTCATTGTGTGTATGAACATCTGTGTGTGTTGTGTGTGTGTGTGTGTGTGTGTGTGTGTGTGTGTGTGTGTGTGTGTGTGTGTGTGTGTGTGTGTGTGTGTGTGTGTGTGTGTGTGTGTGTGTGTGTGAGAGAGAGAGAATTGGGAAGCGATTTAGGGCGAGACAATTCTATTACATCATCTTTTACTCTTTCATCGCAACCAGCTCCATCTCCTACTCTAATCCCACCGTTTCTCCTTTTAACCCTTTCCTAGACTTTTGATTCCACCCCACCCTTTTTTTCATTTTTTTTAAGTTGCACTAGCCAAAACTTTAGAATGGCATTTGGTAATGTTGAATTTCTATAGTGTGAACACAAATCCGGGTATCTGTCATACAATTCTAGAAGCATTGCTATTTTTTTCAGTCTTGGCAGGGCTTTTCTCAAGCACCCTCAACAAAAAAGTATCAAAAAATGAAGTAAAAAAACAACACAAAAAACACTACAACGAAACTCAGCCTCTGCCATTTATTGACAGCATAAAAGGTCACATCAGGGAAGACAGTAAAGAAACCTTCATGATTAGGTCAATCGATGAGGCTGTGTTGTATAGTAGTTTGAATCTCTCTCTCTCTCTCTCTCTCTCTCTCTCTCTCTCTCTCTCTCTCTCTCTCTCTCTCTCTCTCTCTCTTAGAGAGAGAGAGACAGAGACAAAGACAGAGAGGAGGGTGACCGAGGGGAGGAGGGAGAATGGGGATCAGAAGGTCTCTCTCTCTGCTTTGAAACCTGTTTTGATAGTTAGGTGTGTTTAGACGCCATACGAGACCCAATTAAAGCAGAAAAAACAGGCTTAGAGCCATCACAAACGAGGGCATCTGGCTGATTACATGAACCGCTGTTCTGCCTCTGTGAGGCCTTGATGTCTGTGGCAGACCACGTCACTCAAAGTTCACGACCTCCTTCTTACTGTCTGGCAACAAAACGCTCTCTCTCTCTCTCTCTCTCTCTCTCTCTCTCTCTCTCTCTCTCTCTCTCTCTCTCTCTCTCTCTCTCTCTCTCCCTCTCACTCTCTGTCTCTCTCTGTCTCTCTCTCTCTCTGTCTATCTCTCTCTCTGTCTCTCTCTGTCTCTTTCTGTCTCTCTCTCTCTCTCTCTCTCTCTCTCTCTCTCTCTCTCTCTCTCTCTCTCTCTCTCTCTCTCTCGCTCGCTGTCTATGCCCTTGTATCATATCTTGCTGTAAGCGTCTGCACCAGTCACATTTTTTTGGGCGTTATGTGTTTAAGGAGAACCAAGGTAAAACTTTACCACCTCTCTGTCTCTGTATCTGTCTCTCATTCTCTCTCTCTCTGTCTCTGTATCTGTCTCTCTTTTTTTTTATTTATTTTTTTTTTTGCTGTCCCAACCTCTGCACCACCTCAGAGGCAGTGCACCCACGCCGCTCATTCCGACACCCTGTCCACAGCCATAGCCCGGCCGGCCCGCCGCAGCCCCGGCACCAGCAATCCACAGGGAGCAGTCAATGTCAAGTCGTCAAGAGGCAACCCACCGGAGGAGACACTGCACTGCTGCCGAGTCACTTCGGTGGTGTTCAGTGGCGCCTGTTCTGATCTAACATACGCAGGACACCACCTACTAAGCCCCCAACTGACGACAATAATTGCTTAGTCGCGGAGCCGGCGTGAGTGAGCTCTCCCTCCGGAGGGCGCCACCACGTCCGTCCAACGACAGCCCCCATGGACTCGCCGATACCGGTGACCCGACGGAAGTAAACCAAGGCCACAGACGCGGAGAGGACATCGAAATTGAGGTCACCATGAGAGCAGGGCATGAAGGGCCACAGAATATGAGACATTTTTTTAAAATGCTGATCAATGGGAATGAGGATGCTTAAGATGATGCTACGGATTTCCATTTCGGTCTGAGACTACATGACAGGGCTGTACTCTACGCTTCCTTTCATAATATATCCTGGCGTCAACCAGGCCCGAGAGGTACAGGCACCTGCAGTGTTGGTCATGAAATTTGAGCAACACTCTCAGAAACGCATCCATTAAGTGGATGAAACTCGACTGTGTGGTCCCAGTCTTCCCAACTGAGTCCGCAGCAAACTCAACTCTGGGTAGGAGCCGGTCGGGGCAGAAAAATGCATCTGTATCTGTCTCTCATTCTCTCTCTCTCTCTCTCTCTCTCTCTCTCTCTCTCTCTCTCTCTCTCTCTCTCTCTCTCTCTCTCTCTCTCTCTCTCTCTCTCTCTCTCTCATTCTCTCTCTCTGTCTCTGTCTCTGTCTCTCTCTGTCTCTCTCTGTCTCTCTCTCTCTCTCTCTCTCTCTCTCTCTCTCTCTCTCTTCTCCACACACACACACACACACACACACACACACACACACACACACACACACACACTTGCATTATTCAATGAACTCGTTTCAAGCTGGGCATTGTGTTGATGTCAAGTGAATAGCCAATTACGTTAATCTAAAAAAAAGCAAACAAACAAAAGAATCCATTTGCAATTCATAATGAACAGAAGGTTGTGAAAACAAGTGACCGCATGCATTATATTTTATATGTGTATGATATCAATTCACAGCTTAAAAAGAAGACAAAGAAATAAGTCTACAAAACATGCAAACAAGAATCAAAGTTATCAAAAAATGTGAATGTTTTTTGAGACGACAGAGGGGGACAGCAATAGACATACAGGGATGAAGCAAGACAGACAAACAGAACAGATAGACAGAAAGTTTTATGAGATTTATTATCTTCAATACATAGAGAGTGGGGTGTCATGGCAAACACATTGTGATAATAACATTGGTGTAAGAAATTTACACTGGGTCTGAACATGAACACTTTGTAATTACAGACTGGTCTAAGACATTGGAGTTGAGGTTTATTTGGAGACATACGTAAAAAACGAGCAACGCAATTTTGACCATGCATCTATTTAAAATGTAGCGTTGAATTTATTAATAAGAGGTGCAACATGCAGAACATTCTTACAAGCCATTGACTCTTCAATGTCTTATACTGTAGACACAACCTTGTATGTCAATCACATTTCCATGAGCTTACAATGATAAACATATTTTTGGGTGATAATAAAACAAAATAGAAAATAGTGTCGGTTTGTATGTCCAACACATCCCAGCATAGTCAATGTTTCTCTTATGCGCAAGTTTAAAGCATTCCAACATTTCTCATCGAGAGCCTTCATCAAAGGTCTCTAGAAACGTCAGATCGTAGTATTTTTTTCCAAAATAGATGGGCAAACTTGTCTGATTTGTCTCGCAAAACTTACATATTACAAAACAACGCACAGTTCAACAGTTTCAAAAAAAGAATGTACCCCTTGCCATCTGTATATTGTTTGGAACTAAAGCCATCTTATGTTTACGTTGTTTACTTCTTGTGAAGGTGAAAGAAGCATTTTCCCTGCTAGTTATGACAGTTACTTCCGCTTTGATGCATGCCCATGAAACTCGGGGATTCATAGTGACAGATCACAAGAAAGCACTGACTTAAACACGCAGTCACAGCTGCCTTGGTCTCCGTGTTGGCTATAGGTAATGTGACTGGACTTACAATGCCATCTTCGAAACATATATATAATTTTTCTCTATTATTGTCAATCATTGCCTTTTGGCGTGCGAATACCAGTGTGTCTTCAATCAGTTGTTCTTGAATGCTAGCGCTATAGTGTTTCGTGTAATCTTTGTGTTGATCGGGAATCAAAAAGTAAATCTGTGTTTCAATATTGCCTTCCTTACGTGCTGGTCTAAATAAAAGCATATTCTTCTCTTGAACAATAAAGAAATAACTACATTTTTATGGCAACAGAGCACAATGTTTATTCAGTTATGCTTTTTTTTTTTGTGCCAGTAAGAAAAGGTGTAGAGTATTCTGTTCTGTAAACCAAACAAATAGAAAAGATTCATAAAGAGTTGAGGTTGTTTTTTTTTCATTACTCTCTAATGTTCCGGGGTCTCTCAGCTCCATGGCGCCCATTTCGGGTATTTTGGTCACAGCCACACCCAGATTTTTCCTCTTTCACCCACACCTGCTATCTACAGTGAGCAATCATAATCAGGATACTCACCAGAAGATAAGCTGCGTTGTTGTTAGACACTGATGTGTGCTCTAATCCACCATAAGCAGAACATTACTTAATAAGGCTTCTGCTGATGATTGTATCGCAGAAACAGCGAGACTGAGTGACCCCCTTCTGCAAGATGCCACCACGGCAATTCAGCGATCGTCTCCATTAGTTTGCCAATATCGACGATCATGCCATGAATTCACATCGGGCATGAACGCAGAGAAGTAAAAAAAGAGAATTGGTTAATCATGACAGTAGGGCATGGATAGTCCCATCATTAGACTTGTCTTGACAAATGTGATGACGATGATCTTGTGGAGTTGTACGTTTATTAGTAACGACAGTACAACGGAATATTTGTCCTTTCATTCCATGTCCCATAAACCAGTTCTGACATATTCAGACAGTTGCAGAGATGGCCACAAATTTGAGCAGAAACCTTGGGGTTTTATCTAAGAAGGGGATAAAAGTTGATCACGATGTTATAGTCCTAGCATTTGAGTAAAGAGCAAACTTTGGGTAGGTGCCGGCCAGACTGAACAATCCCACAAATAAATAAATATTTCTAGTGGGACTTGAATACACAGGTCCCTCGTCTGCATCCACCACACTCCAATGGCTGGTTGTGCACTCTATGCTTGTGAAAGCACCAGGTATTACTATCGATGAGTAACTTGGAAGACATATATATATATATATATAATATATATATATATAATATATATATATATATATAAAAGTGTCCTTAAAAATCTGAAGGTGCTCAACCATATATATATATATATATATATATATATATATATATATATATATATATATATATATACATATATATATATATATATATATATATATATATATATATATATATATATATATATATATATATATATATATATATATATATAGTATAACGTATGATTTTAGCAGAACAAGTTGACACGTTACTCTTGAACGGATTTTGATATGTTAGGAAGATGGATGATAGCGATTAAAAGCTTAGAAACTGTTTGTTGTCTGATTTGCTTTGGTACGAGCGATTAGAAGACAGAACATGTGATTAATGCTTACAAATCATTCAAATGAAGATTATGAAACTATCTCTACAATTGCTTCTAACCTTGAAAGCAATGTGATGGCAGCTTGCCTTTTGTAAAATACTTCATTGATTTTTTTTCTCACAAATGATGGATCCTAGATTGCGTTAAAGAAGCTACTTAAATAAACAGGTAATACTTCATATAACTATCTTTTGAATTATTGCCCACAAAATTTGATTTTTCATCATGAGAGAGGTAGAGGTGGAGGGAAGGAGGGAGTGAAAAGGGGAGAGAGAGAGAGAGAGAGAGAGAGAGAGAGAGGAGAGAGGGAGAGAGAGAGAGAGAGAGAGAGAGAGAGAGAGAGAGAGAGAGAGAGAGAGAGAGAGAGAGAGAGAGAGAGAGACTTCAGACTTTTATTCAGTAAAGCCATTGGCCCATTTGAAGGGGAATGAGCACAGTCATTCACATTAAATGTATGAAACAAATGATTTATCAGGAAAACAACAACAGCAACAACAACAAAAACAACAACACAACAAGACTATCTAAGACGTCATTATTTCTCTGATCTTAAACGCCTTAACCCGTTGAGCGCCTTTAGTCAGTCAGCTGACGCGGAAATAAAAGTGCTTTCCATGTGCCTATGGGCAGTCCCCTGACGTCATGCATTTTTCTTGAGTTTTCATTCGTTACTATTTCTATCAACGGACTCAAATAGAGTTTGCGTAGAAAGCCTTATATGTCTGTAGTCTTAAAATAATATGTAAATGACCACACGTGAGGGGAAAGCCCATTTATTCTTATCACTGACTGGGTGACCAGCCAGCACTTCGTGTCTCGCTTGCAAACATGGCGGCGCAACCTGACAAGCCCAGCGACCAAGTCAACGTATTTACACAGCTGAGCAGGCTCTGCTGATGATTTTTGACAAACACAATAATCTTTTATTCAACGACTAACTCGAGCATGAAGGTGAGATGATGATAGTGGTGGAATTGCCGACCATATTCGTCAGTTATTGAGTAGGGCTCTGTGACCTCTCAGTGTGTGTTCAGCTGACAGCGTCAGTCGAACGAGCCAGCCAAGTGTGTACTCTGCACTGCGTGCTGGTGTCCAGTGAAGTGAAATCAGTGCGAGAGGGGATCGTGGCCTGCTCGCGGCGTGACACGGTGCAGACGAAAAGGTAGGGGAAGATGAGGAGTGAAAGAGAGGGTTGAAGTTGAGCAAGGGGGTGTGGTGGGGAGGGGGGGGGGGGCGTGGTCGTGGACTGGTCAGTCTGCATCGAGTGTGAGCGTCTTGATAGACTTCCAAACTGTTTTACTTTCATTTACAGGTGTAGTGTGACAATACAAACTTTATTTTCAACTTTTTTGCTGTGTGTTCTTGTTTGGATGTGGTAAATACATATGTTTTTGATCGTGCAAAAAAATCTATCCAAATCTACAAGCCTAAATACTTTTGTATTATCAAAATTAAAACAAAAGAAGCCCAGATTCAAAACCTTCATTCAATTTCCTTCAAAAATGATATAGATTTAATTTTTCTATCTTTTGTAGTTTCTGAGCTAGAATTTTTTGTTAATTATGACCCACAAATCATGAGATTTCCCCGGCACCTGGGAACACCTTTGTTTGTACTATTGTGAGGCACTGAACGGGTTAAACAGAAACATACCAAAATTCCTAATAACCTTATAACTGTTAGAGCTAAGTAGTAACTGTAAACGAAACAAACATGGGCGCCTATGATATTTCTGTGGAATAAATTTTTGACGAATAGCTTCTAAAGCTGGACAAAGGAACATAAAGTGTATTTCATTTTCCTCACCTTGCATACACAATGGACATACCAAGTCATTTTGTCCATGTTGTCTGTATCTTAAGTAATGAGTCCTTATGTCAGAAACACCAACTCTAAATTTAGCAATGGATCTTTTCAGATGCATATCCAAATCAAATTTCAAGTAAGGCTGAGTACAACGAAAACTGGAATAATTTCTGTACAAATCATAACGTCCACTACTTTGTATATGATCGTCCCACATTTGCCATCTACAGTCAATCAACCTTTGTCTGAAAACATGAATAAACTGGCTTTAATTTCCAACACCCTGTGACAACCAGACACCCCCAAATCCATGCTTACATAGAAACACACGCACATTTGAAACCCAGTTTGCTTTTCCCTTTACATCTAATTTGAAAAACATTTCATAAGACTTACGAGGCAATCTATAATGCTCCATGTGTAAAAGCTTTAACCAATACTGAACACATCTAATGGCTGAACAAATGAACAGTGGATATCTATTGGTCTCCCCATACACCAAATCATTAGAAATACGCCTGTCAAAACCTAGAAACCTCTTCAAAGCAAATAAATGTACTGCCTCGCAATGAACAACAGCACTATCCAAACCCCAAATTTCAGCCCCATACATTAAAACAGGCTGTATTTGGGAATCAAATATTTTTAGAAATAGCTTAGCGAATTGTTATTCAAAGCAATCAATCTTTTCATAACACATATCAAAACATTCTTTGCCCTACATGCAAGATCTTTACAGGCAAGGTAAAACTTAGGCGTGTAGAAAAATAGATCCCTAAATATTTATATACATTCAGCACAGGTATAGTAAGTCCATTATACATCCATCTTTCCCTCGCCGCCAAATAACCTCCCTTTCGAAACACCACGATGTTGCTTTTAGTCATGTTTACTTTCAACTCTAATGAAGAGGCAGCCCTGCTCAGATTATTTAGCTGACGCTGTAAGCCAACTATCGTTTCTGAAACTAAAACAACATCATCTGCTAATAGTAGGATAAACAATTCTAAGACATCTTCTGGAAATCGTCCACCATGAAGGCCATTATTGATAACCTCAATGGTAAGCTCATTAATGAATATAGAAAATAGCACAGGACTACAAACATCACCTTGTTTTACCCCAGCAAAACAATTAATATAATCTGTCAGATTGGAACCACTTCTTACCCTAGTCTTAACAACTTTGTACATGGCTCTAATACAGCGAAATAATTTCCCCTTAATACCATTTTTTAATAATACAGTCCATAAAAGCTTTCTATTGATGGAGTCAAAGGCTTTTTCAAAGTCAATAAACGCAACATAAATTTACGATTTAATGAAAACTGTTTCTGAACAAACGCAAGAAGAGTAAACATATGGTCAGTAGTAGAGTAACCCTTTTTGAACCCAGCCTGATGCTCCCCGTGATATTATTACATTCAATCCATTCCTGCAATCTTTTGTTAACAACAGTACTATACACTTTACAGCTAACGTCAACCAAAGAGATACCTCTGTAATTATTAGGGTTATCTACATCGCCTTTCTTGAATAAGGGCAAAGTTACAGACTCTGTCCAGTTTTCTGGGAAGATGCCCTCATCAAAACTTCTGTTGAAAAGAACTAGTAAAAAGTCAACAACTTGAGGTCCAGCATACTTCAACAATTCACCAATAATAGAATCAGGTCCTGCTGATTTGTTAGTCTTAATTTTCCGCATGGCAAATATAATTTCGTCTTTAGAAATGGGACGATTGAAATGCTCGTCTTCTCCCTCATCAGTAGCAACAGAAAGCTCCTCATTACTTAAATCATCTTTACCTAACAAACGTTTAAAGTGCTCATACCATGTATCCAGGGAGATATTATTCTTAGTATATTTTCTTTTAAATGAAGCTCTTTTTAATGTTTTCCAAAACTCCTGCTGTGACGGAAGAGATCTGATCATGTTATCTAACAGGTTTTTAGTAAAAATTTTCTTCTTCTGCTTTTGAAGGTTTTTGTATTCTCTTCTTGCAATAACATACTCACTTCTGTCACCATCGTCCAAAGTACGAAGCCATATTCTCAACAATCTTAGCGTTTTTCTTTTCATTTCCAAACAATCACTGTCAATCCAATCTTCCTTTTTGGCACCATTTCTTATTAGCACACGTTTTATCATACATTCAGCACTGTTTTTAATACAATCATTAAACAAATCTAAAGCTTTATCTACATCAACATTGATCAGTTCTAAAGCCTCATTTAATTTTGAGCACATTCTGCTTTACACAAATTGTCTCTGTAAGTCAAAGCATAATCTTCATTCCATACAAACTTATCGAATGCTGTCGCCTCAACATTCTCCATTGATCTATCACTATCTTTTGTTGTAATGTCAATGTGAAATTCAATAGGTAAATGATCGGATTCTATACGTTCCAACACAAACAAATAACATGAATCACAAAAAGTGGAGAAAAAATCTTTAGATACGAGAAAATAATCATTAACGCTGCTACCGTTGTCTGAAACGTATGTATAGCAACCATGGCGGTCGCCCTGACATACACCATTCAAAATGTACAAATCAAAAGCAACGCAAAGATTTAACAATAACTTACCGTAGTTATTCAACACATTATCATAAGAACATCGATCTGTGCAAGGTGGCTGGCTTTTTGTTTGCAAACAGGAATCGAAAACGTCAGCAAACAAGTCAGGAGAAACATTTGCCGTCCTGCTGTTCAGATCGCCACACAGTACTATATCAATGTCACCAAGTGAGCACAAGCAGTCAGCCAAACATTCTTCCAACATGGAAATACCATTATCAACATTAAAAGAATTATAGAAAGGAGAACCATCAGGCTGAATATACGTACAAACCAAAGCAATATTTTTCAGTGTACCAAAAAACGATTTTTCAATTAAAAAGACGCACACGTTAGAGCTATCAACTTCTACATATGATATGAAGCGAACTAATTCTTGTTTTATCAAACAAACGAGTCCAGATCGTCTCCCTGATGACAGAGTTTTACAGCAGGTTTAATAAAGGCTTTATACCCAAGAAACATGTCCATGCTATGTGTTTCAACGAACGTTTCTCCAAAGCATATAAAATCAAAACCACAGGCATAAGAAATAAATGCATTGTCAAAAATCTTTGAGAGTAAACCATTCACATTCCAACAAAGAAGCTTGAATACTTTATTATGGCATACAGGCGCATCCAGATCCCGGTTGTCAATATAAATATGATCACTATCAAGTGCACCGTTTTCCATACATGCATTAATTTCGCTATCTACATCATCATATTTGGAAAAAATCATCATTCAAACGGCTGGAAAAATCATCATTCAAACGGCTGTCATTGAAACTGTCATACGAATTCAAGCGTGTACCAGTGCCATCGCTCACACCGTCCACAACACTGTCGTCAAAAACACGTGCAAAGCGGCTACTGCCACGCGTGACAGGATCCGGAGCGGCCAGTCTTTCCACCCGGTGTCAAGTTATCTTTTCTCCCTCTTGAATTAACACCTTTATCATCGCAAGAGGACCGGCCAAAACCCTATTTCAACTCTTTCAGCTGACCAGAAGCATCAAGCCCGAACCTCTTGCCATCAACAAGGAGATGGTCAAAGACCATGGCAGCTCTCTTACCACTGTTCCTTGCGTCTTTCAGATGTGGAGTGAGCTTACGTCTTATTTCACGGACCCTACTTGTAAGGTCTTCGCCGACAAAGACATTGGTTCCTTTCAACTTAGTCTTAGCTTTCAAAATGTGTACTTTGTCCTTATATGAGGAACATCTGGCAATGATGGGGGAGTCATGCTTTGCATTCAAACGATGCGCTCTATCAAACTCGACCCCATTCACGCCCAGTTTCTTAGCAGTCAAGTCCTTCAACATTCGTTCGCAGTCATCACTGTTCTCATTCTCACTTCTGCTCAATCCATAAAACAATAAATTATTACGTTTCGAGCGTCCTTCGAGGTCATCTGTCTTCTTTTCTAGAAACTCAAGTCTGTCACCAAGTTCAGAGTTCACTCTCTGCAGATCATTGTTCTGAGAACGTAATTCTGCCACTTCCTCCCTGAGACCCTTCACTTCATTCTGCAACGCAGCATACTGTTCACCAAGGGTCTTCACATCCATTTTAACGTCATCCAACTTACTGTCCATGGCCTTGCTAGTCCTGTCCATCTCCAGAAGCTTGGTCATGATGTCGGCCATGGTGGGTTCGGCGCTCGTTGGTCTGGATACAGGAGAGTCAGCAGTGGAGGCAGCACTCCTGTCCGCACTGGCACCGCGCGTAGCGTAACCGAGCCGGGTCTGCTTCACGTTGTCTGCCTTCACCGCTGGTGTAGGTCCGGGGTTCTGCTCCACGTCTCCACACTGCAATAATAGTCCGCCCCAAAAACAACAAGACGAGGAGCAAACCTGCCCACACACCGTCACTCGGTCGACGCAGCGTCAAAATGGAGATCTTCATCTTTGCTTTTTGCACAGCTCTCTTCAACATGAACTGAAGAAATACGCCAAAGAAGCAGCCACATCTTGATCTGAAAGACAGTGCATCCAACGGCATGGTTCAATTACTACGTGCATGCACAATCGTAATCTCCAACACGTTCGGAAACCGTCGCTAACAGGAATAAACGTAGAGAGACTGACAAGCTGCGTCTTGCTCTAACACGTCGTCGAGCTCACCCCCGAGAGAGAGAGAGAGAGAGAGAGAGAGAGAGACAGAGAGAAGAAAAGACAGACAGACGGAGACAGAGACAGAAAGCCCGTGAGACAGACAGACAGAAGAGAAAGATTGTCGTATAACATCAATACAAATATCGTATAACATCAATACAAAAGATATACAAGATTGTGAAACATCATGACGAATATTTAATGACAATATTATTTTAATGAGAGAGAGAGAGAGAGAGAGAGAGAGGAGAGAGGAGAGAGAGGAGAGAGAGAGAGAGAGAGAGAGAGAGAGCTGTATCAGATTCGTGCCTGAAGGTCGACCTTTCGCAACATGATTTGCCATCCATCACAACAAGAGAACGTTGTTCAGTGAAATTAGAGACGCCAATTAGCAGCGCCGATGGATTTGTTCCTGTTGATATCAGAAAGGTTAGTGTGGTGTTCATCTATCAAACCACAGGGGAACTGGATGCTGATGAGTAACACAATGGATTTGTGAAATGAATGAAACTCTACAACATTTTCATCATCATACTCATTGTCATTGATCGTCAGTCTAAGATTCAGCTCTATCTCTCTCTGTCCTGCTACAATTGTGACTTCAGTTTTAATTTTCTCTCCACGAAAATTTCTGCAGTGAGTTCTTGTCAAAGTCGTCGAAAGTTCCAAATTCGTTGGGCGTCTGGCTGGATCAGCACAGGTGGACCCTCCCAAGGGAGCAGCTCGCTCATGTTAGGTCAACGACTATGCGGATTTGGTCATCCGTATGGGTCATGGTGGATGGTATTCTTTATTTGTTAGATCAGAAGGAGCACCACTTAACACGACCAAAGCAAGTAAACAGCAGTACACTGTCTCCTCTGGTGGGTTGCCTCATGACGACCTGACGTTGATTACACCCTATGGACTGTCAGCACTGGACTGCCACAGGATTGATCAGGGTTTGGATGGGAATGAGCTGGCTGGAATAAGCTTGTGAGAGTAATGCTGTACAGAGGTCATTTAACATGGTACAGCGACAATACATAATCAAAGCAAGGAAAGAAAGAATGAAAGAAAGAAAGAAAGAAAGATATGAATAGATATACTCAGAAGGGGATTTTTCCATCACCACACATAAAGGACACAATATATAAATAATCTGGCAAAACTCACCAAATATCAAATTATGCCAAAGACACTGATGAGTTTTGCTTATGCCAAATGTGCTCAAGAAGAATGTATCTTTTGTGTACCCGAATTCTTACGTATGTGTAATGTATTCCTTGCGTCACACAACCTGTACACATCTGGCGCAATTTTGTCCTCATGGTGAGACCACTAACAATTGCAAAACGCAGCTTCACCACACAACAAACCTGGGCCTTATTTATACTTTATATAGTTTCTATAGTTGTAATCATCGTTTGTCAGTTGTTAGTCCTTCGAAATCAGTGTCACTACAATCTTGAATACTGGGCAGGGTTCATGCACTGTTATAAAATCTATTTTTGATAACCAATGTCCATATTGTAGCGGCATGCAGACTCCATGAAAACTAGAAGTTAGATTATAATGCATCTTCTAGACCTGTCGCTGAGGCACCGTTTTCCTCCTCTTTTTTTCCGAATCATTCATAGACTACTCAGACGCAAATAGTCACATTTCACCTTGTACCTTTACCTGTATGACAGCTTCTTAAATTGGTAAGGGAGCATATTTTCAAGGCCCCTGCAAGTTTTCTTGTTACGATTAATATGATGGCCTAACTAGAACGATTTCCCATGATAAGCATACTGTAGCCATTCAGTTATTGAACACCTATTCTTGTTTTCATAAGAGTTTTAGTTGACTGTGTATCCAGTCTTCTGGGACACGTTTTTGTATCAAACATGTTTTGATGGAAACTGAATATTTTGCTAGTTTCTCCCTTTAAGAATTTCAAGGCATCGGAATCATGTGATTTGTCTGGACCTTGTGAGATCTTCTCAGTTCACTTACATGTTGCTTATTTTGGGCTTCTAGTGCTTCTGTGAGAACGTGTTGGAACAAGTGACATACTATAGCAGAAGAACTTTAGGATACCAAAATGGGAACATTTGTGATTGCAATTATGAATATTTGTCATTTCTTGAAACATAATAAACTGTCATAATTACCACACAAATTTGTTTCCACCTCATATCTTAGGAATCTTCCGCTACAGTTTCGAATTGATTTGATTTCCACCACCCCACCCCACCTAATTCCACCCACCCCTCCCCTACCTTGAATTCATCTCTGTGTCAATGCGTTTTTAAATTCCAGATTTTTTTTTCTATCTTTCAAAGCTTCAGTGGAAATGAAAGCAGTTCTATTTACATCTTTGTGTAGGGCAATTGCCAGTGGGTTTTGTTTTTCCTGAAATCCTCCACTCATTAGTTGTTTAATTACATTTCTCTCAGTTTTACCATTCTGAAAGTAGTCAGTTTGTTTGATCTGTTTTCTTTGTGGTTTGAAAATTAACGTAATGATATGACAGGTAGATTATCTCTACTACCATAAAGGAATGTCTGTCCATCTGTGTTTGATGTGGCTGTTGGTGCAATATGTGTGAGGTGTATGGTACTGACAATATCTCCTTTTCGTGTCTTTGAGTGCTTTAGAGACGTAGTTAATAAGGAATCAAGGAGGATTCTACCTCCTTTGTTGTTGTAGTGCTTCTTGAGGGTTGTTGTCTTACTGATGTTCTGTAATGGACAGCGTTTAGATCTCCAAGTCATACGTCGGCATCTTCAAGTCATTGGTCAATTTTCTAACATTTGATTCAGTCTCTTTTAAATATATAACTTGTGTGGTGAATCATGCACTGAGTAGTGTAGACTGTTGTTATTGCCATGGACCTGTTAACATACTGGTGCTGTCATGCCAGCTTTCTAGATTTATCTTGGATGCTTTATTGCTGTTTTGTATTATCATTTTCCTTTACTTAATCTTCGACGCTATAGTTTGTATAACGAGAGGAGAGAGAGAGAAGAGAGAGAGAGAGAGAGAGAGAGAGAGAGAGAGAGAGAGAGAGAGAGAGAGAGAGAGAGAGAAGAGAGAGAGAGAGAGAGATCATGCATCAGGCTTTGGAAGATGGACGTATTTCCAACTTTAGATGGAAAGAGGTGAGGTATTCCAGAGGCGATGAGAAAGGCCGACAGGTCCAATGGCGTCAATCCAGTACCACAGACAGCCAGGAGACAGCCATACAAGACCCTGACCGCCTCATCAAAGACTGCCCGCCGCCTGCGCCAGCCTGGACAACAAGGGGCGAGTTACCAACTTATCAGTTTACATTGCTAGCATCAGGTTATTGGTT
>CM031601.1:17656290-17658790 GCA_018398815.1 Conus ventricosus
CGCACGCACGCACGCACGCATGCACGCACGCACGCACGCACACACACACACACACACACACACACATACATACATACATACATCATGTATCCATTATCCATCCATGAATGAATACAAACATACTACAATCAGTCAGACAGACAGAAAATTAACACAACAAGAGATGTCACGAATGATTTCATAATCTTGCAAAAAAAAAATCCATGCATTTGTGGGACACCCAGTACTTAAATAGGATGATACGAGAACTTTTGCACACAGTCCATAAAACTGGAGCTATAGTCCTTGAACATTTCAAGACAAATCAATGAAAACAGAATAGAAATAGACTCCCTCTACATAGTCACCAAGAATACCACCATCAGCCTCAGGGTCCATCTTGTTGAAGAGATCATTCTTTGAGAAACAATCGCCACCCAGCTCCTTTCCCCGACTCTTCCTTTTCATTCAACTCCAGCAGGGCAGTTCGAATGATCTTGAAGCTTCGTTGCTCTCTGCTGTGTGCTTTTCTCCTCGTGTAATCACTTAGTCCTCTTACATGTGAAGCATTCTGCTGTAAAATTCAGGGACCAGTTAGTTCGTGCTCAGTCTCACACATGGACTGCCTTCAGCCCACATGTTCTCCTTAGAGACGTGAAGACAAGTCCGAATTGAACTGCACGTCAATAGAGTGGAGAAGAATAGAGAGCAAAGAATGGTGTTTGAGAGATGGTGTTAAATGGACTTGCAGTAGTCAATGCAGGAGAGAGAGGGAGAGAGAGAGAGAGGAGAGAGAGAGAGAGAGAGAGAGAGAGAGAGAGATGAGAGAGAGAGAGAGAGAGAGAACTGATTGATTGATTGATCTTTAATACACAAGGATGGAGATTTTAGGCCAAAGCCTAGTCTTACAATCTGTCCTTGTCATGCATACATTATTTCAGCACATATCATTCATACTGACAATTCAACATAGCAACATGGTAATCTAATTCTACGATGATAAGCAAACTATTCAAAAAGCACTAATGAGATGGGGGATGGTAAAACAGAAGGAAACTTACAAACAAACAAACACAACTACAGAGAGAGAGGGCAGAGGAGGGTGGGGAAGAGAGAATGGTAGGTAGGGTGAGGAGAAAAGGGATGGTAGACAGAGTAGGAGTGGGGATGAGCGATTTTAACGGAGTAGGTTTTATGTTTAGACGATTTATTCAAAGTATGGTTCACAGAAGACTTTGCGAATGGGCGCTTATCATTGTAATAGAATGATTTAATTACTGGGACATAAAATGTTTATGCAAATGTTCCTTGAAAAGTTTTAAAGTATTCATGTTTTGGAGAGAGAGAGAGAGAGAGAGAGAGAGAGAGAGAGAGAGAGAGAGAGAAGAGAGAGAGAGAGAGAGAGACAGACAGAGACAGAGACAGAGACAGACAGACAGACAGAGACAGAGAGACACAGAGAGAGAGAGCCTGGTCCCAAGTTCAGATAAAACAGTAGATTTCGAACGATCGTGCCCCTGTGTTCGTGAAATCTAATGAGCGTCATCCAACAGGACTGCCAACCATTACACAGACATCAAAGACCCTGACCGCCTCATCAAACATTGCCAGCTGCTGGTGCGGGACTGGAGAGGAGGGAGCGGGGTAACAAACTTAACAGGCAGCACTTTGGGGCACTGGTGATTTATGTACAACACAGATGAGAATGAGTGAGAGGTGAGGGGGGGGGGGGGGTAGAAAATGGGACTTGGTGGTGGGGGTAGTAGTAAGCAGTCTTCTCAGTTTTCTTCTGCTGGAGTGGAAGCGCTCAAACCTTAAGTCATTTAACAGAGCTAACGTTCTGCCTTGGCTTAAGGCTGTGTCAGGCTAATTGACATAGGCTAGAACACCAAGGCTACATCAAAATGTTGTTATGCTCTGCATAGTTATGCGGGGATTGTCTTCAGTTGTGACAAGCTCCTAGCATAACATTATCAGTCTCTAAAATCCCCCGAAGTCGGAGTGTGGCTGCCCATGTGGCGGGGTAATCAAAAACGGTCACACACGTAATGTTCTCATCCCCAGCTGATGCATTTGTACCATAGTGTTCAAGTACTTCGGCTGTTTGGATGATCCCTGGAGTCTTTTAGCCAGGGTACGACAACAACAACAACAACAGCTAACGTTTATTTTCTTTGGCATTTGTCCTGTTGTTAGATCTAGATTAAGTGATCTAAGGTCAAATGTATCACTTTTTCTGAATTTTTTTTTTATAGCTGCGTTTTCAAAAGCATTGAAAATTAAACAATGAAGAAGACGTTGTTTTTGGTTGTGTGTGTGGTGTGTGTGTGTGTGTGTGTGTGTGTGTGTGTGTGTGTGTGTGTGTGTGTGTGTGTGTTTTGTGTGTGTGTGTGTGCATGCACCCGTGTGCGCGCGTGTGTGTACGTGCGTGCGTATGTGTGTGCTTGCCTGCGTCCACGCGCGCTTTTGGGTGCGCTCATCCTCTTGGTAGATTGACTATTTCCCTGACATGACCAGTTGT
>CM031601.1:17663790-17665842 GCA_018398815.1 Conus ventricosus
GTGTGTTTGTGTGTGGTGGTTTTTTGGTTGTGGTTTTGTGTGTGGTGTGTGTGGGTGTTTTTGTTTGTTTGTGTGTGTGTGGGTTGTGTGTGTGGGTTGTGTGTGGTTGGTGTGGTGTGTGGTGTGGTGTGTGGTGGTGTGTTGGGTGTGTGTTTGTGTGTGGGGGAGAAGAGAGAGAGAGAAAAAGAGAGAGAGAGAGAGAGAAGAGAGAGAGAGAAAAAGAAATACTTTTTTTATATTTTTTTCTCTTTCCCGACTCTCAACCCGGGGGGCGAGCTTGATGCCCCCTGATGTTGGGGCTAAGCTTGATAAAACTTTGGGGGGGACAGCTTTTTTGGGTCACCCTTTCTTTTTTGACAGGTTATAAAACTGGACGTTTTTTTGGGTTTTTTCCCCTTTAACTGGTTTTTCAAGCCATCACTACCACACCTCACATTAACAACAGCTTTTAAAGAAAGAGAGGAGAGGAAGGAAGAGAAAAGAGAGGAAAAGAGAGAGAGAGAGAGAGGAAAAAAGGGGAGAGAGAGAGAAGAAGGAGAAAAGGGGAGAGAGAGAGAGAGAGGGGGGGGGGGGAGGGGAAAGGGGGGGGGTGGGGGTGGGGTTGGGGGTTCCAACACTTAAAAATTTGCATGAATTTTGCCTGAACATTGGTTGCTTTATTCTTCCTTGCATACTTTTGTGGCACCATAAAGTTAGAGCCTACTTTTAGCTTTTTGGTTTTATTTCGTTTCTTCTTTTTTAGTTCGTGCGGCGTGCGGTGTTTTTGAAAAAAACTTTACGCTTGTTTCAAAAATTTTAGTATAAGAATTGTTTTTTGTTGGGGCCCTCCACTGAATAAAATGAAATGAAAAAGCTCTTGCAAAAGAACAGCAAATGGAAACGCTGAAAATTTTTATAAAAAATCCCTTAGAATTTTTTCCCCTTGAATTAATCCAAATTAGAAAAGTATATACATAATTAGAAATTAGTCCCAAAAATGGGGACTTTTCCATTATGCCCCGAGGGGACATTTTTAGATTTAAATTATAAAATTAAGGCTGAATATTTGGAACACTAAATTTTCTCATGGTGTTACTTGTTCTGCAAAGAAAAAATTTGTGCGCGCACTTTTTTGAATCTCAGGTTGCCTCGCTCTATAAAAGGAAAGGTTTGAGATGAATAACTTTGATAAGTCATACTCTCTTATAGCTTCATGGTTGCTGAAATTCCATGGTTTTATTTCGTTCACGGGTTTGCACAATTTTTTTGTAAAGACCCAAAAATTTTGTGAAACCCTAAGGATTTCATTATGAAAAATTTTCATGACAATGTGCTTTGCATGTACTAGGTAATTGGTGTAAAGGGTTTTTTTTTCCTTTTTTTTTTTTCAACAAGTGTCAAATATTTTTGGCGAAAAAAATTAAATAAACCACTAAAACGAATGAAAGGGGGGGGGGTGGGGGGGGTTTTTGGGGGGAGAGGTGGGGGGGTTTGGGCAGGGATAAAAAAAATTCCCCAAATCTTTTAAAAAAAAATTTTTGCGCCAAAAATGCCTCTTCTCCTCTCTCTCTCTCTCTCTCCCCTCTCCTCCCTCCCCTCTCTCTCCTTTCCCTTTTCTCTCTCTCCCCCGCCACCACACCCCACCACCCCCCCCCCCCACCCCCCAACCCCACCAACCCCCCCACCACCACAAACCCCAAAAACCCCCCCCCGGCCCCCCCGCCCTTAAAAAAACCCCCCCCCACCACCCCCCCCCCAAACCCCCCACCCCCCCCCAAAACCCCCCCCCCCCCCCCCCCCCCAAAAATTTTTTAAACTTAAAAAAAAAAATTAAATTTTTTTTTCCCCTTTTTCCCTTTTCCTCTTTAAAAAATTTTTCCCCTACTTCGTCTACTTTTATCCTTCCCTCCTTAAATTTTTTCTTCTAAAAAATTTTCTTTTCCCAAACTTAAACCCCAAAAAAAAAAACCCAAAACCCAAAAAAACCCCCCCAAAAAAAAAAAAAGGGTCAAAATTTTTGGCAAAAAACAGGGTTTTTTTTTCCCCCCAGGGAAAAAGGGAAAAATAAAAAAA
>CM031601.1:17666842-17674342 GCA_018398815.1 Conus ventricosus
CACAAAAATCCCATCTTCGCTTAACACATCTCGTCTCTCCTCTACTCTTACCGTCCCTCAAATTCTACCCATCGCTGTTTAATCTAGTTATGTCGCTGTAACCAAACGTAAAGCTAATCGTCAATGTGACTTCAGAGAGTGCAAACGATAAGAATTTGTCTTGAAATTCTGAAGGATTGGCGGCCATGGGTAGGGATCTCTAGCATGCGTGGGAAAAGGTGTCTGTTGGGGGGGGGGGGGGGGGGGGGGGGGGGGGGGGGGGGGGGGGGGGGGGGGGGGGGGGAGAAGAATTAAAAAAAAGACAGTGCAATGAAAGTCAGCCTCTGCCATTTATTGACAGGGCAAAAGGTCACATCAGGGAAGACAGTAAAGCAACCTTCGTGATAAGGTCAATAGATTAGGTTGTGTTGTAAAGTGATTTGGGTTTCTCTGTCGTCTGTCTGTCTGTCTGTCTGTCTGTCTGTCTGTCTGTCTGTCTATCTGTCGGTCGGTCGGTCGTCGGTCGTCGGTCGGTTGGCTCTCTCTCTCTCTCTCTCTCTCTCTCTCTCTCTCTCTCTCTCTCCTCTCTCTCTCTCTCTCTCTCTCTCTCTCTCTTCTCCTCTCTCTCTCTCTCTCTCTCTCTCTCTCCATCTCTCTGCACGTAACAGAGAGAAACAGACAGACAGAGAGACAGAGAGACAAAGGGACAGGGGGCAGGTCTTCCTGTACTCGGGAACACTTTTTTGTAGGTGAGACTTTCAGCAGACGTAACATGAGAATCCATTATAGGGGAAAAACACCATCGTCTGGGTTGGAGCCATCACTGAAAAGTCACCAAGCTGAAGTCGTGAACCGTGGTTCTGTCTCTGCAATACGTTCCTTTCCGCCATAGCCCACTGCAGTCAAATGCACAAAGCTAAAAATTCTACCTACTGTCTGGCAACAAAGTGTTCTCTCTCTCTCTCCTCTCTCTCTCTCTCTCTCTCTCTCTCTCTCCTCTCTCTCTCTCGTCTCTCTCTCTCTCTCTCACTCTCTCTTTCTCTCTCTCTCCTCTCTCTCTGTCTCCTCTGTCTCTCTGTCTCTCTCTCTGTCTCTCTCTCTCTCTCCTCTCTCTTTCTCTCTCTCTCTCTCTCTCTCTTCACTCTTCTCTCTCTCTCTCTCTCTCTCTCTCTCCTCTCCTCTCTCTCTCTCTCTCTCTCTCTCTCTCTACTCCTCTCCCCAACTTGATTCCTCCAAGTAGGCACTTGCTCAGGTCAGGTCCATGAACGTGTTTTGATTGTTTGTATTGTGATGAGGTCGTTATAGGGTCAGATTACATCAGCTTTGATGCATGTCTATAACACAGATTAAAGAGTGGCAGAACTGACTTTAACGTGACTTCTGTCGTGGCTATAAACAATATTACTCGACTGACAACATTACCCCAAATACAAAATGTTCCATCTCCATTTACTAACTTAAGCATCTGTGATATCTGTATGCCAGTATGCCTTTGTTTACTTGCACTTGTATGCTAATGCTCAAGAGTGTAAAGCAGCGTTTGCCTCATACGTCGGGAATTAATTCTGAGGATAAGTCTGAATTTTAATATGACTTTCCTTCATTCTGGCATAACAATCCACCCTGCTCTCCCGCACTGAAATTAACGTACAAATCGTTACTTTTTATGTCAGCAATGCACTAATCTTATTCTGGCATGCATCGTGTTTTTGGTTTCGTTTTTGTTTGTTTGTTTTCAGATATGAACATGACTGTTCTGAGAACTAAACAGAAAGGAAACTTGCAACAAGGCACTGAGCTTGTTTTGTGAGTTTCTTCTTTTCTTCATTTCTTTATTTATTTATTCATTTGGGTTTTTTCCCCCTTTTTTCTGTTTGTCTTTCTTTCTGTCTTTCTTTAGTTGTTTGTTTGTTTTTTAATTGTTGCCGTCTCACTTTCTGTGCGATATCAGTGGCATGATACTCATGTCATTCATTTGGGCTCCTATTTCTATAGCCACACTGAGGTTCCTTCTGTTGCAGTCCCACACCTGCAGTCTACAGCTCAATCAGTGCCAGGGCATCATCAGGAAACCCAACTGAAGAGACGCTGCACTGCTGCTGAATAGATTTGGTGGTGTTCACCGATGCCTGTCCTGATCCAGCGTACGTATGATCCCCTCATTTTACATGGAAATAATTGTGTCTTAAAAGGCTAAGAAAGGATTACTGAAATGCCGCTTCTACAGTCATCAAAATTTTCATCCCCCCCCCCCCCCCCCCCCACACACACACACACACACAACACCACCTCTCCTCTATTGAAGGAACAGGTTTCGAGAAAAGACAGACACTACTGGCCCAAACCTGACTGATGTTACCACTCAGCGCCAGCAGGACAGTATCAGTAACTGGAGGCTAGAATAGCTCAGGCGGTATAGCACCAGACCTTGGTGATCCTGGGGTTGCGGGTTCGAATCTCTGCCAGGCCGTTTTGGTACTCGGGGATTTTCCCCTCCGAGTGAACATCGGTTCTGACTTCATTTCCCAAACAGTCCTTCGAATGAAACTATAAACCGAGATACCTTGTGTGAACGCATGCATAGCATCTTGTACACACGTAAAATCTCATTACCAACGTTGGAAAGAGAAGGCCCGTTGACCATTGGCATGGATGACACGTTACGCATAGCATGCACTCTGCATGAGAAAGGGAAAGAATGAGGGAAATAAGGAAATTGAGTGAACAATATGGACCGGATGACACGGGAAACGACTACATGAAGCGCCGGCAGGCAGTTCTTCAGTCGGTACTACCCAGGTAGGCAGCCCGTTGCGTACACGAGAGCGTGGATTGTCAGAGCCGAGAACCTTTGGCAAGGTGCTTTATAAATGCTATGTTATCATCATCATCATCATCATCATCATCATCATCATCATCATCATCATCATCATCATCATTATTATCATTATTATTATTATTATTGTTATTATCATCATCATCATCATCATCATCATCCTCATCATCATCCTCATCCTCATCATCATCATTATTATTATTATCATTATTATTATCATTATTATTATCATTATTATATTATTATTATTATTATCATCATCATCATCATCATGAACTTTGGCAGATTTCAGCTGGCTACTTTTCTCCTTGTGGGATCAATCGGGCCCTGTCACAGGTGAAGCATTCTCCCTTAAAGTACGCAGACCAGTCAGCATTGGAGCACAAGTGGGTCTGCCTTCAAACGACAGACTCTTCCCTCTTAGACATGGGAACAAGTCGAGATTGAACCACACGTCAGTGGTAAAGAGCGCACATTGGGGCAACAGAAAAGGCGGGTACATCAAGATAACCTGAAAGTCGTTAACACGGTAGATGAAGACAGACAGACAGACAGACAGACAGACAGATAAACACACAGACAGGTAGAGAGAGACAGAGAGATGTCCCAAGTGTAGCCTAATACAGTAAGCACACCACAAGCAATCACATACATTAGCAGATCCAGGACAGCCCGGACACAGACATCAAAGACCCTGACCGCCTCATCAAGCACTGCCCGCCACTTGTGCCTGACTGGAGAACAAGGGGCGAGTAATCACATCAGCAGACGACAGTTAGATCATCAGTTATTGATTTTATCGAGAGTCACTGAGCCGGGACAGGAAGTCTCTTAAATTCCACCCCTCTTTGTTGATCAATTGTTTTTTTGTTTTTGCTTTTTACAGTTGCACTTTCCAGAAGCTCGGAACAACATTCGGCAACGTTGAACATCTACAGAGTGCACAGGAATCTGATAATCTGTCTTAAAATTCTACAAGCATGTTCTTTGCAGTCATGGTGTGACATGTCTCAAGCACCCCTAACAAAAAATGGGAGGAGGGGGGGGGGTGAGGAAACACAACAATAAAAGTCAGACTCCGCCATTTATTGATAGCGTGAAAGGTCACATAAGGGAAGACAGAAAAGGAACCTTTACTAATTAGGTCAATAAATTGGGCTGTGTTATTCAGTAGCTTCTCTCTCTCTCTCTCTCTCCTCTCTCTCTCTCCTCTCTCTCCTCTCTCTCTCTCTCTCTCTCTCTCTCTCTGTCCTATCATATCATATTTTGCTTTGACTGTCTGCGCAGATCATATGTTTTTCGTCAGGAGTGTAAGGAAAAACAGGTTAAAACTATACTACTACAAACACCATCTCTTTCTGTCTGCATGTCTGTTTGTCTGTCTTTCTGTCTCTCTGTCTTTGTCTCTGTCTCTCGTCTCTGTCTCTCCTCTCTCTCCTCTCTCTCTCTCTCTCTCTCTCTCTCTCTCTCTTCTCTCTCTCTCTCTCTCTCTCTCTCTCTCTCTCTCCATTCCTCGATGTACACACTGGCTTTATTTCTTAGGGCTCTTTTAGTCCTTAGTAATTTTTAAGGATATTTTAAATCCTTAGTCCTTTTTCTTTGCTGAAAAATGTTACAGCTTCAGTTTCAGATAACGTTTCATTTACTGTAGCTTTTGTTATTCCAGTTACCCATATTTGATTACTTCCCTTCGTTAAACCAAACGGCACGTAAGTCACAAACAAATGCAGTGCATTTCTTTCTACCAAGAAAATTATTGTTTTTGATGACGCTTCAAAACCGCCCTGCAGATGCACATCTAAGCAAAAAGATTGCAGCAGAAAATGTGTATGTAGAACGTCTTTTGTTCTCAAGAAACTGCTTGAAAAGATTCTGTAGATAATGTAGACTCACAAATCGATTGCTGTCTGTTATATGAAATGTCATCCAATTATCATCTTTGCCATCCGCTTTTGAAAGAATGCAAGTCGAGCAGAATATGCGGACTCTCTCCATCCTGTTCACTCGATGGTGGTCTACAATGTCTTTCATAGGGCTCATTCATCTTTCTCCCAGAACGATCTGTCAATTCAGCGTGAGTCATCCAACTGGCAGGTTCATTTCAGTCACCATGTATCATGATGGCTCTCCATTCCATGACAGGTTCCTATTTGGGTAATCGGATCTTACTTCCGACGAAACTGTCCCTTCCAATCACGAGATCCAGTCGGAATTGCATCATGGGTCAACGGTTATAGAGACGGTCAAAGAGCGGAAAGTAGGTCAGGGAACAGAGAGTCCAGAATGGAGACAGAGAGGGCGAGAAACAAGACTGAAAAACTCAGTGGGTTTTTTGTTTTTTTTGCAAGGATAGAAGATGACACTATACATACATTTTTGTTTTATCCAATCCTTGCTTTGTATCAGAATACACTACTTAAAGGATGCCGAAAATCATGAGGGGAGAGGGATACAGATACGGATGTTTTTATTCATACGGGCCATGGTCCCTAATGAAGGGGGTGTTGAGATCAAATCGTTTCAAACAGAAATAAGCAAATCATCAAACATCTAGGCATCAACAAGTAAAAGTATACTCGATATTAAACAACATACAACGATCAATGCCTAACTACATGCTATACTTCGAATTTTAAATGCCTTGTACAAGAAAATAGCAAAACATTTTACTGTAGATTCATTTGTAGATGCCATTAGTAATGAAAGTCGAAAGGAAGAAGGATGTCTACAATATTTTTGATGAAGAACTGATTCCTCAGGTCACTTAGAGCGAGGCAGCCCAAACAAAATGAACTTCATTTTCTTCGGCACATTTACAAAGCGAACATGTCGTTCAAGTGTATCATGCTTCTTATAACGATAATAATGAACAGAAAGATCAGAAATACCTAATCTGAATTTTGTCATGATATATTTTAAATGATTATCCATTTCAATAGATAAATATACCGGCACACAATGTATAGATCTGAATTGTCTATAAAAAGCAAATCGGTCACTTTCATGAACGTGACATGACCATTCTTGCCACCTGCACTCTATCAATCTATTCCCAAATGCAGGAAGAAATCCATTTATGTCCCCAACGTTCTGTTATAGCCAACATAGCCAAATCCAGTTTACGTAATTTAGTCCTCACACTAGAAACCCAGTTTCTTTTCCCTCTACCATCCAAATCATACAACATATTATATGCTTTCCTGGGCAACCTTGAAATTTCCAATTGAGTTATTTTTAACCAATGACGTATGCAAGCTGTCGCAAAATTCAAATATATTGGATATCTGTTTACTTCGCCATAGACTAAATCATTAGGTGTTCGCATGCTCACTCCTAGAAACTTTTTCAATGCAAATAAATGGACACTTTCACAATAAACAGCAGAATCATTAAAAACCCCAGATTTCAGCTCCATCCTGAGCGATGGGCTGTACCTGAGAATCGAACAATTTTATAAAAATGAAATATAAGGGGAGAGAGAGAGAGAAAGAGAGAGAGAGAGGAGAGAGAGAGAGAGAGAGAGAGAGAGAGAGAGAGAGAGAGAGAGAGAGAAAGAGAGAGAGAGAGAAAGAGAGAGAGACAGAGACAGAGAGAGAGAGGCAGAGACAGAGACAGAGAGAGAGAGAGACAGAGACAGAGACAGAGAGAGATAGAGAGAGAGAGACAGAGACAGACACAGAGAGAGAGAGTTCCTCGTCTCAAATATTGAGAGTAGGATTTAGAGTGTCGTTTAGAAGAAAGCGGTCGTAAGACTGGCAGAATGAATAAGAGTCAACCAGCAGTACAGACAGACAGAATTCAGAGCACAGGGACAATAAAGGGCAAGTCACCAGCTTAACAGTCACACTTCTCATATAGGCTGTGGATGTCCTCAAGACCCTTTCCATCGGAAACACCCTCCCTGGCATTATTATTATTGTTGTTGTTATATTATTATTATTATTATTATTATTATTATTATTATTATTATTATTATTATTATTATTATTATTATTGTCGTCATTATTATCATTATTATTATCATCATCATCATTATTGATATTATTATTATTATTATTATTATTATTATTATTATTATTATTATTATTATTATTATTTATTATTATCGTCCAGCAATACAATGAGAAATATCAAGATTTTTAATGCTCTCTCTCTCTCTCTCTCTCTCTCTCTCTCTCTCTCTCCTCTCTCTCTCTCTCTCTCTCTCTCTCTCTCTCTCTCTCTCTCTCTCTCTCTCTCGCTCTCTCTTCAGTAGGCAGAACCTCAAGGAGAGCGTGGCGCTAGATCTTTAAAGAGTACACACACACACACACACACACACACACACACACACACACACACACACACACCACACACACACACACACACACACACACACTTCCTCTATAAGTCTGCTGACTCTGCATACAACCCAAGGCAATGTTTATGCAGACTTGCCTCTAATTCAACCTTTTATTGTGTAAAAAAAAATGCACCCTCTTATCAGCACAAGCTAGATTAATGTGGTCTTTGAAGGTTAGAGGAAAGAAAGGAATCTTGTCTTATTCTACATCGCCATTACTTTTTTTATATGCTACATAAATAGTTACGTCCTC
This sequence comes from Conus ventricosus, assembly GCA_018398815.1. Taxonomy (NCBI): domain Eukaryota; kingdom Metazoa; phylum Mollusca; class Gastropoda; order Neogastropoda; family Conidae; genus Conus; species Conus ventricosus. The sequence goes on from CM031601.1 coordinate 17,674,253, forward strand.
TAATTAGCGCATGGATAGATCGGAATTCTTGCTCTCCTACTCTTAGAGTGGTCAGCAAGGAACATATCAAAACATGATCATGAGACACTG
>CM031601.1:17679342-17681842 GCA_018398815.1 Conus ventricosus
TCGCTGGTGTACTCCGCCGCACCTTGACCTTAGCCTCAACTTAGATATTTCTTACACAGCCATGAAGTTTCCCTTAATCCCATTGTCTAAATAGAATCTGCCATAATTTGTTTACAACTGATAGAAAAGGCTTTCTTAAGATTTGTACTTGCGACATAACTACTCTGTGTTTATTAGATCGGCCAAAGAGGGAATGTTACCTCCCTTGTCTGATGGTTGGACTGTTTGTCTTTCAGCAGGATTTTACCCAAGAAATACTGAGCCTGCTTCAGCTATATTTCATTCAAAGATAGAACGCGATCCCAGGAGAACAAATCAAATTTGGCAGAGAATCACTTCTTCAGATTCAGACCCATGAACAGTTGGCAATAGTATCTTTTTACCCAAAACTCTTGAACCGAAAGTAACGACAGCTGGTAGAAAGATGGAATGGGGCGTATCAATGCACCCATTACATTTTCATGCTATTCGGTACGGATCTTCACTGTGATTTAGAACCCATCCACGGGGCAAATTTCATTTTTGATCGTCTTTGTTTGTTTCAAAGTGGGGTTACTGCCGGCAGAAACTGAAACCAGACCAAAGACAGAATTGCTGTGCCACAGATACAAAAGAAGTTTTAAAAATCAGAAAACAAGTGTTATTTGTTTGATTTTTCGTTCTCTGGCATGTTAATTCTGTCTTTTGGTCTTGTGTGTTTGTTTTTGATAGAAAATACATTTTCATGGAATGTTAAACTTCCCAAAACAAAATTTAGTAAAATCACCCTAGATAATGACAGAATTAAGCTGATCAATACTAGACGGCAAGAAAAAGCCTGACTCTCCCACCCCATCCCCCATCCCGAAAAATATATAAACTGCTTACGCCATAATGTCTGTTAGCAACCGTCTTTAAAATCTAATTTGAAACTGTTACCCTTGGAGTTTTTCATGTTAAAAAATCACAACAGCACGGGTAGTTACTTATTCTTGACTCTAAAGTAATTTTCTACATGGCTGCCAGTTCACTGAGAATTCCGCTTCTTTTATTTCCAAATGATGTGTGTATTTCTCAGTCTAATATTCAAAGTTCATTTTTTAACATTTTTACGGAATGTTTGGATACATTTGTTTCTTATTTCAGGATAAGAATTTTTCTGTCAAAATTATAAGCTTTATAATGCAATATCTTCTAAGTTATATGCTGTAACAAATAATTTTTAATTCATTGCAAAAAGACAGTCTATCATGAGTATCACAGTTTTCTTTTCAATATGCTCAAATTCCTGGAAAAGGAACAAGTGTATCGACGGCTGTACATATAATATTCTGTTGTATCCTTTTCTTCAACACAAGCATTGCATTAGTCATCATCAAGTATAATCGTAATTTCAAAGTGAAATTCTTGACTAAAATCCTGTTCCATAAATTGACTTGATATCATTTGAAAACTTCGTTCTCTATAAACATGTTTTTACCAGCTTATCAATATATTCAGTTGACATCCCAGGTTATGAATTGTGTTATACTGAACCCTTTTATGTTCTCTAACTGCATATTCTTACACCACTTGGACAAATTTTTGAACATGCGCTATTGGTATCTACCAAATCTTTCACAAAAGAATATGATCCTGTGCCCATTTAAATGCAGTGTTATCACTTTTACACTTCTCATTGTGAAATGATGACTAAGTTATAAGTGAATTCCCTCTTTTCGTTTAATTTTATTGCTAAGTTTTTTTGTTTTGTTTTTTTGTGCTGTCCCAACCTCTGCGCCACCTCAGAGGCAGTGCACCCACGCCGCTCATTCCGACACCCCATACACAGCCACAGCCCGGTCGGCCCCGCCACAGCCCCGGCACCGGCAATCCACAGGGAGCAGTCAATGTCAAGTCGTCAAGAGGCAACCCACCGGAGAAGACACTGCACTGCTGCCGAGTCACTTCGGTGGTGTTCAGTGGCGCCTGTTCTGATCTAACATACGCAGGACACCACCTACTAAGCCCCCTACTGACGACAATAATTGCTTAGTCGCGGAGCCGGCATGAGTGAGCTCTCCCTCCGGAGGGCGCCACCACGTCCGTCCAACGACAGCCCCCATGGACTCGATACCGGTGATCCCGACGGAACCAAACCAAGGCCACAGACGTGGAGAGGACATCGAAACTGAGGTCACCATGAGAGCCGAGCATGAAGGGCCACAGAATTTGAGACTTTTTTTTAATGCTGATAGATGAGGATGAGGATGATTAAGATGATGCTACGGAATTCCATTTCTGTCTGAGACTACATGACAGGGCTGTACTCTACGCTTCCTTTCATAATATATCCCGGCGTCAACAAGGCCCGAGAGATACATGCACCTGCAGTGTTGGTCAGGAAATTTCAGCAACACTCTCAGAAACGCATCCATTAAGTGGATGAAACTCGACTGTGTGGTCCCAGTCTTCCCAACTGAGTCCGCAGCAAACTCAACTCTGGGTAGGAGCCGGTCGGGGCAGAAAAACCCACATGACT
>CM031601.1:17684342-17689342 GCA_018398815.1 Conus ventricosus
TTGGGTAATGGGGGTGTGGAGGACACACACAAAAACAAACAAACAGAATTTTAACATTATTACGTCATTTCTTAACACATAGATAGAATGAACATAACGCAATTCTACTGGCGGAAAATACAGTTCGAAGATGAAAGTTAAGATAGCTTCTTACTCCTGTAGCAATAAAGTTATTTACCATTCCAAAAATTGTTGCCTCTGTCTCATGGCTTGAAATATAAACTTGGAAACTAGAAGGGACAGTGTTTTAGATTCTCCATCCAATAATCGTTCCAGTGGCATATTCATTCTTTTAGCAAAATACCTACTTCTCTGTATTGTATACAGAGGGCAATGATACAAAAAGTGCCGTTCATCCTCTATACAATTTTTACAATATGGACAGTATGACTGTGTAACATCTTCCCCATATCTATTCATATTTTGTTAATTGGTAGCACTCCACATCTAATTTGAGTTAGAGGTACGCGGGAGCAGAAAATATCTATCTTGTTTAAATAACAACACAGAGTTAGATTAGCTTTAATCGAATTATACAGGCTGTATCTTTCCTTATCTCTAATTGTGCTGGACCATTCTTGAAAAAACATGTCAATCAAACGTTGCTTAAATTCACTTAAGAACACATTAATGCTCCCAACGCCTTGGTTCAACCAGACTTCATAAAATCCTGCGTTTGAAAGCATTTCTCTAATTTCTGTTGCCCAGCATCGTTTACCGTTGTTATCCATTGACAACATCAAGTACGCCTGCTTAGGTAATCTATCATCATCCATATTCAGCAGTCTAAACCAGTACTTAATGCATCTTATACGTGAATTAACAAACAACGGATATCGTCCTAATTCTCCATATATCATTTTGTTTGGAGTCTTTAATGGTACTCCTAGATATCTTTTGCATGCTAATAAATGTACTTTCTCAAGACTTTCTAATCTCTTAAAACCCCAAATTTCTGAAGAATACAAGAAGACAGACTGAACCTTAGCATCAACAAATCTAACAAATATTTTAGGTGACATTTCTTTGCATTTTCTGAAAGCTTGACAAAGCCAGTAAAACGCCTTTTTTCCCTTTGCAACTAAATCATTTGTACCAAGTTTTAGACTCATCATCGTAGTGAAAATAAACCCTAAATAGCAGTAGGTATTAACAATTTCTAGCGCTTTGCCCTCGTAAAACCATTTTTCGCATTGCCCTAAATAGCCTCCCTTCCTATACACCATTATTTTAGTCTTGTCTTTGTTAACTGTCAACTTTAAATTATCACAACATATCTTTAGTGAGTTTAGCTAAGATTGTAAACCCCGTGGAGTAGTTGATATCAAGACCACGTCGTCTGCAAACAACAAAATGAATAGTTCGAGAAAAGTGGGTAACATTTGCACACCATGGACACCTGTATTATTAATATGGTTTGCTAACTGGTTAATAAACAAGGAAAACAAAGTAGGACTCAGGGTACAGCCTTGTCGTACACCTGTTGGGCAGTCAAAGAAATCAGAAAATTCATTGTTTACACGGACACAAGAAACCAACGATGCACACATACTTTTTAAAGCACTATAGAATTTTCCTCTTATACCTTCATTATATATTATCTGTAACAACTTCTCATGATTAACCGAATCAAATGCCTTTTTAAAATCTATGAAACAAACATACAGTTTCTGTCTTCTTTTGTTAAAGCATTTCTGGACTAAACTATAAAGACTGATATTTGATCGACAGTTGAATATTTTTTTTCGGAATCCTGCCTGATTTTCAACTATTTTACTATCATTTTCCATCCATGCGCTTAATCGGTTATTCAGGATAGACGTATAGCACTTACACGAGACATTAATGAGTGATATTCCTCTGTAATTATCTGGTTGGTCATGGTCTACCTTTTTAAAGATTGGTATCACAATTGCTTTTTGACCATTCAAGTGGATAATGCCCAGAATCAAACACTTTGTTAAAAAGCCTAGTTAGAAATTTAACAACCTTATCACCTCCTGCTTTTAACATCTCTGGTACAAGTCCATCTAAACCTCCTGATTTTCCGTTGTTCAATTTCTTTATTGCTTCTATAACTTTTTTTTCTGTGATCTCTTTGTTTAAAATGTGATCACTAGCTTCATTTATATCATTATCAATAATACTCTCGTCATCGTTAAAGTCGTGTCCCTGTTGGAAGACACCCTGAAAATACTTAAACCAGTCATCTTAAGCTTATCTTTTCACTAGCCTTCGTTTTTTGTTTTCCATTACCAAGCTTCTTTATTTCTCTCAAAACTCTGATGGTTTGTTTACATTTGCAGCTAAGGATTCTGCTGTGTTTCTGCGAAATTCTCGTTTCTTTCTATTAAGCAATTCTCTGTATGCTTTTTTCTGCTGAGTATATTTTTGTCGATCTTCAATTTCACTTTTCTTTTTGCGTTTTTTGCTTCTCCTAAAAACCCTTAATAACCTTCTACATTTAGCCCTTGTATCTCTACATTCTTGGTCAAACCATGCACCTTTAATATTCTCCAAAGATGCATAGCATTTATTAACCATACAGTCTGCAGCACTTCCCAAGCACTCGTTAAAAACTTCTAACCCATGATCTATATCAACATCTAATTTTTGTGTAGCAGCTTCTAACCCACTAACAATGTCTTCACTATCAATCTTGGTTACATATTCATGTTCTTTTCCTTTGTCCCAAACAACCTTAGTAATAGGATTTGCCTTCTTGTCAGGTTTTTGGTCAGGTGTCTGGTTGACATCAGACTCTACGAAAATTGATAATGTGATCGGTTAAATGATCAGAATCTACCATATCTGAGACAGACACGTAGTTCCAACAAAATCTGTATAAGAGATCGGTAGAGGCGATGAAATAATCAACAAGACTGGAGCCTGCACCCGAAATGAAGGTACAACTGTCATCAAAACCAAAAAGGTCCAGACCATTAAGAATAAGGCAATCAAAAATATTACAAAAGTCAATGAGTTGTTCGCCAAAGAAATTAATTCAGGGTCTTGTGAGTGTCTTTTAAACTGTTTTACTTATTTCACCCAAGTCTCTTCCTTCTTCCGACAAGCTGAAAACAATATTCCTGTCAGCAGTCCTGGAATTGAAATCTCCACATATCAAAACATAAAAGTCATCATAAGAATCGTGAAGATCTAGTATGCATTTCTCTAATAAGTCTAAACCAAATCCGTTGGCTTCAGATTTCCACGATGGCGAGTCATATGGCGGAATGTATGAGGCAATAAAGACAACGTCTTTGTCTGTGTTCACAAATCCTCTGGACAGTTTCAAAATGACAGTATTACTAACATCACTGAACACTCTTTCAATGAAAGGCAAAAAACATTTTTAACTAACACCACTACACCCCCTGAAGGTCTACCGTGTCTTGACAATTTTTTGCTTTTGACGAGAATATGCTAAAGTCTACAAATACATTTTCATCTATTTCAACATCCATAAAGGTTTTCAGTTAGACACACGAGGTCATGCTTTTGAATAAATTTGATAAAAGCACTATCACCTAATTTCGACTGCAAGCCACATACATTATAATTGAGAAAAGCGATGGGTGACTGATGCATTGGCATTGAATTTTGCGCAAACTGGTCGATATTTAGGGCGCGTCCATCGCGTCCATGTGCCCGGCCATTTCCCTATTCGTTACTTCGTTTCCTGATGGTTCTGCTGATGACGAAGGTTTTCTTGGGTTGTCTTTATCCGTTCTATGGTCATTGTCTGTTCTAGCAGACCTAAAGACTTCTAAAATGCTGGTCTGGTTCGGGGATCGCTGCGGTGTTGTCCGGGAGCATTGAGCACGGCTGTCATCCCGGTCTTTGCTGGACCGCTTGAGTTTTGCAGCTTGTCTGGTTCTGGGGCATGATTGACGTGGGAAGTCTTTGGGGCAGAGTCTGCATTCTCCTTCTCCTCCTCATCTTCTGGACCAGACAGTTCGCGTTATCGTCACTCGGTTCGTTCAGTTCTTCCTCATGAAGTTCGACAGACTCAGGTAGAGTGGATTGGTCATGGTTCAGTGGTTGTTGACGATGTACTGGTTGTCTGTGAAAAACTCGTTGATCTGTTTGAAAAATTTGTTTTTCTTGAGGTATCTGCCTCTGCTCCGCATCTTTTGTTGATTCTTGTTGCACCCCAGTCTTTTCTTGATCCTGCTTTTCACCAAACTTTTCATCATCTTCCCTTGTCAAATGTTTCCCTTGTTGCCCTTGGTTCTTCATGTGCTGACGTTCTCTTTGAGGTCTAGATTGTTCTTGCTGGTTTTGCCAAGATTGTGTTTGTGTCTTTGAGAGGCTTTTTCATTGGTTTGCCGACACTGTTCATTTTGCTTTGGTTGATTTACATGTTGCTTTTCATTCTGCTCGTTTTGAGATGCCTTCTGAGTACTAGTACTTTGCTGATTTCCACTCTGGTGAGTAGGTGACCGACGTGAGGTGGGCAAGGCACTGAATTCTTGGGATGTTTTCCAGGAGACTTGTGGGCGAGTTGTCAGACCTTACGGCCATGTTCTTTCTGTTCATGAGTGGTGGCCATTGCTCAGGATTTAACAATGGGGATTGATCTTCAACTCGTTGCCTCTGGACTGATGGGTTAACAAGGAAGGGACTCTTTTCTAGTTGTTGTTGAGAGGGGACAAAAGGAAAGGGTTGTCTTGTTTGAAAGAGGAATGGAGGTGCACACGCAAACTGGTTTTCCACATGTTCAGACTGAGGAGGGCCATACGGAAATCGTTCTTTCTCTTGAACAGAAAGATAGGACATTTCATGTGACCGTTTTGTGACTTGAATAGATCCCGGAGGAACACGGGGAGTCTGTTCCACCACTAGCTGTTGATGCCTAGAGAGGTTTTGTCTCCTGTGTGGGGGGAGTAAATCATCATCACATGAGCGCTGAACTTCATGGATATTAGAATTGAGAGTGGGGGAGTAGGGGAAGCCCTCGACGTAGATTTTTCCGTTCCTGAATACTGGCACTCTAC
>CM031601.1:17694342-17696842 GCA_018398815.1 Conus ventricosus
CTATGCTTACTCCTGTGTGGTAGAGTGGAAACCCCTGGGGAGGCCCGAACGTTATGATATGGGGTGCAATTGGCATTAACCACGCCATAGGACCAGTCATCTTTCAGAACATTGGTCCTGGTTGCGGACAGGGTGTCAATGCACAGCGCTACATCCACCAGGTGCTCAGACCCCATGTCGTTCCTTTTTTGAGCAACACCTAAACTGGACATTCCAACAGGACAATGCAAGACCACACACAGCCAGGGCCACCCAGCAATTTCTTCAGCATAACAACGTCAATGTACTGCCCTGGCCAGCCCTCAGTCCCGATTTAAACCCAATAGAACATTTTTGGGATGAACTTGGCAGACGGTTGGACCTCCTGCGTCCACGACCAGCAACAGCGGCTCAACTTCACCAGGCCATCGTCCATGTGTGGGCTGGTGTGCCAAGGGGACGCATCAACCACCTGGTCCACTCAATGAGCCGCAGGTGGCAAGCAGTTGTCCATGCAAATGGTGGCCACACACGGTATTAGGACTTCAAGCTGGTTTGTCACGTGACCTTGGATTTTCCACACAAAGACATATTGCTGATGACATTTTCACACATTACCGGTGTAATGAATCAAATCACGTTGAATTCTCGCTTCCACTCTGTACAATTGTGACCAATAAAATTCGCCCCTAACCTTCAGCTTGTTTTGCTTTCGCGTTTTTTATGGAAGTCAGTATACTACGATCTGCAGCTTCACTTCAGTTAACAGTTAACATGTCAAAAAGCAATATAATTGTGTTTAGAAAGGGTGGGTGTTTAGGAATTAGAGAAAAATGGACTTGTAATGGAGTGTTGTTGCCTGTGGGCAACGCATATACATATTTAGGAATATTTTTTTCAACAAAATTAAGTTTTATTTTTGCATGCAGAGATCTTGCCAGTAGAGCTTAGCGTGCACTACTGTGTATCATGCAACACTTATCAAAGTTAGAAAACCAATCTTTAAAACTGTTAAATAAAATTGTTTGATCCTCAGGTACAGCCTATCGCTTAGCATGGAGCTGAAATTTTGGGTCTTTATGATTTTGCTGTTTATTGTGAAAATGCCCATTTCTTTGCATTGAATGTTTCTAGGAGTGAGCATACGAACACCTAACGATTTAGTCTATGGCGAAGTAAACATTATATCCAATATATTTGAATTCTGCGACAGCTTGCATACGTTATTGGTTGAAAATAACACAAATGGAAATTTCAAGGTTGCCCAGGAAAGCATATATGTTGTATGATTTGGATGGTAGAGGGAAAAGAAACTGGGTTTCTAACGTGAGGACTAAATTACATAAACTTGGATTTGGCTATGTTTGCCTACAACAGAACGTTGGGGACATAAATGGATTTCTTCGTGCATTTAGGAATAGATTGATAGATTGTAGATGGCAAGAATGGTCATGTCACGTTCATGAAAGTGACCGATTTGCTTTTTATAGACAGTTCAGATCTATACATTGTATGCCGGTATATTTATCTATTGAAATAGACGATCATTTAAAGTATATTATAACAAAGTTCAGATTAGGTATTTGATCTCTCTGTTCATTATTATCGTTATAAGAAGCATGATAAACTTCAACTGACATGTCCGCTTTGTAAATGTGCCCAAGAAAATGAACTTCATTTTGTGTTGTGCTGCCCCGTTCTAAGTTACCTGAGAATGGAGTTCATTCATCAAAAATATTGTAGATATTCTTCTTCATTTCCGCAATCATTACTAATGGCTTCTACAAATGAAACTACTGTAAAACCTTGTGCTATTTTCTTGAACAAGACATTTAAGATTCGACGTATGGCATGTAGTTAGGTAATTATTGTTGTATGTTGTTTAATATCGAGTCTGCTTTTGCTTCTGGATGCCTAGATGTTTGATGATTAGCATATTTCTGTCTGAAACGATTTGATGACAACACCTCCTTCATTAGGGGCCATGGCCTGTATGAACTAAATATCCGTATCCGTATACGTATCTCATCATTATATTTGAACCCGACACATGCACCTAGTGTTAGATCAGGAACAAACAGCTGGTGTTGGACCAGGAACAAACTGATGGTGTAGGACCAGGAAAAACAACTGGTGTTGGACCAGGAAAAACAACTGGTGTTGGACCAGGAACAAACAGATAGTATAGGACCAGGAAAAACAACTGGTGTTGGACCAGGAACAAACAACTGGTGTTGGACCAGGAACAAACAGATGGTGTTGGGCCAGGAACAAAGCTGCTGTTGGACCAGGAACAATCTGCTGGTGTGGACCAGGAACAAATAGCTGCTGTTGGACCAGGAACAAATAAACGGTGTAGGACAAGGAACAAACAGCTGGTGTTGGACCATGAACAAACAGCTGGTGTGGACCAGGAACAAACAGCAAGTGTTGGACCAGGAACAATCAGTTGGTGTTGGACCAGGACAAACAGCAAGTGTTGGACCAGGACAAACAGCAAGTGTTGGACCAGGGACAAACA
>CM031601.1:17699342-17714342 GCA_018398815.1 Conus ventricosus
GTGTGTGTGTGTGTGTGTGTGTGTGTGCACGCGAGCACGCGCGAGCGCTTGCGTCAGTGAATGTGTGCGTGTTCACGTGGATTTGTGTGTCCATGTGTGCATGCCTGCGTGCTAGACTGCATAAATGCATACAGAGATTCGTGTGTCTCCCAGAAAACAAAACAAAACAAAAAAGAAAGCTGCGATGTGTAGAAGAGGACAGGCCTATATACGTGCACGCGCGTCAATAAGACGAAGCGAAAGAAAAAGGGAAGAAGAGGTAGCCCACGATCTAACGTGCACATTTTCGCTGCTCGTAAACGGGTAGGAAGGCCAGGCCCTATCAAAATTGCATGACTTTCTTGAGGGTAATCCCTTTTTCTTGGCATTTCGTTCTTCCCGTCCTGACTCTGTGACCCATCTCACCAGCAGAGACACCCCCTTTCCCCCACCCCACCCCCACCCCCGCCCCACTCTCATTCCTCTTCTTTCCCTCCCTCCCTCCCTCCCCTCCTCCCTCCCTCTCTTGCCACCCCTTGTGTCTTCCGTGTGGGCAAGAAGCGTGTATAAAGGGTGGTAGATAAAGACGGCAGAGGGCGAGTGAGTGCGTACGGTAGTGTGGCCAGGGAAATGGTGTGATACCAAGTGGTGTCTGTGGCGACAACTACTGAGAGGAAAGTGGTTGCGCCAACAGGAAAGCACACATGAACAGCCAGCCAAGAAGCGATCGTGGTTTGAAGGGGAGTGGGTACAGGCAATCTATTTTTCCTCTTTTTTTTTTCATGTTTTTTTTTTCTTCTGTCCTTCAGCCTCCTATTTGTCACATAAAAAGAATCGACAGTCTCTCTTTTTTTTAGGTGGGGCCTTCATCCTCCTCGTTTTTCCCCACCTTCTATTTTCTTTTTAAAATAATAAATCTCCAACAAGTAACCACAGCTCTCGCGCACCGTGCAAGTCTGTATGTTCTATTACTAATGGGCATTCTCAGGTGGACTTTTTGATGTCTTGGCGTTAAATACAAGAGTGTCAGAGTGTATTTGTGTTCTATTGTTTGGTGTAGTGACACATTCACTCTGTGTACGCGAGAGAAAAAAAAGAAGAGAGAACGGAACGAAGAACGAAAAGACAGAAAGAAAGAAAAAAAGAAAGAGAAGGAAAGAAAGACAGACAGCAAGAAAGACAGAAAAAGGAAGGAATCAAAGAAAGAGAAGAAGGCAGAAAGAAAGTAGAAGTAATAAATGCGTACGAAAGCAAATGCATTATACCAACTGCGTAAACACACATTAAGTCCCCAACCAGGGTTGCCTGAATGTCACTAAATTTGTAAGCGTTCATGCATTTAAAAACAAAAAAAACTTCCCACTATAGAACTGCACATTTCCCCGCACCATCCTTGAGAGGGCGCAGGCTACCTATAATGTCGGGTAAATGTTGATGTGGAATGTCGGAAACGTAACAAAGAAGATATATTTCCAACGTGAGGCGACTTCAGGCGGAAATCTAAAGAAATTCTAAAAAAAAAAAAAAAAAAAAAAAAAAAAAATGTTTAAGGCTCGGCCAAAAAACGTAGACAAACGAATCACATGGCAAAACACGACGCGTTTCGACCTCTTAGGTAAGATACACAACACTCGGGACAACTCATTTTCGTGGTCCTGGATACTGTGTGTCTTGCCTGAAGAAGACCTAAGAGGTCGAAACGCGTCGTGTTTTGTCTTGTGGTTCGTTTGTCGACGTTTTTTCGGCGGAGCCTCAAAGATTTCGCGTGTGTGTGTGGATTTGTAGCAAAGAAGGTTAATGTCCAATAACTTAGTGGCTGCAGCAGAGCCATTGATTTCCTGGAAGTTCACCATGTCTGCAGCACGGCTTGATGTAAGCCTGAGCCCATCGCTCTCCTTCCGCCACCTAGGCCTTCCCTGGCCTGAAGCAAGTGCTCATTTGTTAAAGGGGGTAGATAGAGAGAGTTTTCATGGGGAAAAAAAAAATCCAACCCCAGGAGTAGTAGGAACTCATGGCAGTCAGTTCTGCGGTCAAATACGCATGGCTACATTCCCCGTCAGGAAAATGCTAATGTGCTATGATAGAGAAGAATGTCTGTGTACTTTGAAGAAAATGTACAGATGGTATGAGGAAATTGTACATTATGGTATTAGGAAAATGTACATATGGTATAAGGATAATGTACATTATTGTATGAAGAAACTGTTCATGGAGTATGAGGAAAATGTCCGTACTGTATGAGGAAAATGTACGTATGATATGAGGAAAATGAAGATATGGTATGAGGAAAATATACATATAGTATGAGGAAAATGTACGTATGGTATGAGGAAAATGTACGTATGGTATGAGGAAAATGTTCATATAGTATGAAGAAATGTACGTATGGTATGAGCAAAATTTACATATGGTATGAGGAAAATGTACATATGGTATGAGGAAAATGAAGATATGGTATGTGGAAATTACACATATGGTATGAGGAAAATGTACATATAGTATGAGGAAAATATACATATAGTATGCGGAAAATGTACGTATGGTATGAGAAAAATGTACGTATGGTATGAGAAAAATGTACGTATGGTATGAGAAAAATGTACGTATGGTATGAGAAAAATGCACATGTCGTATGAGGAAAATACACATATGGTATGAGGAAAATGTACATATTGTATAAGGCAATTGATTATATGGTGTGAGGAAAATGTACGTATGGTATGAGGAAAATGTTACGTATGGTATGAGGAAAATGTACATATTGTATAAGGCAATTGATTATATGGTGTGAGGAAAATGTACGTATGGCATGAGGAAAATGTACGTATGGTATGAGGAAAATGTACGTATGGTATGAGGAAAATGTGCATATGGTATGAGGAAAATGTACGTATGGTATGAGGAAAATGTACGTATGGTATGAGGAAAATGTACATATGGAATGAGGAAAATGTACATATAATATGAGGAATATGTACACATGGTATGAGAAAAATGTACATAGGGTGTGAGAAAAATGTACAAACGGTATAAGGGGGAAAATGTACGTATGATATGAGGAAAATGTTGGTGTGGTATTAAGAAATATTGGTATGGCGCAAAGGCAGCTTGGCGTGCTTTGAACTAAACGTTGGTTTGGTATGAGGAAAAGTGTTGATATGGTGTGAGGAAAGTGATGGTGTGATATGTGGCAAATGTTGGTTTAGCACGAGGTAAAGGTTGATGTGAATGAGGTGTCTTTTGGTGTGGTGTGAGGTACACGTTGTGTAATATGACGCAGACGTTGATGTGGAGTGAGGAGAATGTTGATGTGGTATGTGAAAATGTTAGTATGCTACAAGATAAACATTGATGCGGTTTCAGGTAAATGTTGGCGTGGTATCAGGAAAGTATTGGTGTGGAACGAGTTTATCTTGCTCGCAGAAAGCCCAAGAGGTCAAAACGCGTCGTGGTTTGTGTTGCAATTCGTTTGTCCATGTTATCTGGCGGGTTATTTTAAATACTTCTTCTTAATTTAAAAGGGGGGGATTCATATCTTCAAGCTTGCATCGTTGCATGCTTGGTTGATTCTGGAATTAACCTGTAAGACCAAGCTTCATTGCTTGAAGATGATTATGCCGGGGAGTTGAAAATTACGGAGCAGGGACAAACGAAAAAGGCAAAAAAACACGGGATGTAAAACCTTGAACAGGAAGAAAGTAAAGGAGAGGGGGGCAGCGATTTAGTAGTATAGTAGTAGTAGTAGTAGTAGTAGTAGTAGTAGTATAGTAGTAGTAGCACAGATTATTTCCATAAGGGGAATAATATTAAGCTAAAATGTGAAGAAAAAAAGAAAAAGAAAAAAGAGGACATTCACACATCAATTTTACAATACTTACGCTCATGCTCACCGATGCCTCCCCCCCCCCCCCCCCCCCCCTCCTCTCTCTCTCCTCTCTCTCTCTCTCTCTCTCTCTCTCTCTCTCTCCTCTCTCTCTCTCTCTCCTCTCTCACACACACACACACACACACACACACACACACACACACACACACACACACACACACACACACACACACACAAACACACACACATGCGCGCACGCATGTGCACGTATTCAAGCACGCACGCACGCTCTTGTTGGTGTTCGAAGCCGCCGTGGAGACACAAGCACGGGAAGTAATTGCATACGCAGTCCCATTTGTAATACGATGTAAAGTAGCTTCCCTTTTAACGTCTCGCTCTCTCTCTCTCTCTCTCTCTCTCTCTCTCTCTCTCTCTCTCTCTCTCTCTCTCTCTCCTCTCTCTCTCTCTCTCTCTCTCTCTCTCTCTCCTCTCTTGTGTGTGTGTGTGGTGTGTGTGTGTGTGTGTGTGTCTGTGTGTCTGTGTGTCTGTGTGTCGGTGTGTGTGTGTGTGTGTGTGTGAGAGAGAGAGAGAGAGAGAGAGAGAGAGAGAGAGAGAGAGAGAGAGAGAGAGAGGAGAGAGAGAGAGAGAGAGGAGGGAGGGAGAGAGAGAGAGTAAGAGAGAGAGAAAGTGAACATGGTCAACGATCGTTGATTATGTTCGCGAGATTTATTGTTTAATTTTGTGTGTTTATGCATATACCGTATTTGACGATGTATTGACTTCTTTCCTTACTTATTTCATTTGCGATCAGTTTGATTTTGTTTCTACCCCCTCCCTCTGTTCCCATTGACACGGCATGTGGCCTAGTTCAATTAAAACATCTGTCTTGTCTTGTCTCCTCTCTCAATGATCTTACCAGGCGTCAGGCAGCCATGGTTTCACAGGCAAAAAGGGATGGACTCTCTGCTTATTTTGTGCGAGGTGTAATGACGATCGGGCCCAAACGACCTCCCAGAAACGATCAGGCACCAGGCAAGGATCAGGCACGGATGACAGACCCACACCCGCACAACACCCCACACGGACCGATGGAAGGAACACAAGGGGCAGAGAGGGGCAACACGCCAAAAACGCCAGTGACACAACAAACTCCCGCTATAATTAGCAGTGGGGAAACCTCGCGTCATGTGACCCCTGACAACACCCACCTAGCCAGTTCTTCTCACAGCAAAAGGGGAAGGACAGAGAGGGAGGTTGGTGGGATGAAATCGACCTCAGCTTCGCGTGGTGAGGGACAGTACAGGCGTGGTGGGGGAGGGGGAAATAGAGGGAGGGGGGCAACACGTGCAGACCGTAGTAAAGACAGACAGCAGACAGAGTTGAAAGGTTACCTGTCAGTGAACGCTCACACATTTCCCGCGGCCACTGGTAGTGGCAGTGACGACAGGCGAGCGTTGCGATCTGGGTCACGCTCCAGCGACAAATAGGACAAGCATGATCAACCGGCAACGCGATTATCGTTTCTGTGTTATAACATCGAGGGCCTTTTGAGTAAAATTAATGATTTATCTTTTATTAATTATGTTCGTGAATTTGATTTCGTGTGCTTGACTGAGACTTTTGTTGGTACATATGATTTCTGTAATATGTTTCAAGATTATGCAAAATATGATGCTCCTGCAACGAAATTATCTTCGCATGGAAGAAATTCAGGTGGAGTTTGGTGCTGGTAAAAGATGCTTTTCTCAGTTTGTTATGCAAGTTAGAGTAAAGTGCGATAATCTGATTGTTTTGAAATTGGATAAATGTTTATTTGATATGGAAAAAGACGTTTTATTCATTGCTGGTTATGTGCCCCCTGAAGGTAGTCCTTATTATAATAACTGTGAAATGAAAAATGGCATTCTTATTTTTGAAGAACACCTGTCAGACTGCTCGAAAAGGAAGATATGTATGTTATTTTTTGTGGCGATCTTAATTCTAGGACAGGATATGAACAACCGAAAATTGAAAATATGATTGATTATTTACACCCTAATGAAAACCGGGATTATGATGAAGAAGTAAAGTTCCTACGATGTTCTAAAGATAAAACTGTTAATGAATTTGGTAAATCACTGTTGGACTTTTGTTTCATGTCTGGTTTAATAATATTAAATGGTTGCTGTCAAGGGGATTCACATGGCGATTTTACATATATTTCACCGCACGGAAGCAGTACCATTGATTATTTTATTGTGTCTGAGGAACTACATGGTTACTGTGACATGCTTATTAATGAACAATTGTATTCTTGGCACTTGCCTGTTGAAATGCGATGGGAGAAAGGAGAGAGTGTTGTGGAAAGAGAGACAACAGTGCGTGGCGAGGAAAAAGTTGTGTGGTGTGGGGAAAGTGCACAGATATATAGAGAGGAACTGGAATCTAATACGTTTAAAGAGAGCATGGAACGAGCAAACAATTTTTTGGATTTTGATGTAAATGAATGTGTTGATCTTTTTCGAATGCGTTATATGGAGCTGCTGCGTGTATGGTTCGTGTGGTTGGGAGATATACAAAAAAGTTAATGATTGGTTTGATTGGAATTGTGAAAGAATGAAAAAACAAGTCACGGGCCTCCTCAGAAGTTATAGACGTTCTAAAACAAACCTTATTGAACGAAGACAAAGTTACGTAAAGGCTAGAACAGATTATAATAAATTAAAAAAAGATAAAAAGAAGAAATTTGATTTTGATAGATTAGTAAAACTGAAAGCATCTGTTAACGACCCAAAATTGTTTTGGTCAACAATAAGATCAATAAGCAAAAAAACTTTTATCTACAATCAAATATCGTTGAACAGTGGCACGATCATTTTCAGAGTGTTTTTAACTCATTTGATAATTCTGATTCTCAGGAGGACATATTTGATGTAGAGGACGAATATTCTCAAGAACCTTTATTTAATGATACAATAACTACAAGAGAGGTAAACGACAGTATTAAAAGTTTAAAACGTGGTAAAAGCGCAGGCCCAGATCGTATAATCAATGAGATGTTGAAAAATTCTAATAATCTGATAACAGAATTTCTTGTCAGTTTGTTTAACAGACTCTTCCATAGTGGAATTTTCCCAACTGAGTGGTCAAAATCAATAATTGTACCTTTGTTCAAAAAGGGAGACATAAATATTCCAGATAATTATAGAGGGGTATCGTTATCAAGTGTACTGGGTAAAATTTATACTAGCATCTTGAATAAAAGATTAACACAATGGGCAGAGAGGGAGGAAAAAATTATTGAACAACAAGCAGGTTTCAGAAGGGATTATAGTACAACCGATCATATTTTCACATTGTATTCAGTAGTCCAGCGTTATCTTTCAAGAAATTCAAACTGTATATAGCATTTGTTGATTTTCGTAAGGCGTTTGATTCCGTCAATAGAAATATATTATGGGAATATATTAAGAAAATCTGGGGTTGACGGTAAATTGTACAAGGCTTTAAGAGAATATATGATACAGTTTTGGCTTGTGTTCGCGACAAATGTTTGTATTCTAAATATTCTCTTGTCCAAGAGTGTAAAACAAGGCTGCATATTAAGTCCACAATTATTCTCTTTTTTTATCAATGAACTTGCTATAGAGTTATCTAAACATGGAAGACATGGCATACAGTTACTTCCAGGAGCAGTTGAAATATTCTTATTACTATTCGCCGATGATGTTATTTTGTTTTCAGATACTCCAATAGGACTCCAAAACCAACTTAATGTGCTCAAATCTGAAGCAGATCGATTGCAGTTAACAGTAAATTTAGACAAAACCAACATAATCGTTTTCCGCAAAGGAGGGTATCTATCTGCAAGCGAAGTATGGTGGTACGGTAAAGATGAGGGCAGAGTTACAAACCAATATAAATACTTGGGCATGATTTTCACCACAAAATTAAGTTTGACACCAGGATGGTCAGAAACAGCCCGGAAAGGGAAAAAAGGGGTAATTGAAATTCTTCGTGCTTTGAGAAGACTTGGATCCACTGATATTATTTTGTTTGGAAATTATTTGATTCTCAATTGAACCGATGCTGACGTATGGCGCTGAAATTTTGGGGATTAAAGGAAAACAAACATATGGAAAATGTTCACACTTATGCCATTAAGAGATGTTTAAATATAACCTTTACATTCTTCAAATAAAATGTCGTACGGTGAATCAGGTAGATACCCGTTACTTATAAGAACCTATGTTAAATGTCTGAGATACTGGCTAAAACTAACCCGGTTACCAGTAACTCGTATATGTAAACAGGCGTATGAAATGCTCCTTAGACAACATGAAACAGGACATCATAATTGGGCATCAGATATCAAAAGAGCTTTAAACCGAAAATGGATTTGGCATAATTTGGTTGATGCAAGGGGTGGAAAATGAAAAACTGTTTTTGTATGAATTTAAACAGCGCTTATTGATTGTTATCAACAAAACTGGCACTCACATATAACAGAAAATAGTAAATACGCCTGGTATAATTCATTTAAAGATTACTTTCAGCCTGAAAAATACCTAAATATTATAACAAATAAATGGCACAGGGGATACTTAGCAAGATTTAGAATGAGAACGTTAGGACTGTTTATAAATAGAAGCTGGTATTTAAAAGAAGTTCCTGAAAATGCTGTATGTCCATTGTGTTCAGACGGACTAGAGGACGAAGCACATTTTTTGTTCGTATGTAAGGAATATGATGGTTTACGTATGACATGTGGTTTATTTGGTAATCGTGATGTGACGAGACATGATCTTGTTGGTATTCTTTCAACGGAAAATGAGGATACTATTAAATTGCTTGCTAAGTTCATTAACGACGCATATAACCTAAGGCAGAAAAGACTTTCTATTTTGAATTAGGCCTAATCTAAGACAATTTTACGTTATTAGGTGTTACGAGTCACTCAAGATATAAGCGATATCCATTGTCATCATTTATGTATTTGTATTTTTGTCGGTTGATCGAACACATAGGTGGGAATACTAGCCCTGTGTGGAATTAGGCTTTCCTCTTAAAATGTGTACTGTCCTTGGATATATGTTTCATTATGTTTTGTCGTTTTGTTTCATTATTTGACGTTGATCAGTTTCGGACACATAGTGGTTGTGATATAGTTGATTTACTTGGTTTGATGCATTATATGCCGCATTTGCCGTATTTTCTGTATTTTGCACTTCCATGGCATTAGAGCCATTCAGGCTATTGTCATTAAAGATGTCATTGTCATTGTCATTGTCTCTCTCTCTCTCTCTCTCTCTCTCTCTCTGTGTGTCGCTCTGGCTATCTCTGTCTCCTCTCTCTCTCTCTCTCATCTTTGTGTGTCTCTCTCATTTTGTCATCCTATGTTGATCTCCTTCTTCCTTCTCTTGTTCTTGAAGTGTGTGTGTGTGTGTGTGTGTGTGTGTGTGTGTGGTGTGTGTGTGTGTGTGTGTGTGTGTTGTGTGTGTGTGTGGTGTGTGTGTTTTGAGTGTGTGTGTGTGTGTGTGGTGTGTGTGTGTGTGTGTGTGTGTGTGTGTGTGTGTGTGGAATTGTTGTTTGCTGCTGAGTTGGGCATGTCTGGTGCCTTTCAGCTCTTTTTTTTTATTGCATGACTTGATTTTTTACGACTCTTCTTCATGGTAGTTTGTCGTTTTTGATATGCTTCTACTCCTCCTCCTTCTCTTCTTCTTCTTCTTCTTCTTCTTCTTCTTCTTCTTCTTCTTCTTCGTCCTCTTCTTCTTCTTCTTCTTCTTCTTCTTCTTCTTCTTCTTCTTCTTCTTCTTCTTCTCTCCTTGTGTCACAGACTTCTGTGTCTCCAAGTCCCCACCCACCTCTCTCTTTGTGTCGCTCTCCGTCCCTCCTCTCTCCCACACTCTCGTCCTTTAGTTATATTGTGCATTCTGTTATTCTAAATTGCTGTGTATTCATTGTGGTTTATGAGTTTATATGCAGTTCTATGTAATGATTTCTTCCATGTATTTATTGTTTGAGGGCTGGATGAAAAAAAGCCACTAGCTGACTGGTGCTTATTCTTTTCCCTCATTAAACAACATTTCGTTCGTTCGTTCGTTCGTTCGTTCTCTCTCTCTCTCTCCTCTCTCTCTCTCTCTCTCTCTCTCTCTCTCTCTCTCTCTCTCTCTCTCTCTCTCTCTCTCTCTCTCTCGCTCGCTCGCTCTCTCTCTCTCTCTTGAAGCTTCATCACACCACAATTGGCACAAAATCTAAAACGGCAGAAAAGGCCGATAGAGTTGCGGTGGGACGGGACGGGGTGGGTGGGAGAGATGCCTGCCTACCTTCAGACCACAGCTTCTCCAGGCACCACTCGAACGTTGACAGTCGATTGACAGTACCCTCACGTTCCAACCATCTCTGGTCGAATCATGTTGACAAGTGGTTGAAATACCTCCGCCGAACAACATGGACAAATGAATCACGAGACAAAACACGACGCGTTTCGACCTCTTAGGTCTTCTTCAGGCAAGATAAAAAAACACCCAGGACGGCGAAAATGAAGAACGAGCCATCACTTAGCTTTGTTAAAGGTCTACTTTAGAGGTTTTCGATAATTGGTCAGCTTATGCAGAAATATGAAATGTTTGATAAATTGGTAAAATAAACATCTGATTCGCTCCCGATCACACGAAATCGATCCGCGAAAGTGGGCATTTTCACCTGTAATCAAGAAAACGGGAGGTAATCAACTAAATCTTAGCATGGCTTAACTACTCTTGGATGTGACGTCACATGATGAACTGGCCGTCAGCCGCGACCTACACAACAAGCCAACGGCGACAGAAAGCGATTCTGATGGTTCTTGCACATCTCGATCGGTATTTAATTTATCATGTAAAAGCAGTGACTATGATTGCAACAGCCAATGTAACTCTGGGGATGTTTCTGCAAGGCCTTTACCTTATCAGTTTGAACGCTAAGTTCTTTTTACCACGTCAGTTCCAGCTGGACCACGGAAACGAGCTATTCAGTTCCAGCTGGACGCCCGAACACATCATTCCGAAGGCGTACGGACTTTACCGAAGTTTTGAGGGAGGCTACCGACTGACTTCTTGATGCGATCACGCGTGGACGGCGAGCGGAGATTCTCTTCCTCAAGCCTTAACGTGTTCATTCAATTTAACAAGTGTGATCTGTCCATAGATATGAACAGAATAAACGTGCGACTATCGTACTCATCTGTACGAGCTTACCACTCCGCCTTCAAAGTATACGCGCACAATGCAGACGAAGTTTTTGATCCACTCGAACGGGCTCGGCAATTGTCGGAACAGCTCGTTTCCGTGGTCCAGCTGGAACTGACGTGGTAAAAATAACTTAGTGGCCCGGCATGGTTGCACCAACCGAATCCACTTCTTTCGAGTATCTGGATCAGATGGAAATGTGTGCAAAGAATATCCGTCTCCTGCTGAGCTGCTGCACACGCCTACAGCACAATATCTGCCACCCCCTCGTGACTTTTTAGGCTGTGAGGGATCGCAACTCGTGTTGATTTCACTTGGCTTTGGCTTCTTGTGTAGGTCGCGGCTGACGGCCAGTCCATCAAGTGACGTCACGGTTTTCGGTCTACCGCGCGGGGTTTGAACAGGTGTGCAAAACTCGTTTTTTATCTATTAAATTCTTCCGGCGACTTTTTTTGAAAAATGAATACCATACTGTAGTTATATGACATGTAGACCTGTTTTTAACAAATTATCGAAAATCTCTAAAGTAGACCTTTAAACTCTGCGCAAGGTGGACGTTGAATTTGATTTTCAAAATTTGAAAAAAAAAGTTCCAAAAAAAAAATTCTGTCTGCTGAAAGATTAATCAGGAAAGCTATATTGCTCTCCTATTCCGATCCTTTCTTCTCATATTCCAGGATCTCCCTTCCCCTCGACCTTCTCCCATCCCCCCTCCTCACCCCAAACTCTCTCTCTCTCTCTCTCTCTCTCTCTCTCTCTCTCTCTCTCTCTCTCTCTCTCTCTCTCTCTCTTCTCTCTCTCAAAAGACATGCATACACATGTGAATACAAAGAAGAAGGAGAAAGAACACAGTGGATAGTTTGTATGTATTTCTCACGGCCAGTATGTGATTAGTGTAGTTTGCGTGTTCCAATAACTTCTTGTTAAAGATAAAGAAGAAGAAGAAGAAGAACAACAACAACAACAATAGAAATGATGAGAATAACAACAACTACAACAAAAATAAAGAAAATAATAATAATTTTAAAAAATATATAAAAAAAAAATAATAATAATAATAATAATGATGATGATGATAATAATAATAACCCTATCGCTGTGTTTATGTGCACCGCCAGCCATTCTTCCAGGCGTTTTTGATAATAATAATAATAATAATATAATAATAATAATAATAATAATAATAATAATAATAATCATGATAATAATAATAATAATAATAATAATAATAATAATAATAATAATAACCCTCTCGCTGTCTTTATGTGCACCGTCAGCCATTCTTCCAGGCGTTTTTTTTTTTTTTTCCTTTCCTGTATTTTCCCTGAAAGCTGAGAGTCGTCAAAGTGACTAATGAGTTCACACGAGTCCCGCCGGGTAGACCACCTGACGCAGTAGCTGACGGCCCTCAGGCCCTAATATCGACTGTCTGCACTGCTCCTCTGCCAACACTCACTGCTCCTCAGACAGCATCAACATCCCTCTTAGTCCTCCTCCTCCCCCTCCCTCCCCCCCCCCCCGCCCCATCCCCACCCACCCTTTCTCTCCCCTCCCCCTCCCCTGCCGTTCCCCCTTCCAAGTCCCATGACCGACCCTCCCCCCACCCCCTTCACCCCCCCCCCCCCCCCCCCCCCCCCCCCCCCCCCCCCCCCCCCCCCCCCCACACACACAACCTACGTGCCGTTCATTATCCAAGGTAGATGGCGAGGTTAACATTCTCTAAGCCTCAGGCGGCTGAGACAATAGCTTGTCCATGTCTTTTTTTTTTATTGCCCCCAGCATCCTACAGTACCGTGAAAGGAGGCGTATAGCTGCACACCAAAAAATAATGCGTCACGGCCTTGCTTAAGGAGTTGGGTATTCATAAACTGCACGACTGGATTGTTTTGAGAATTTGTATTGTGTCTGAAAGTTGATTCTCCTTCATTGTCTTTCATATGGTCAATCAAGGTACAAGCCACGTGGGTTCCAAGCAGAAAGATTAAAATGAAAACAAGAGTGGGATTCTTTTGTGCTCTTGGAGCTGGCGCAAGCACAGGGTTGCGGGTTAGTGCGAAGGCCTGAAATGGGTGTCAACTAAGGTTAAGGCCATGTATTTGAAGACTCTTAGTGATTTCACCGGCGACGATCCCCCAAAACATGATGAAGTATCAGTTTAACATTAAATATTGGCTCAACTTTATGGTAGGCCTCAAAACGTTTACATGGCTTATATAGTGCTTAGTGTAACATTCTAATTGCGGCATGTGGCCACGGGAAACTTCGCGGTTCAGACATCCCAGTTACACGCAATGGAAAAGTGACGGGTCCAGTCTTTTCATCGTTCACAGAGAAGTTCTTGAAGTAATCTCTTAGGCTATGCCAGACATGCCGTAAGACAGTGTTTCAGTGGCAGACAGGTCCAGACACATGCTCTCATCGGGCAATCTGTCGGCGGGTAAGGTACTGTAACTTACAGCCCAGCCGATCGCAAAGGGCCATGTCAGGGCTGTCACCACTTTGAAGTCAACTCAAAAGTCTTTTTTTTTAAAACTCATTCACACAACCCTTAAAAATACACCTTCTAAAAACAGCGGAAACTTGTTAAAAAAACTTTTCTTCTGTAAAATCAAAGATCAGAGGGAAAATGTGAATCTCTTTCAGAAATTCAAAGACTACATCAGGTGGGACATCTCAGAGCAAGGCTTTTATGGAGTCTGCTGTAAAGTGTTTATGTCTCACATCATGCAAGTCTCAACATTCTAAAAGAACATGTTTCACTGTGAGTGGTTCATGACATGGAATGCACTACAAATCTGTGGGCGACTGATACCCGGAAGAAGTGGCCCTACTGTGGCGGCGTGTCGTGATGACTGATGAGGTCTTTGTGTCCGACGTTGACTTCATGTCTGATGAGGTACTGTATCAGACGTTGACTTTATGTATGATGAGGTGCCATATCAGACGTTGACTTTATGTATGATGAGGTACTGTATCAGACGTTGACTTTATGTATGATGAGGTACCATATCAGACGTTGACTTTATGTATGATGAGGTACCATATCAGACGTTGACTTTATGTATGATGAGGTACTGAAGCAGACGTTGACTTTATGCATGATGAGGTACTGTATCAGACGTTGACTTTATGTATGATGAGGTACCATATCAGACGTTGACTTTATGTATGATGAGGTACAATATCAGACGTTGACTTTATGTATGATGAGGTCTTTGTATCAGACGTTGACTTTATGTATGATGAGGTACTGTATCAGACGTTGACTTTATGTATGATGAGGTACTGTATCAGACGTTGACTTTATGTATGATGAGGTCTTTGTATCAGACGTTGACTTTATGTAAGATGAGCGTTATTCATCAGAATTCTTCTTTTGTCTTCTTCTTTTTTTTTCTTTTTTTTCTCTTTTCTTTTCTTTCGTTTTTGTGTGAATATTTTATATGGTTATCCCTCATTATCTGCACGATTAGTTCGCTTTCGATCCGCCTTCCTGTCCGGAGGGGAGAGAGAGAGAGAGAGAGAGAGAGAGAGAGAGAGAGAGAGAGAGAGAGAGAGAGAGAGAGAGAGAGAGAGAGACAGAGAGAGAGAGAGAGAGAGAGAGACAGGCAGACAGACAGACAGACAGACAGACAGACAGACAGACAGACAGACAGAGACAGAGAGATTAAAATGGCGTGTTTGATGAGTGAACCACATTCACAAATTTCACATTTACACAGTCCTGGAACTGCTGGCTTCACACACACCACACACACACACACACACACACACACACACACACACACACACACACACACACACACAGAGAGAGAAGAGAGAGAGAGAGAGAGAGAGAGAGAGAGAGAGAGAGAGAGAGAGAGAGAAGAGAGAGGAGGAGAGAGAGAGAGAGAGAGAGAGAGATTGAAACGCTCGTTGTTTACATTGTGTGGATTGTTTTAAAAGAAGCCAAGAAAGACAAATATTCAATTGTCAAAGACATTCCTT
>CM031601.1:17716842-17721842 GCA_018398815.1 Conus ventricosus
CACAGAAGACACCCTTTATTTTCTTCCCTTTCAAATCCCACAGAAGAGTGGTTATTTTCATCCCCTTTCGAATCTCACAGCGGACAGGCTTTATTCACCCCACCCCACCCCCCTTCATAACTCACAGAAGAGTCTTTATTTTTATCCCCTTTTGAATCTCATAGCGGACAGGCTTTATCCCCCCCCCCCACCCCCTTCAAATCTAACAGAATTTTCACAGTCTCTCTCTCTCTCTCTCTCTCTCTCTCTCTCTCTGAGACCTTTAATCAACACCAAAGAGACCTCTGATGCAAACCATACCTTTATTGCAACGTCATCTGTCGCCAACGTGTGATGACAACACGTAGCATGAACCCCACCACCAAGCTCTACACGCTACGTCTGTGAATTGGTAGGCCCCCATCACTTCATTGTGATTAACGGCATGCTCTATATTCACAAGCAGCGGAGTAGATTCGCCAGATACTGTCGTTCAGAAACGAATCATCTGGAAGAAATGAGGTCCCCCGACCACTAAACTATGACACAGAGCCCAATACAAATAGGTATATGACACACACTGGGCCTGTGTATGTATAAAAATGAGACAGGAACGAGCAGATGTTAGCGTTCTTGTCTTTCGAACTCGTTGCCGGTCCCTCAACACTTATTTCTGGGTGATTCATTCTGTCCGCAGACCTCTCTCCTGACTGCATCTCATCATCCACTGTGTGATGTTCTTACCTGTTGTGCTTTGAAAGTGGCTCTGCCTGTTGAGACCGGGTTATTCAGGTAAGTCTATTCTATGCAACATCGATGTCAAAGTCTCAGGTCTAGTCTGTGTCATAAGTCCTCACAAGCTTGACCAAAAAGGTATCTATGCGTGCCATGTTTGGAAATATCATGTTTCAAAAGAAAGGTCCGTCTATAATGTCTTCAAAATGTCTGGCAGCGATCAAAATTGTAAGGAGGAGGAGGAGGAGGAGGAGAAGAAGAAGAAGAAGAAGAAGAAGAAGAAAACGAACAAGACCAAGAAGAACAAGAACAAGAACAAGATGAACAAGAACAAGAAGAACATGAAGGTGGAGGAGGAGAAGAAGGAGGAGGAAGAGAGGAGAGGAGGGGATAAAGGAGAAGACGAAGAAAAAAAAAGAATTGTCAGCTTGTAAGACCGCATACATAGCCCCATGTACAGCGCTCTTCTGCGAGCAGAGGTCTGCAAATAATTGCAAGAACAGAGAAGACACAACAGGTTACGCTTTTGCTGCCAGTGATGTCCATAGATATCTCTGTGAAATCCTGTTTTGTCAGTTTAGTCACAAAGGCTGAACAAGCATATTTGAATCTTCAGCTTACGAAGAGAAAATTGCGAATAGTAGTTTATTTACAAAAATTCCTTTTTCCTTTTATGTTTTTCCTTACCCCTCACACCATATATTTAATTTATTTTCTTCCTCTCACTGTCGCACTTAATGAATAATTGCTAAAATTCTATCATTTTAAAACGTAGACTTTCCAAGGTGTACGCATATTGTGCGTAAAGGTTACAGAAAAAGGTCATCATTACACCGTGTCCATTAAGTTGTAGACTTACCTAAGGCAGGACGGGAAAGGAGATCAGGTTCATGTAAACACCTGCATTTATCTCGATGATCAGTCATAGTAACTTCCGGTGAGGGCATTATGTCGTTACGGAGTGCCTGAATCTTAAAAAAAAAAAAAAAGGAAAATGTAAGGGAAGTAACTACAGCCTTACGTGCCAAAGTAGCTAATGATGGTTTGCTCCCTTTCACACACCTGCCTGATAGTGAACTTTGTGAGACGTTAGTATTTCAAATCTGATGACAGGACTATAACATAACGTCCAGTTTCGCTCTGTAAGCAGTGAAAAGGTCAGAGCAATCTTGTGTGTGTGTGTGTGTGTGTGTGTGTGTGTGTGTGTGTGTGTGTGTGTGTGTGTGTGTGTGTGTGCGCGCGCGTGCGTGCGTGCTTGTGTGTGTGTGTGTGTGTGTGTGTGTGTGTGTGTGTGTGTGTGTGTGTGTGTGTGTGTGTGTGTGTGTGTGTGTGACGCTATATCTATGAAATTGCCGATTTTGTGAAATGGACTGAAGTTTACTTATTTCACCAAAATGTCAGTATTTTAATAATCTGCTTGTTCTCTGAAACAAACCTCGTGCATAGTTCACGGAAGGATGGCCATTTATTTTGTGAAATAAGCTAAGAGAAAATACTTGAGAAAATAAGCAATGGTATCAGAGAGAGAGAGAGAGAGAGAGAGAGAGAGAGAGAGAGAGAGAGAGAGAGAGAGAGAGAGAGAGGAGAGAGAGAGAGAGAGAGAGAGAGAGAGAGAGGGAGAGAGAGAGAGAGAGAGAGAGAGAGAGAGAGAGAGAGAGAGAGAGAGAGAGAGATTTGAAAACCTTTCCCCTCGTCCGTTGATGTCTATGCAGTTTCATTGCTGACTGTTTCAAATGTAGGGAGTTATCATCATGATTCAAGTCTTTAAATTTGTGGTTATTGTGTGTTTACCGTTAACCACACACACACACACACACACACACCACACACACACACACACACACACACACACACACACACACACACACACACACACACGCACGCACGCACGTACGCACGCACACACGCACGCACGCACGCACTCACACACACACACACACACACACACACACACACACACACATATATATATATATATATATAAACACACACACACACACACACACACACACACAAGAGAGAGAGAGAGAGAGAGAGAGAGAGAGAAGAGAGAGAGAGAGAGAGAGAGAGAGAGAGAGAGAGAGAAAATGCGCACGTGTAGATTAAAACATGACGCGTGAGACACTCAATTTAGTCAATGATGTGATTAGCGAACAAGAGTTCTCTATCCTGTTCACATCATCAATATCCACGAAGCTGCATATCTGGCAGGCTGCACGCATCAGAACAATTTCATTCCACAGGCACGGACAAATTTAGAGAGACGACGGGACGATCTGAGGGCAGGACATCACTGACGGTGATCATGACGAGGGCACCTGTCGTCGATCTTCTGTTCGTCAGCCTGATGGTCATCCTACTTTGTTGCACTCCATCAGCTGTCACTACTGCTGAGGAACGTGCTGCTGAGGAAAAGCCTAGGTGCGCTTTTTTTTTTCCTCTCATATTTTCTTCTTTTAAGTGTCTGATTCTTTTGCCCTCTCTTCCTTTCTTTCTGTATCATTCTGTGTGTGTGTGTGTGTGTGTGTGTGTGTGTGTGTGTGTGTGTGTGTGTGTGTGTGTGTCTGTCTGTCTGTCTGTCTGTCTGTCTGTCTGTCTGTCTCTCTCTCTCTCTCTCTCTCTCTCTCTCTCTCTCTTCTCTCTCTCTCTCTCTCTCTCTTGACATCGCTTTCATGATTGTTTGCATGCCATGTAAGGACGATTGATACTGTCGCCTTTACAATAATTTTCCTGCAATATTGTTATCACCCTTTTTATAAGGGGCTACGGCCTTAAATGAATAAATCATCTGAATCTTAATCTGAATCTGAATCTGAATCTCTCTCTCTCTCTCTCTCTCTCTCTCTCTCTCTCTCTCTCTCTCTCTCTCTCTCTCTCTCTCTTACACACACACACACACACACACACACACACACACACACACACACACACACACACACACACACACACACACACATACATACATACACATACGTGCGCGCATAAACACACACGCACACGCGCGCGCGCACACACACACACACACACACACACACACACACACACACACACACACACACACACACACACGCACGCACGCACGCACACACACACACACACATACACAACACACACACACACACACACACACACACACACACACACACACACACACACACACACACACACACACACACAAGATATCACGTGGGATTAAGAACCAGCATAGGGTCATAGACGGGGAGGAGAGAGGACAGGCCCAGGGGAAAGGTCGGGAGAGGGGAAGGGAGACGGGGAGGAGAGAGGACAGGCCCAGGGGAAAGGACGGGAGAGGGGAAGGGAGACGGGAAAGCCGGGCTGGGAACTACATAAGTTGCAGCATGTGGCCACACGCCACAAAGAGAATTTTGCACTAAAACCTATATAATACATGTAAATGTTTTCGGGCCTGCCATATAGTTGACGCAGCATTTAATGTTCAACTGATCATTGATCAAAACAACAACTCCCCACCAATTATTTCCCTTTTTTTGAAGGGGGGGGGGGGGGGGGGATTTTCAAAGTTGAAATTACAAACAATCTTCAAATACGTTACCTTCTCCTTTGTTGATGTCACATTTCATGACTTTGCACTCACCCATGACCCTATTATTTATGATCCATGGCCGGAATAGCTCAGTTGGTAGAGCGCCTGACTCGTAATCTTGGTGATCCTGGGGTTGCGGGTTCGAGCCTCCGCCGGGGCGTTTCGGTACAGGGGGATTTTTCCCTCGGAGTTAACATTGGTTCTGACTCCATTTCCCATACAGTCCTTCGAATGAGACTATAAACCGAGGTTCCGTGTGTGAACGCACGCATAACATCTTGCACACACGTAAAATCCCATCACCAACTTTCGGAAGAGTAGCCAGTTTGGCCGTTGGTATGGATGACACGTTACACATAGCATGCACCCTGCGTGAGAAATGGAAAGAATGAAGGGTGTAAGGAAAATGAGTGATTGATATTGAACGATACTGACTGGATGACACGGGAAACGACTGAATGAAGCGCCAGCTGGCAGCTCTTCAGTCGGCACTACCCAGGTAGGCAGCCCGTTGTGTAAGCGAGTGTTGATTGTAAAGCGCTTAGAGCTTGGCCTCTAGCCGAGAATAGGCGCTATATAAGTATTCATTATTATTATTATTATTATTATTATTATTATTATTATCTTCGCGTCAGCTTGAAGTGCCCGAATAGTCCCATTCTTCTGATTGTAATCTGTCTGCTTGGAACCACCTGGCTTGTACCTTGATGGCCGTGTGAAA
>CM031601.1:17739342-17741842 GCA_018398815.1 Conus ventricosus
TTCTTTGTCGGATCAAGTTCATTCCTGTGCTCAAAAGCATTGCGAACATTTTCCTTTCGAGTTGTATCACTGTCCATTTTATCCGCGTATAGTTCGTTCACTGTTATGATCATATCCTCCTCAGTCGTATCAATAACTGTCAGATTCCAAATCTTTTTCATTCGGTTCAGTTTCGGCCCATGGAAATATTACTTTCTGTATTCACAGGCACATACTAAGCGCTTACGTACATCACTGCACTCTTCGACAATGTGTGCCTTGCTGTATCCACAAGCGCACAGTAACTGCGAACATTACGGCTCTCTTTGAATGTATATGTCTTCTTGTATCTGGAGGCATTATGCCAGGGGCGGCAACTGCTGCTCTCTTTGACGAAGTCTTTCTGTAGCCACAAGTACTCACGAAGGGAATCCATTGCTGCTGTCTTTGACTGTTCATGTCTGGGTGTATCCACAGACACACACAATCAGTGGCCATCGCCGCTCTGTGTAACTGTTCATGTCTTGCTGAATCACAGGCACACACCAAGGGCGTGTGGACGAGTCTAGCGGTAAAGAGAGTGGCGTCCAAAAGTGGACATTATCTGCAAATCGCCAGCCTGAAAAAGACAGCTCAGGTAAGGAAGGAACGAAGGTGTGTGTCGGGGGAGGGGGGAGGGGGGGAGGGGGGAGAGAGGGAGAAAGAAAGAAGAAATAGAAGGAAAAAGGGAAGAAAAAGAAAAGGGCATAGGAGAATGGAAAAAAGGGGTGATGGAAGAAAGAGATGGAAGAATAAGCAGAATATGGAAGAGAGGAAGACAAAAAATGGAAGGAACAAATAAAGGTAAGACGAAACGTAGGGAGGATGAAAGAGTGAACGAATTGAGGGAAGGAAGGGCGTGGAAAAGGGAAGAAGGAAGAAAGGAGGGGGAAGCAAAGGAAGGAAGAAAAGGACAGAGGGGTAAAATGAGGGAAGAAGAAAAAGGGCGAAGAAGAAAGAAATGGAGGAAAAAGGGAGGAAGGAGGGAAAGAAGGGTTGGGAGGAATGAAGGAAGAAAGTGATGGGTGAATAATCAAGAGAGCAAAGTAGAAAGGGGGGGGGGGGGGCGGGGGGAGGAACAGGGAGGAAGAAAGGGAGTGAAGAAGAAAGAATGGAATGAAGGAAGGGGGGGGGGGGGACGAAGGGAGGGACGGAGACAGGGAACAAATTTCATCATCATCATCATCATCATCATCATCATCATCATCATCATCATCATCATCATAATCATCATCATAATCATCATCATCATCATCATCATCACTATTATGATTATTGTTCTGATTGTTATAATTGTTGTTATGATCATCATCATTATTATTATCAGTAGTTGTAGTAGTAGTAGTAGTAGTAGTAGTAGTAGTAGTAGTAGTAGCAGCAGCAGTAGCAGCAGCAGCAGCAGCAGTAGTAGTAGCAGTATTTCTGATGATGATGGTGGTGTCGTTGATAATGATACCAAATCCATAAATAAAACTAAATAGTGCAAATGAAAATTCAATAGATATCGCATTAGCAGCAATACCAGAGAGAGACAGACAGACAGACAGAGAGAGAGAGACATATAGAGACAGACAGACAGACTCCCTTCAATATGTATGGTCAGGATCGAAAAAGTTGAATGGCGTTATGCTTCTCTTGCCATCCTTTGTTTACAGGTGGGACAAACGGTAAAGCTACACGTCAAAACCTCTGAGCCCGTCAACAAAGTCATGTACCAGGTAACCCGTGGATTCCCATTTGTTTCTAATCATAATCTAGTCATAGTGGACTTCCCTTATGCGCGCCCAAAACTAACTCTCTCATATGTCTGTGTATTCATATAACCTACATACCCAACACACTGGCCACTCACCAAACACTACCCCCGTGTTAGCCCCCCCCCCCCCCCCCCCTCCCCCCCCGATTTTAATTCCTGTGATATGACATCAGTAGCTGCTATACATGGCACCATCGTGTCTGTTTAAACTGCAAGATGACGACGGTTACTACTACTATTAACATCGTTGTGTTATATATACATATATAGATAAATATAGACGTAGATATATATATATATATATTATATATATTTATATATATATATATATTGATATTATTGTTACTATCATCATTGATATTGTTATTCCTTTTCTTCTTAAGTCAAAATTGTATGCGTATTTTGTGTATGGCTGACAAATATGCCAATGTTGTATTAGAATCTCCAGCGCACTGTTCTCTTTCAACGCACATAGTAAACTCTGATTGTTCACAATAAACAAGTAGAGTAACTCTTGCTCCATAAGAAAACCTAACTCATGGTAAGACAGGCACAGCCTTTTAAACTTGAACAAGTCAGACAAATACAAAACGAACAATCTAATAGTGGGGGGAAACAAGCGCAGGCCAACAGCCCCTCCGTTATCACAGTAATGACTTGGCAAAGATTTGAACTTAAGGTGGGGGGGGGGGGGGGGGTTGAAGATGAAGAAAATGGGAACATAAG
>CM031601.1:17749342-17756842 GCA_018398815.1 Conus ventricosus
TGTGTGTGTGTGTGTGTGTGTGTGTATGTGTGTGTGTGTGTGAGTGTGTGCGTACGTGCATGCGTGAGTGCGTGCGTGCGTGCATGCGTGCGAGTGTGTATGTGTGTGTGTGTGTGTGTGTGTGTGTGTGTGTGTGTGTGTGTGTGTGTGTGTGTGTGTGTGTCTGTCTGTCTATCTGCCTGTCTGTCTGTTTGTCTGTCTGCATACGCGCGTATGCTCACGCCCTTGGGTGTGGTGTATGTACAGATTACAGGTACAGGTACAGGGTGGTGGCGGAAGTGTCGGCGCCAGAGGACCGGCATATGATGCGTCAACCCTCGGCCTCGGACATGATGGTGGAGAACGTCAGGACCTTCTTCCCCGAGACCTGGCTCTGGGACATAGTGCTGGCTGGGTAACTTGGGTACAAGGCCCTGTGCTGGCTGGCTGTCACTATGCTGTCCACAGGGCTTGTTGCTATTGTCTGGGCTGTTTTATGCTGTTCGTGCGTGCTGGACATTGGCTTGTTAGTGGTCATGTGCTGGTCGTTTTCTTCATTTGTTTCTCTCCTGGTGGGTTGCTTCGTTTGTCCTGTCCTGGTCACCTCTTGGGCTGTGCGATCGTCCTGGTCGTTGTCTTCGTTTGTTAGTTCCTCCTGTGTGTGTGTGTGGGGGGGGGGGGGGGGGGGGGAGGGGCGGGGGGGGGGGGGTTGTCACATCTTTCATTGGTCACTTATTTCATTTGTCACTTCTTTCAAATTTTGTCATGTTTTGGTCATTTTCTATGCTTATCAGTTCCTTTAGTTTTCATGTTCTGGTTGCTTTTGAAAAAACGTTTGGATTGTTATTAGTTCATGTATCATAACCTTGTCACTTCCTGCGTGTGCATGTCCTGCATTTGTCAGTTCCTTCATTGTCATGTCTTGGTCGGTTCTTACATTTGTCACTTCCTTCATTGTCATGTCCTGGTCGGTTCTTACATTTGTCACTTCCTTCACTGTCATGTCCTGGTCAGTTCTTACATTTGTCACTTCCTTTATGTATCATACCCTAATAATGTCCCCCGTTTGTCACTTCCTTCCTTCCTGTGTCATGTCCAAGTCATTTCCTGTACTTTAGTGTCCTTCGTTTGTCACATTCTAGTCATGTCGTGTCTTTGTCATGAACCTATCATTTCTTGATTTCTCAGTTCATTTAACTTGTCACGCCTATCATTTCTGCATATGTCATTTCTTTCCTTAGTAATATAATGTTCCGCTCGCTACAACGCCATCTTATCGCTTTCTTCAACGGTTGTACGCTCATTGGCATGTAATCTTATAAAACAACTCGGGATTTCTGATCAGAAAAGGACCAAAAACCCTGAAGGCAATGACAGAAGCAGCTGGAAAAAAAAGTTCCAGCTGGATCTGGTCGAGGTAAAACAAAAGTGAACTTCATGAGGCTTCAAGTTTCTAGTTTAGAACAGGTGTCCGTTTAAGATGTGGTTAAAATGTCCGTCTACGGAGAAACCCTGCCCTGAGATGCCCACCATCCAAACGTTCTGGCAGTGGTATCGAGCAGCTAAAAGGGCATCTGAGAGTTATGACCTGGATGTGGTCAGGCCCCTTAGAGTATGGGAGTTAAGGACGGAAACACTCGTCTGAGGGGAGGAGCAGGGGGGAAGGGGGGGGGGGGGGGGGGGGGGAGGGGGGGGGGGGGGGGGGGGGAGGGGGGGAGGGGGGGGGAAGGGGGGGAAGGGGGGGGTTCTTCTCTGAAAACCTTCTGTCTTCAAGCTCTCCCTACTTTTTCCCCCCATTGTCTCCTGATCTTTCTATATCTCTCTGTGTTTGGTGTTTTCTGAGTCTTGTCATCCATTTGTCGATTGAGTGTTCTTGTTGCTGTTTTTTTTTTTGTTTGTTTTTTTTTGCTGAACTTCCTTTCTCCAAGTGTCTGTAGTTTGGACATAGTGCATAGTGTTAGCCATTCCTGTCTTCCATACTTCTGACATGTCTGTAACTCGCTGTCTCAGTCTGTCTGTTTGTCTTTACAGGAGAGTCCACAAATGCTTAAGACAATTGGTTTGGGACTGTTTCGGAAATACTCAGAACAAACTTAGTTCTTATGTTAAAACACAAGGTAGTCAACTTTTCAGTATTGGTTCTGTCAAGGCGTACAACACCTGCAACTTCGTGATATGTATCAGTTAGTTTCAACGTTTTATGGACTGAAACTACATGCTCTTAGAACTACATATAATGCCTCAACAAAATGTATGTGGCGAAACAAACAAATCAAGACATGATGTTTTGTTCGAATGTGTATCCCTTAGGACATTATATCATGCTTATCAGGCATGTCTGTAACTGATGTTTTTTTTTTTTTTTTTTTTCTTATTCTGATCATGCTTTTAAAATCACCTCTAGTTTGATATATAGTCCAGTTAGGTGTTTACTTTAGCATAATACTGGCGGTTTTAACCATGATTATATTATGTACACACCGGCAAACACATACGCGCACGTACGCACCCACATACGCATGCACGCATGTGAGCTCTCTCTCTCTCTTCTCTCTCTCTCTCTCTCTCTCTCTCTCTCTCTCTCTCTCTCTCTCTCTCTCTCTCTCTCTCTCTCTGGCCTAATCAATAAACAAGATGCGAAGCATATAAACGTACTCCCAGTTTTCCAAACCGCTTATAAATCGGCCACGTGCTTTGTGAGATAAGAAATAAAGGCAAAATAACGGTTTTAACGGTTATTTAACCAATGTACAATTTTCAAACTGGTATTTTAGTCCTCACTGGGCTAAAGCCTGTGTACATACCAAATTTCATCCAAATCGGACAATATGTCAAGAATAACGGTTTTTAACGGTCAGATTTTGAAACACTACATGGAAGTGCCATTTGTGTGTAATGACCTTTCCACATACAAAATTTCATTAAAACCCACCAATATATAAAAAAATAACGGCAAAATAACGGTTTAACGGTTATATAACCGATATACACTTTTGAAACCGGTATTTTAGTCCTCACTGGGCTAAAGCCTGTGTACATATCAAATTTCATCCAAATCGGACAATACTTCAAGAATAACGGTTTTTAACGGTCAAATTTTGAAACACTATATAGAAGTGCCATTTGTGTGTGATAACCTTTCTGTATACCAAATTTCATTAAAATCCACCTATATATAAGAAATAACGGCAGAATAACGGTTTTTAACGAATGTTTAATCCATTTTCAGCATTACATCACTTAATATGCACAGAGGCTCCGATTTGTCACGAGATCATCCAAACCGCTTATAAATTGGCCAAGTACTTTCTGAGATATTCCATAAAGAAGAAAAACCGTTATAGGCCATTACAGCCGTTAGTAACGGCTATAGCGGTAAACTAAAACATTGGGCATAATCCGTGGCCCATAATGAACATACCTACAAAGTTTCAGAAAGATCGGCCCAGTAGTTTTGTCTGGAGCGAGTGGAACACATTTTGACCACGGACACACAGACACACACACACACACACACACACACACACACACACACACACACACACACACACACACACACACACACACACACACACACACACACCATACACACACACACACACAGCATTTCTTCGTTCCCATTCTAAAGTACTCCCTGTTCTATAAGAACTGGGAGTACAAAAAGCGTCAGTGTCGGTGTCAGACTCTCTCTCTCTCTCTCTCTCTCTCTCTCTCTCTCTCTCTCTCTCTCTGTCTCTGTCTCTCTCTCTCTCTCTCTCTCTCTCTCTCTCTCTCTCTCTCTCTCTCTCTCTCTCTCTCTCTCTCTCTCTCATCACATAATTGTGTGAAAAGACGTAAAGTGAAGGTACTACTGCTGTTTGTCTGTCTGCACGGCACAGACCCAGCGGGCAGACTTCCAGGAAGGTGAGGGTTCCAGACACCATCACCACGTGGGTGACTTCCGCTTTTGCTGTCCACCCACGGTTCGGCTTGTCCGTTATGCGGCAGCCTGTCCAGGTCTGTACGGCACTGGTCCGTCTGATGGGTGCTTTAGTGAATTGCACTGCGCTGGTCCGTCTGATGGGGGCTTTAGTGGGTTGTACTGCACTGGTCCGTCTGATAGGGGCTTTAGTGGGTTGTACTGCGCTGGTTCGTCTGATGGGGGCTTTAGTGGGTTGTACTGCACTGGTCCGTCTGATGGAGGCTTTAGTGGGTTGGGCTGCACTGGTCCGTCTGTTGGGGGCTTTAGTGGGTTGTACTGCACTGGTTCGTCTGATGGGGAGGGGGGAGGTGGCTTTAGTGGGTTGTACTGCACTGGTCCGTCTGACGGGGGATTTAGTGGGTTGTACAGCACTTGGTCCGTCTGATGGGGGCTTTAGTGGGTTGTACTGCACTGGTCCGTCTGATGGGGGCTTTAGTGGGGAGATGTTGATTTTTTGTTTGTACGACGCTGGTCCGTCTGATAGGGGCTTTAGTGGGTTTGTACTGCACTGGTCCGTCTGATGGGGGCTTTAGTGGGTTGTACTGCAATGGCCCGTCTGAAGGGGGCTTTAGTGGAACGATGTTAGGTTTCTGTTTGTGCGACACTGATTATGTCAAATGTGAGCTAGATTTATATTTGAAGTACACTGGTCCGTCTGATGATAGCTTTAGTTGAACGATGCTAGGTTTTATTTTGTACACCAATGGTCCGTCTGTTGGGGGTTTAGTGGGCTGATGTTAAGTTTTGTTTGTACGACACTGGTCCGTCTGAAGGGGGCTTTAGTGGGGCGATGTTAAGTTTTGTTTGTACGACACTGGTCCGGCTGATGGGGGCTTTAGTGGGCGATGTTAAGTTTTGTTTGTACGACACTGGTCCGTCTGATGAGGGATTTAGTGGGGCGATGTTAAGTTTTGCTTGTACGACACTGGTCTGTCTGATGGGGGCTTTAGTGGGGCGATGTTACATTTTGTTTTTACGACACTGGTCCGTCTGATGAGGGCTTTAGTGGGGCGATGTTAAGTTTTGTTTGTACGACACTGGTCCGTCTGATGGGGGCTTTAGTAGGGCGATGTTAGGTTTCTGTTTGTACGGCACAGGTCACGTCTGATAGGGGCTTTAGTAGGGCGATGTTAGGTTTCTGTTTGTACGGCACTGGTCACGTCTGATGGGGCTTTAGTGGGTCGATGTTGGTTAACTGATTGTACTGTATTGATGATGTTTGATAGGGACTTTAGTGGTGTGACGTTAGGTTACTGCTTATTGCGCTGCACTCGTTTTGTCTCGTGAGGGCTTTAGTGGGGTGACGTTAGGTTACTGCTTGTTGCGCTGCACTCGTTATGTCTGGTGAGGGCTTTAGCGGGATGACAACAGTTCATTTGTTGTTGCTCTACAATGGTCATGTATGCTAAGGACTTCAGTGAAACACGTTCGTTTCCTGGTTTAATGTACTGCGCTAGCCATGTCTAATGGGTGTCTTGTGGGATGACAATAATTTGCTGGTTGTTGAACTGTTCTGACCCCATCTGTTGCGGCCTCTAATGGAATGACGTTGCGTTCTCAGGATCTTGTTGGACACCTATACTATGTGATGGTGGCTTTAGTGAGGTACCTGTACTGAACTGGTAGTTCTAATACTTACTAAAGGCCATTACTCTTGCCAGAGAATAGGCCATCAACAGCTGTCCGCCAACGATTACGGTCCTTGGCAATCTTCTCTATTTCTCCCCAGCTGTAGCCCATCTGCCTGGTGTCCCGTCTCCAGATCCCGCCTCCAGGTGTTTTCTTGTTTGCCTATTTGTTTGTTTGTTTGTTTCTTTGTTTGTTTGGTCTTCCTCGCTTTCTCTTGTCTTGAGGATTCCAGGTCAGTGCTTTTCTGGTGGCGTTGTCCGGGGCTTTCTGATGGTGTCTTATCCACCGCCATCTTTTTTTCCCGGAATTCTTGCTCTACTGGTAGTTGGTTAGATCCTTTGGAGGATCTTTCGCAGGCAGCTGTTATTGAAGGTCTGCAGTTTGTGCATGGTGGTCTCTGTGGTTCTCCAGGTCTCCGATCTGGTAGTTGTACTGCACTGATAACGTCTGCAGATTGATATCAGTGGCCCGGTTGCAACGCCCTGGTAATGTCTGCTGTGCGTTTTTGTGGGATGACCTTGGTTTATGGGTTGCTTTGCACCGGTAATGTCTGTTGATGCGTTGGGAGCGAAGATGTCACTTTGGTGTTTGTAGTACGTTGAGTGACATATCGTCAAATGGTCAGAGCATAAGGCTGCGGAGCAGTTGATGATTAAAAATTCCCGATAAATTCGAGCAGGAAGAGGTCTCCGAATGATGAATACTGTAAATCTGTGATGACCGTTTTTTTTCTCTCTCTCTCAACAATATCAAACGTTTTTTTTTTCATTATCTTGTGTGTGTGTGTGTGTGTGTGTGTGTGTGTGTGTTGTGTGTGTGTGTGTGTGTGTGTGTGTGTGTGTGTGTGTGTGTGTGAGCATGCACGCGCGCGCGCGCGCGTGTGTGTGTGTGTGTGTGTGCATGTGTGCATGTGAGCGCATGATGCGTATGTGTGTGACAGTGTGTGTGTTTGTGTGTGTGTGTGTATGTGTGTGCGCGCGCGCGCGTGTTATTGCTGCGTATGTGCGCATGCACGTGTGCATGCGTGCATGTGTACATGCGTACTCTGTGTGTGTGTGTGTGTGTGTGTGTGTGTGTGTGTGTGTGTGTGTGTGTGTGTGTATGTGTGTGTGTGTGTGTGTGTGTGTGTGTGTGTATGATGGTGACAGGTGACAACCTTCAAAGAAGTGTTCCTGTCCCTGGACCTCCCATACTCAGCCATCCGTGGCGAAGACCTGTGCATGAAAGCCCAGGTCTTCAACTATTACAGCAAGTGCTTGGAGGTCAGTGTCCGCTTCCTTTCCTTCCACTATTACAGCAAGTGTATTGAGGTCAGTGTCCGCTTCCTTTCCTTTCACTATTACAGCAAGTGCTTGGAGGTCAGTGTCCGCTTCCTTTCCTTCCACTATTACAGCAAGTGCTTGGAGGTCAGTGTCCGCTTCCTTTCCTTCCACTATTACAGCCAGTGTATTGAGGTCAGTGTGTCCGCTTCCTTTCCTTCCACTATTACAGCAAGTGTATTGAGGTCAGTGTCCGCTTCCTTTCCTTCCACTATTACAGCAAGTGCTTGGAGGTCAGTGTCCGCTTCCTTTCCTTCCACTATTACAGCAAGTGTATTGAGGTCAGTGTCCGCTTCCTTTCCTTCCACTATTACAGCAAGTGCTTGGAGGTCAGTGTCCGCTTCCTTTCCTTCCACTATTGCAGCTAGTGTATTGAGGTCAGTGTCCGCTTCCTTTCCTTCCACTATTACAGCAAGTGTATGGAGGTCAGTGTGTCTGTGTCATTCCATTCACGAATTACAGCAAATGTATGGAGATCGGTCAGTGTGTCTGCTTTATTTCCTTCTACTAGTACAACAAATGTACTGAGGTTAGTGTGTGCGTTTCATTTCCTTCGAATATTGTAGCAAGCATAAGCGATTCGGTGTGTCCGATTCAATGCCATTTGCTGTT
>CM031601.1:17761842-17767235 GCA_018398815.1 Conus ventricosus
TCAATATTGACAGAAACTCCATTCAACATGGACGACTCGGAGAGAATCACGGTCAGTGTCACCGGTCAGCGAGATCTGTTGGGTGCTGCTCAGATGTGGCCATCGCTGATACATTCAATATTGACGAGACGCCTCGTTCAACACTGAGGACTTGGAGACAATCACTGTTAGTGTCACCGGTAGGTGGAATCTGTTAGGCACTGTATACACGCAGCCATCAACAACACATGCACTAATGACAGATTCCTTCTTCAACACGGAGGACGCTGAGAGAAATATCGTCCGCGTCGCT
Source organism: Conus ventricosus (assembly GCA_018398815.1). Classification (NCBI taxonomy): domain Eukaryota; kingdom Metazoa; phylum Mollusca; class Gastropoda; order Neogastropoda; family Conidae; genus Conus; species Conus ventricosus. Next base: position 17,762,135 of record CM031601.1, read on the forward strand.
TCGGTAGGTGCTGTTCCCACGTAGCCATCAACAACACATGCACTAATGACAGATTCCTTCTTCAACACGGAGGACGCTGAGAGAAATATCGTCCGCGTCGCTTCGGTAGGTGCTGTTCCCACGTAGCCATCAACAACACATGCACTAATGACAGATTCCTTCTTCAACACGGAGGACGCTGAGAGAAATATCGTCCGCGTTGCTTCGGTAGGTGCTGTTCCCACGTAGCCATCAACAACACATGCACTAATGACAGATTCCTTGTTCAACACGGAGGGTGCTGAGAGAATTGCCGGCCGCGTCGCTTCGGTAGGTGATGTTTACATGTAGCCATCAACAACACATTCAAGGTTGACAATGACCTCGTTCAATCACGTTCAGTGTCACGGGTAGGTGGGGTCTGTTAGGCACTGCTCACACAAAATCATCAACGACATGTTCGGGACTGACAGATACCGCTTTCAACTCCGCCTCTCCACCTTTTTTCCATACAGAAGCCCCGAGCCTGAGTGGGCTTGCAAACGTACGACGAATTAGTATTGTACTCATATCAATGCCGATTCCATGGTCCTCACATGCAGATTATCTATACATGTAAAAACACACTCTGAACTCATCATTTTCACCCCTAACCTTTTATCTTACTTTACGTGTTCGGACTATCTCTCTCTCTCTCTCTCTCTCTCTCTCTCTCTCTCTCTCTCTCTCTCTCTCTCTCTCTTATATATATATATATATATATATATATATATATATATATATAAAATCAGAGTTAAAAAGCCACTCAGAACGTAAAAAGTGCTCAACCATGTAGGGGGCGACATACCAGTTTATGCCTGCAATTGTTTATCATTTCTACTTTAGAGTTCAGGGATGCTAGGTGGGGTTTACATAATATCAGCCACTTTTCTGTAGTACATAAGTTGCATTTTTTAGAAATGTTGTTGTATGGTGTTGCTCTTTTTATAACCACCCACCCTCCATCTTAAAAACCATACCTAATGGTATAAACAAAAGATTATCTAAACTGTCATGCAACTGCAATGAGAAAGAATTTAACAGTGCAGTAGCTGACTATCAAGAGGCGCTGAAAAAAGTGGCTACAACTACAAATTACAATACAACCCAGATAACAACATGAACAGCAACAGGAAAAACAGGAAAAGAAAAATTATATGGTATAACCCTCAATATGATGGAAGAACAAAAACTAACGTAGGAAAAGAATTCCTCAGAATCCTTAAAACATCATTCCCAAAAGAACATGTACTATCTAAAATATTCAACAAAAATACCGTCAAGCTATCATACTCATGTATGCCCAACCTTAAAAATATAATTGATTCTTCCAATAAAACCAAAAACAACACAACCAAAGAGGGTGATGAAAGGATATCTTGTAATTGCACTAAAAAAGACCAGTGCCCTCTGAATAATAAATGTCTCTACAACAATATTGTGTACCAAGCTACGGTAACAACAGACAGTGATAAAGAAACATACATAGGAATCACGGCAAACCACTTTAAAACCAGATATGCAAACCATAAACAGTCTTTCAAAAATGAAAAATATAAAAACCAAACAGAATTAAGTAAATATATTTGGAAGCTGAAAAATAAGAAAATAGATTACAACATATTATGGAAAATTATAAAAAGAGCAACACCATACAACAACATTTCTAAAAAATGCAACTTATGTACTACAGAAAAGTGGCTGATATTATGTAAACCCCACCTAGCATCCCTGAACTCTAAAGTAGAAATGATAAACAATTGCAGGCATAAATGGAAATGTTTGTCAATGCACCATTCCGTGACACGTCCCCCCTGAACGCGCCCCAAAAAAGAAAAACCGGCAGGCCACGTGCCACACGCACAGAACTCACACGCCCACACACCATAATATATAACACCTGTGGCGTGCCCAAATTGTACACCCTGAGGAGAGCGTTTTTAGCTTGAAACAAGCTTGTAGGTTTTAATCTCTTCATTTTAAAATCGTATTTTAAACTGGTAATATATATATATATATATATATATATATATATATTATATATATATATATATATATATATATATATATATATATTATATATATATATATACACACACACACACACACACACACACATATATATATATATATATAGAATGCTGAACATATATATATATATATATATATATAGAGAGAGAGAGAGAGAGAGAGAGAGAGAGAGAGAGAGAGAGAGAACTCAGAACCATTTTAATGAATAGGCCTTCGGCCCTTGTCACTGGGATGGTTACACAAAATAAGTCAAAAAGTACTGAAAGTAACAATGAAATCCACAAACAATTCAAGCATTCTGTTTACATATGCCTTAATTTAAATGCTTTGGCTAGGAATATAGCCAAGCGCACAAACACATTCTTATTTTCACATGCTAACAGAAGAGTTAATTTGAAAGTTGATGGATTGTTATAGTACTTAGCCGGGATATAGTGGTGTCTTAGAGCCTCGTACCTCGGACATTGTAAGACAAAATGAACTTCCGTTTTTTTTTGGGATTCACAGAAAGGACACGCCATCTCTTCCTCTGTTACGTTAATTCTAAAACGGAGGCTGTGAATATTGATTTGTGCCACGCCAAGTCGGAAGCGAATGAGACTGGTTCTAGCTTCAATATTTTCAGATCCAACAAATATGATGAAAGCTCCAAACTACTTTTAAATGTACGGTACAATGAGAAACATTCGCTAGCAAAACGCTGATGAGACCAATGTTCTTTGAACTCACTAATTAGCCTGTCACGAAAATTGGCAAGAAATTCCTTTTCATCTTCGACCCCTGATTTTCCCAAACTTCTTGAAATCCGTATTTGTACAGCGTAAAACAAACAGACGAAGCCCATGTATTCCGATTTTGCTCATGAAGGTAGAGTAACATCTTGTAAGCTTTTAACGGCAGTCGATGTTCTGGCATCTTGAGAAGTTTAAGCCAATATTTAATGCATCTCACATATATATTATATATTAATATACTGGGGAAATCTGCCGAGTTCACCGTAGATCATTGCATTCGGTGTTCTGATACTAACATTTAGAAAACGCTTCAGTGCGAAGATATGGACTTTTTCTATTACGTCATTATTTGCAATAAGACCCCAAACTTCCGTACCATAGTTCAGCATCGGTTGTACTTGTGCATCAAACAATTTGAAAAATATTTTTGGAGATCTTTCACCAATCGACCGCAATAACTTAAAAATGTTAATTACCCCCTTCTTTGCACGTCCAGCCAATTCCTTTAAGGTGTGGGAAAATGACAATCTGGTTGATAAAAAAAACACCTAAATATTTATACATGTTAACTACCGACATCTTAGTCTGTCCATAAAACCAAATTTCTCTTATTGATAAATGCCCACCATTTCTGAACACAACAATGTTGGACTTGTCAAGATTTACCGACAAACCAAGACTCATTGCAGTATCGTGTAGCACATTCAGCTGATTCTGAAGACCAGTTACAGAGTCGGATATTAATATTATGTCGTCTGCAAACATAAGGATAAGTATTTCTAGTAATTCGGGAATCAACTGAAGACCATGCTTTCCCTTATTAACGATTTCACATGCCAATTCATCAATAAAGAGTGAGAATAATACAGGACTGCAGACATCTCCTTGTTTAAGCCCTAAAGGACACTTAAAGGTATCACGTAACTCACCACCTGCTCTTACTCTTGCTTTAACTACATGATACATACTAGTTATAGCGTGATACATTCTTCCACGAATACCTCTTTTCTTCAGAACATTCCACAGTTTTGTGCGTACAATCGAGTCAAAGACTTTTCTGAAGTCTATGAATGCGACATATGATTTTTTTATGATACGATAATTGTTTCTGTATCATCGCAAATAAAGTGAAGACATGGTCAATGGTACTGTATTTCTTTCTAGAACCCGTTTGACTTTCATTTATGACGTTATTTTCTTCAACCCATTTATTCAGTCTTTGATTTAAAATGTGACTATAAATTTTACCACAAACATTGAGAAGGGATATGCCCCTATAATTATCAGGAGAACCCCTATCACCTTTTTTTATGAAGTGGTTGAATAATAGCTTCTGACCACTGGGATGGATAAATACCCGATGAGAACAGTTTGTTAAACAAAATTATCAGAAAAGGTACAATGATAAGAGCTGCATTTTTGAAAACTTCTCCAATTAAACGATCAGGGCCAGCTGCCTTGCCATTTTTTATGGCACGTACAGCTGCAAAAACTTCACCCTCTGTAATGTCATTTTCAAGAGTATCTGTGTCACGATTTCCATCTTCACCAATAATAACAGTTTCTGATTGATCACAAGTATTATTTTCGTTATCCTCATATGAATCAGAATGAAAAACACCAGAAAAATGTCTGAACCACTCCTCTTTGCTGATCGAGCAGCCTGATGGCATGTTCGTGTTAAAAGATTTCACTTTGCTCCAGAATTCCTTGGGATTTCCTATGTTTTCGTTCAGGGACTTAACAGCTTTATCACGGTGAGCCTTATGCTTTGTCCGTAGCAGTTCTTTGTACTCCCTACGTTTTTGATTATAGTGCTCTCTAATTGTTTGCTCCTCTTCAGATTCAGCATTGCTTTCCATATCTCTGTTTGTTCTAATTTGTCTGTTTTCTGTACTCCTCGATCTTGCTTTATCAGGAGAGAACGGGGAAATACCAATCCTGGGTCACTTCCGCCCTCACCCAGTTTCGGGCGAAAGTAACCCAGGATTGGTATTTCCCCGTTCTCTGACAAGTAAGACTTCAATAGCCAAAAAATAACGATTATCTACAAACAAACATACTGTGTAGGGTTATCCGTTTTCAATACTAATTTACTAAACTTTTCAGATTTCAGTTTTTGTTTAATCCTATGTTTTTCCTGATCATTTTCAATAACATCATTTTCGCGCAAACATTCTTCAAATGAGTCTTTGTCTTTCATGTGAAATAACACTACAGTCTTTAACTGTTCTCTAAAGTCTTTTAAAACTGAGTTATATTTTTGGCATAAAATCCACACACTTATCCGAGCATGTCTCCGCTGAAAGCTAGTTTTT
>CM031601.1:17767335-17779784 GCA_018398815.1 Conus ventricosus
GGTCATTGTTCTGCGGTCTTTGTGATTCGTTTGTTCCATCATCGCGGGTTCGTTGTTGTTCATTCGTTCGGTCGGTCAATCATTCGTTCAGTCGTTCTTCACCGGTTGTCGTTGTTGCATCGTTCGCTCGTCGCTCGTTGGTCGTTCTGTCTTTCAGCCATTCGTTCTGTCGTGTTGTATCTCTTTGCCTGCTTGTCTGTCCTTCAGCCATTCGTTCTGTCGTGTTGTATCTCTTTGCCTGCCTGCCTGTCCTTCAGCCATTCGTTCTGTCGTGTTGTATCTCTTTGCCTGCCTGCCTGTCCTTCACCCAAATTCGTTCTGTCGTGTTGTATCTCTTTGCCTGCCTGCCTGTCCTTCAGCCATTCGTTCTGTCGTGTTGTATCTCTTTGCCTGCCTGCCTGTCCTTCAGCCATTCGTTCTGTCGTGTTGTATCTCTTTGCCTGCCTGCCTGTCCTTCAGCCATTCGTTCTGTCGTGTTGTATCTCTTTGCCTGCCTGCCTGTCCTTCAGCCATTCGTTCTGTCGTGTTGTATCTCTTTGCCTGCCTGCCTGTCCTTCCAGCCATTCGTTCTGTCGTGTTTATCTCTTTGCCTGCCTGCCTGTCCTTCAGCCATTCGTTCTGTCGTGTTGTATCTCTTTGCCTGCCTGCCTGCCCTTCAGCCATTCGTTCTGTCGTGTTGTATCTCTTTGCCTGCCTGCCTGTCCTTCAGCCATTCGTTCTGTCGTGTTGTATCTCTTTGCCTGCCTGCCTGTCCTTCAGCCATTCTTTTCTGTCGTGTTGTATCTCTTTGCCTGCCTGCCTGTCCTTCAGCATTCGTTCTGTCGTGTTGTATCTCTTTGCCTGCCTGCCTGTCCTTCAGCCATTCGTTCTGTCGTGTTGTATCTCTTTGCCTGCCTGCCTGTCCTTCAGCCATTCGTTCTGTCGTGTTGTATCTCTTTGCCTGCCTGCCTGTCCTTCACCCATTCGTTCTGTCGTGTTGTATCTCTTTGCTGCTTGTCTGTCGTGTTGTATCTCTTTGCCTCCCTGTCTGTCTTTTTTCTTCTGCCTTTCTTCCTTCCTCCCTCCCTGGCTTGGGTGCAGTATATCGATGCAGTATATCGATGCAGTATATCGATGCAGTATATCGATGCAGTATATTGATGCAGTATATCGATGCAGTATATTGATGCAGGCTATTGATGCAGTATATCGATGCAGTATATCGATGCAGTATATCGATGCAGTATATTGATGCAGTATATTGATGCAGTATATTGATGCAGTATATCGATGCAGTATATCGATGCAGTATATTGATGCAGTATATTGATGCAGGCTATGATGGACATGGATGCAGTATATTGATGCAGTATATTGATGCAGGCTATGATGGACATGGATGCAGTATATTGATGCAGTATATTGATGCAGTATATTGATGCAGGCTATGATGGACATGGATGCAGTATATTGATGCAGTATATCGATGCAGTATATTGATGCAGGCTATGGTGGACATAGATGCAGTATATTGATGCAGTATATTGATGCAGTATATTAAATGCAGTATATTGATGCAGGCTATGGTGGACATGGATGCAGTACATTGATGCAGTATATTGATGCAGGCTATGATGGACATGGATGCAGTATATCGATGCAGTATATTGATGCAGGCTATGATGGACATAGATGCAGTATATTGATGCAGTATATTGATGCAGTATATTGATGCAGGCTACGGTGGACATGGATGCAGTACATTGATGCAGTATATTGATGCAGGCTATGATGGACATGGATGCAGTATATTGATGCAGTATATTGATGCAGGCTATGATGGACATGGATGCAGTATATTGATGCAGTATATTGATGCAGTATATTGATGCAGGCTATGATGGACATGGATGCAGTATATTGATGCAGTATATGATGCAGTATGTGATGCAGGCTGTGGACATGGATGCAGTATACTGATGCGGGCTATAGTGGACATGCATACAGTAGATTGATGCAGGCTATGGTGGACACAGACACAGGTCTGGCATGAATGCGAGGTGTGGTGGACATGCATACAGGTATGATGGATGTCGATACAGTATGCGACACAGTCAGAGGTCTTTTGACATGGACACTAAGGTAACAGACATAGGTACAGGTATGATTGACAATGATGCAGGATATGACGTGAAGAAGGCATAGTACGAGTCAGAGGTCTGTTGACATGGACACTAAGGTAACAGACATAGGATACAGGTATGATTGACAATGATGCAGGATATGACGTGAAGAAGGCATAGTACCCACAGATGTACGTGTGTTGGACATGGATACAGGTATGGTTTACGTGAATACGGATAAAAATGGACAATGAGAAAGGGTTATGAAGTGTAACGGGTATGATAGACATGGATGCAGGTGTGAGGACATGGATGAAGATATCATGGACATGGATGCAGGGAATAATGAATGATATCCATCTGTCTCGAGAGACAATGCTGTTGCGCCATGGATCGGTCAGTTGTGGAGTTTGCAGCGCCTGCTGTGTCTGAACAGCCCGATCCTCGAGCGGCAGACTCTGTTGCAGTTGCTGTGGGGTGCCGACGCAGATCTTTGGCGTCTGCGGCGCCTCCGTTCTTCTGACTACGCCTCTCTCCTCTGCTCTGCATGCTTGATGCTTGATGCTGAAGATGGTGGGCCGCCTCTTGACCCGGTCTAAAGTTGCTGTTTCCATGTGTGCTGGGTCGAGGCTTCCTGCTCTCAGGTCGCGCTGGTATACATCCCTGTAGTGTCGGCGAGCCGCCCTGTGGGTCTGGAGCCTGTAACCAGCTCGCCATACAGCATGTCCCTTGGAATGCGACAGTCTTCCTTGCAGCTGACGTGACTAAGCCCGCGCAGGCGTTTTTGTGTCAGAATGGCGAACATGCTAGGCATCCATGCTTGGGTCAGAACGTCTTTGTTATTGATGCAGTCCTGTCAAGTCATGCCCAGGAGTCTTCTGAGGCAGCGGAGGTGGAAGGCGTTCAGTCTGCGTTATCGTCGAAACGACAGGGTCCATGATTTGCTTCCGTAGAGAAGAGTGCTTGCACGCAGGCTCGGTACACTTTCATCTTAGTGTTTGACGTTAGCATGGTGTTGAGCCAGCCTATTCGCCGAATGGGCCATCACTGTTGCTGCCTTGCCGATCCATACGTTCAGCTCGGTGTCCAGAGAGAGGTTGCTGGAGATGGTGGAGCCCAGGTAAGTGACATCGTCGCTCATTTCGGAGGTGTAATAGCCGATGTAGATGCGGGGAGTGCTGCTGACGTCATGGCTCGCAATGTTTGTTTTTTAGGCTGTTTGTGAGGCCGAACTCGGTGCAGGCATCAGCGAAGCAGGTGAAGAGCCGTTGTAGCGCTTTCTCGGTGTTGCATCGAGCATGCTCCCTTGTTTGACACCGCTCTTGATTCGGAAGGGGTCCGAAGATTAAACGTCGTTCTGGACAGTACCATGCATGTCATGGAAGTATATGATCATCTTTAGAAGCTTGGGGTGGGTGGGTTGGGGAGGGGGGAGGAGGACATCCAATCCGGTGTAGTAGGGTCAAGAGGCCAGACTTACTGACCAAGTCGAACGTCATGAGGTCGATCGAGGCTATGAACAGGGCTCGTCTCTGCTTGCGGCACTTTTCTTGTATCTGCCTTTGGCTCCAATTGTTCGGCGAGTAGCTGCGGTCTATTGAGAACGACGCGGGCGAAGGCTTTGCCAACAAGGCTGAAGATGGATATTCAGCGATTGTCGTTGCAATCACTGTGGTCCCATTTGTTCTTGTCCTAGAGCAGGGCGACCACCCCCAAACAGGCGGGTCCCCAGGTGGCGGAAAGGGATGCCCCTAGATATAAGGGTTACCTGCGGTATAAGTCAGACTTGCCTGGTCGAGTAAGCAGTCCCGGACCAACTGGCGATGTTCCTAGCAGGATGGGGCGGGATAATAACTGTGATCTGCACTGAAATACCCCATATACCCAATGGCATAGCGCCAGCACAACGTTCCACACTCACATGACAGACAACTGGAGATACTCTCCATGTGGTCGTCGTCCTTTGGAGACCACCAGGGTGGAAGAGTGCCGGCCCCGTGCCTCAAAGGGGCCAACCCCATGCGACTGGTGTCCCCGTGCCCCGTTCTGCGGTGAAGCCAGGCGGCGGGTGACACCGGAAAATGCAACTGGCTGTGACAGGAGAAAGGAGATAAACCGAAACTGTTGAGGGTGCTCCAGTGGAATGCAGAGGGAATCACCAAGAAGAAGCTCCTTTTTTTTTAAGACTCTATAGGGAGAATATAGATGTTGCTTGCCTTCAGGAAACGCATCTGACAGAAAAACGTCGCTTTACAGTAAGAGGCGACCAGACCTATCGTGTGGACAGGGAAGGGAGACACAAAGGTAGAGTCCTCATCCAGGTAAAGAATCACATACCAGAAAAGCACATGAGAGTGGATACAGAGGAAAACGCAGAAATCGCTGGGGTGCATATCATGCTGCAGGATAAGCAAATAAGAATATACAATGTATACTGCCTGCCAGATAAACAGCTGTCTCTGCATGCTATGGATATCATTCATGATGGCTGCCTGATCGTTGGTGACTTCAATAGCCATTCTCACAGCTGGGGATACAGTGAAACAAACTCCAGAGGACAGGAGGTAGAAGACTGGCAGACTGACCAGCAACTACACCTGCTGAACCTCCCAGATGACCCTCCTACAATCTAATCACGCAGGTGGCGAATGTCAACAACAGCAGACTTAGCCTTCGCCACCAACAACCTGCAGACAAGTGCAGAAGGGACAGTGTTAGACCAGTTGGTAGTGACAACAGACCTGTGAAACTTTCTTTCAACCTCAACCACCATCCAGTAGACTGCAAACCACTTCCCAGATGGAACAACAAAAAAACTAAATGGGAGAATTATTCTGTACTCACTGATGAATACGCAGTAAACATCAACACTCGACGAATAGACATAAATCATATGACCAAGGCCTTCAACGCAGCACTGTTAAAAGCAGCTGCAGAAATCATCCTAAGAGGGGCCAGGAAGAACTACGTACAGGCCCCACTGGCTGAAGAACTCCAGCAGTTGAAAGATCAAGTGAACGCAGCAAGAGAAAAAATTGAGAAAGAACCAACAACAGAAAACAACATCAGCCTAGAAGAAAAAAAACGGCTTCATATACAAAAGCATTCATCCAGGCTGCAAAAAACAACTGGAAAAGAAAATCTAAAAATCTCAAATAGAGAAAGATGGGAAGAAAACTATGAAATCTTGCAAGAGCCATGAACAATGAAAAACCAACGGCAGCACCCATTGTTCTAGAAGACAATGAAGAAATCGTGACCGGAAGATGGCTGCAGACCTTTTTATTAACAACGTTGAAAAGATTAGCAACATCAACATCTCTACAGGCAGAGAAAAGGAACTGTCACAACAACAGAAAAAGTGCAGGAACATGGACACAGAAGAAGAAGTAAAGTAAGAAACTCTCCATAGTAGCAGAACTCAAAAGAAGGGATAAAGCAGCTACCAAAGGAGAAATCACCAGGACCTGATGGCATTACAATTGAGATGTTGCAACACCTTGGATCGTCTGCACGGAAAACGCTAGTGGACATCTTCAATGCCAGCTACAAAAATGCATCTGTACATCAGTCATGGAAAGATGCCATCATGGTCCCTATCCACAAAAAGGACAACAACAAAAAAAAAGAAACACACAAAAAAGTAGACAGTTACAAACCCATCGGTCTTACCAGCTGTCTTGGGAAACTTATGGAGAGGCTTATCAACAACATGCTGTCTTTGTACCAGGAGACGAATGGGATTATCTCTGGCAAGCAGGCTGGATTCAGACAACACAGATCCACAGAGGGCCAGGTCGTCTATAATTATTGCACAAGAAATAAAAGATACGCTCCAAGACAAGAAGCGCACCATAGCAGTCTGGATCGACCTAGAAAAAGCCTTTGATAAAGTCTGGAAAGACGGCCTGAAGCTGAAGATGCACCAGTATGGATCACAGGCCATGTGTACAACTTGATCAGCCAGTATCTGACCGACAGAAAAGCCCGGGTACAAAACAAAGGAACCAGAGCAAGCTTAAAACAATGAAAGGTGGTGTTCTCTCTCCCATGTTGTTTATCATATTAACGAATGATATCGTGTATGACATCCCTGTATGGATCCATGGTGCAATCTGTGCAGATGACCCTTGTCATCTGGTGCTCTGAACAATATGTCACAACAGCCACGGTAAGGATCCAGGAGGCTATGAACAAGATTGAGACATGGACATGGGCAGCACCCAGACTTCAACAAGAAGGGTGCATACTATCTGCTGCCCAGAGGAGACCAAGTGAGCATTGTGAGACTGAGTGTTCAGACTGTGTTCAGGAGGCCATGAACAAGATTGAGACATGGACATGGGCAGCACCCAGACTTCAACAAGAAGGGTGCATACTGTCTGCTGCCCAGAGGAGACCAAGTGAGCATTGTGAGACTGAGGACATGGAGCTCCAGACTTAGACATCACAATCATGTTCCCCAAATTCCACATTCACCGTACAGCAGCCTTCGTCAGTGCCTCTGGGGTTCCTGTCTGAGTGAACGAAGAAGAAGAAGAAAAATTTGTTCTTGTATAGCGTGATGATGTTTGCTTCGTGCATGTCTTGGGGTATGGGCCCTTCCTCCCAACACTGCCACAGAAGCTTTGATGACTTCTCGTGGAATGCCGTCGCTACCCGGAGCTTTACCTCGGGCTAGCAAGTCGATGGCCATACTGAGTTTCTCAATGGTTGGTGGGGCATCGAGCTCCTCCATGGCGGGCAGGGAGTAGTGTTCTCGGTGGCTATGTGGGTAACTGAGTTCTCCCTGGAGTACAGCTCCTGGTAGTACTCCGCCCGTCTCTCCATCTGTTTGGAGTACAGCTCCTGGTAGTACTCCGCCCGTCTCTCCATCTGTTTGGAGTACAGCTCCTGGCAGTTCTCAGCCCGTCTCTCCATCTGTTTGGAGTACAGTTCCTGGTAGTACTCCGCCCGTCTCTCCATCTGTTTAGAGTACAGTTCCTGGTAGTACTCCGCCCGTCTCTCCATCTGTTTGGAGTACAGCTCCTGGTAGTACTCCGCCCGTCTCTCCATCTGTTTGGAGTACAGCTCCTGGTAGTACTCCGCCCGTCTCTCCATCTGTTTGTTGCTGTCAGTGAGGACATATCCCGAGGGGAGCGATCATGATGGCGCTGGGGCCGAACGCTTTCTTCATGCCCTAGTACATGGCGCGGATGTTGCCACAGTCAGCGGAGATGTGGATGCCCTGGCACAGGTTCAGCCAGGCCTCGTGGGCGCATTTACGGGCGGTCCACTGGGTGTTATTGCGAGCTTTTCGAACTGCATCCAATGTCTTTGCAGAAGTGCGGCTTGTTTAGTAGCAATGCCAGGCTCCATCTCCACGATTCCTGCTTCGAATTAGACTTCGTTTTTGCTCACTCTCTTCCCAAAGGTGTCCGAGGCAAATTGGTAGGTGGCATCGCGGATGATGAAGAGTACGGTGGCATAAACACAGGACACGATGGATACAGAACTGATGCAGTGTGTTGGTGCAGGGTATTGTGAGCATAGATACAAGCAGGACACAGATGCAGGGTGCCACAGATGAAGATGCAAGGTGTGGCATGGATACATTTTACTGACGCTGGGCATTGTGATCGTAGGTACAGGTACGACATGGATACAGGTATGACATAGATACGGATATGACAGGGATACAGGGTGCGACAAATGATATTTGTCCTTCGCTGGCGAAAACGACCACGACCTCTGCTATGATTGAATAGTCTATGACCACGACTTCTGCTATGATTGAATAGTCTATGACCACGACTTCTGCTATGATTGAAGAGTCTATGACCATGACTTCTGCTATGATTGAAGAGTCTATGACCACCACTTCTGCTATGATTGAAGAGTCTGTGACCACGACTTCTGCTATGATTGAAGAGTGTATGACCACGACTTCTGCTATGATTGAATAGTCTATGACCACCACTTCTGCTATGATTGAAGAGTCTATGACCACGACTTCTGCTATGATTGAATAGTCTATGACCACGACTTCTGCTATGATTGAATAGTCTATGACCACGACTTCTGCTATGATTGAAGAGTCTATGACCACGACTTCTGCTATGATTGAAGAGTCTATGACCACGACTTCTGCTATGATTGAAGAGTCTATGACCACGACTTCTGCTATGATTGAAGAGTCTATGACCACGACTTCTGCTATGATTGAATAGTCTATGACCACCACTTCTGCTATGATTGAAGAGTCTGTCACGCGCCAAGCGTGACCTTTCTTTTCCACCCCTTGCGAGGAGATTTTTGTCCCTATTATTTTTACCCTATATGCCCATTTTTTAGAAGGGACCAAATCTTGGGCAAACACTGCTCGACTGATTTTTGGGCAGTCGCTTGCCATTTCACCCCAGCCCTCGCTGTGCACTGTCTTTGCACGTGCGTCCCATTCATTTGCGTTCACTCAGTTTTCTCGCTCGCCTACGTCACTATTGGAAGGTGGACAAAAGTTGGGCTTGGGGTGAGTTCTGACACTCTGATTTGGGGGTGATCGAGTCATCTCGTTTTTTCTATTCATTGATCATTTTGTTGGAGAGGGCCTCGTCCCTGTATTCTAGATATCAACTGGAGTGGGCAGTCAGCCCACTGGAGCAGGACTCGTCATCTTGCTGGAGCTTATTCATCACCATCCTTTTGTTTTTTACCCCCCACATCATCATTTCATCTGGAGAAGCGAAGGAAGAAGAAGGAAGACCCTGAGAAGAAGACATAACGAAAAAAAAACACTTAAAGAAGACGGAGGAGGAACCTGTAAAGGAAGACTGGAGAGGGCTAGAGGACAGGAGGGTCAGACTGGGGGTGACATCTTCCTGGAGGGTCGGTCTGCATGGCTGTTTTCTCTCCCCAGACGTGGTAACCTGGCGGCTTCGTCCTCTTTGGCACGAGTGGTTGTGGTGAGTGTTGAGTCTTAAATTTAAATTTATTTTGGTGGTACTTGGTCACGTTGAAGATGTTTTTTTTTGGTCAGATTCGGCCATTCATTTTTTCGATTCGACTTGGGGGTTCGTTTTCCAAGCGGTCACAGCCTCTTTAGTGGAATCCTACTTATTGCGAGTTTTTAATTCATACATATCAGGAACTGTTTCCATTCGTTCCCCTTTTTTCCTCTCTTCCCATTTTCGGTGTCGACTAGCGACCACATTTTGCGCTGAAATCGTTATTTTATTTTCATTCATTTATTTTCAAATTCACAAGGATTCTTTATTTTTGTTTCAACATTCCAGCGTAAATTTTTACTTATGGCATTCCCTTTTGGCGCCTAATGGTCGAGGCTGGGGGAAGGTTGGTTGGTGAGGGGTTGTTTTGCGGGGCGTCTCTTGTGTTCCCCTCTTCCCCCTTTTTCCCTTATGGTGACCAGGCGCCCTTGTCTTGTCTGTTTTGTTGGGTTGTATGGAGTGTGAAATGGTGATGTCATTTTCGTGCTTTATTTTCATATCATCCCTCTTTCAAAGGAGTTTGATTGATTGTGTTTCAGAGACAGTCTTATAGACTACTTGGTCGGCTGGCCTATAATCAAAATAATTGATTGAATTGATTGATTGAGATAGTTTAGGGCAGTGGTTTTTCTTTTGGTTCAACTCCGTATTTACCGTCTGTATGTTTAAATGTAACCGTCAGTTTTTCTTTTAAATACTGCCATTCATAAGGTGATTCCAAATTAATCTTTTTCCAGTTCAAAGTGTCCACTATAAGTAGAGAGGTTTTGTAGTGTGGCCCTTATTGTGCCTGGATGACCAATGAATATATATAGAGTTAGGTGTAGGGGGCTCCTTGTGTCATGGTTACCTCCTTTCCCCACATTTGCCTTCACTCGCCCCCCCCCCCCCCCCCCCCCCCCCCCCCCCCCCCCCCTTTTCTTGTTTCCCGCGACCAGCCCGTATAGGTGTTCTCACTCTGAGTTCACTGTATGATGTGCAGCACTTTTCCCTTTTCCTTCTCCTTCCGCTTTTCCCGGGTCTTCAACTGCCACTTCGCCTCCTGTTCGTCACGCCCTGACCTTGCTCCTGTTGGCCGAGACAACACAGCCTGCTGCCCTGGGCCCCGGGAGGTCCCGATTGTGACGTTGGCACTTCTTCGCCTGCCCCGACATCATGAGGCGACTGCAGTGAGGGGAGAGAACTATAAAACCTTCATTCTGGGCCACTTTCGCCCTCAACCAGTTTTCGGGCGAAAGTGACCCAGAATTAAGGTTTTATAGTTCTCTGACAAGTAAGACTTCAATAACTAAAAAATAACGATTATCTACAAACAATATGCGCACACACACACCACACACACACACACACACACACACACCGCACACAGCACACACACTCACATACACATACGCGCATTACACACACACACACACACACACCCCACACACCACACACACACACACACACACCACACACACTATTTAAAAAAATGTGCCCCTGGTTTACAGTAGCATACCCCCCGCTACAGTGGCGTGCTCCCTGTTTACATTGCAGGTGTGTCTTCGGCCAAAAAATCATACTGCCGCACTCCCCCTTACCCCCCACTCCTTCCTGCCCAGCTTGCTCGATCGCACCATATTACATCAGCCAACGCTGCCCGCGTGGCGTCGCTGTCACAGCCTGGCAATCAGCGGCCGCTTACGACTAGGTTAACCCACACATTCTTTCACTGATGGCCGGCAAGCAGGATGTGTTTTACTGCGCTGTGGATTTATAACCGGTTTTACTGAAGAAACAGAATTGTGTATCTTAAAGGTTGTTGGCTCAAGGAAATGAAACGTTGAAGGCAGTATTGTTGACAAAGATGTAGCTAGTTTTAATACGTGTTTGACTATTGATGAGATGGTTCCTTATCTAATAAATGGCGCCGCATTGTTGAAAGTGGCCGAAGCAAAACAAACCATCACGCGTTGATTGTTGGGAGCTGGCTTGGGACAGCTAAAGCCATGTTTAAAAAACATGGCGTTCATTTTTTTAAGGCGGAGGTAAACACGGCTGATTTGTATGCTAAAAAACTTATATTTGAAACATTTTTGCTGTTCCTCCCAAGTAAAAATGTTCTTAGTTTGTATCAGACTTGATTGATTGTTAACTACAGATTCAGTGTTTATGTGGCAGGCTGATCTGTGTATTAAGATGTGTATACTTTTCTAATTCTAACCAGTTCATCTGCCTTCAAGTGTGCCCTTATGCAACTGAATAACGATTTCGAATGTTCTGGCAAAACTAGATAGGGTTAGGCAGACCTTAGTACATCTACCAGTATGGAGAGGAGTAGTGTGTGGCCAGCACTATCTTCATATAATGCTTTAAATATACAATGCCGGATGTACTACTACTGGCGATTAGAGCTGCCATAAAAGCTTGGCTACAGCAATTACTGCTGTAACTCTGAGGGGCACAGCAAACTAGGTCAAACAACCCTATGTGATCGCTTGCCGCCAATGACGTTAGCACCTGCAAAGCTCGGTGGCAACTAGGTCAAACGACCCTATGTGATCGCTTGACTGCAAAGCGCGGCAGCACCTGCAAAGCTCAGCAGCAAACTAGGCCAAACGACCCTATGTGATCACTTTGGGGTTGATTGAGGTTGCGCGCGAGACCACAACCTGTTTAGTCACAAAGCAAGAAGTGGCCCTAGTAGTTCCACTTTTTGTTTGTTGTGTGTTTTGGCCTACCCCACGCCACGCACGTCCCCCCACCCCACCCCGGACTGTCTATTGTGTGTTTGTTGTTTGTTTGTGTTTGTTGTTTGTTTTGTCCTGCCCCCACGCATGCACACCCCCCACCCCCACCTGCCCCACCCCCCACCCACGATGCACACACTCAAATTCCTTCTAAGTTTTTAACAAGTTATTCTCAAGTTCTTACTTAAGTTACTTCTAAGTTGTCCTTAAGTCATTCTCAAGTTATCCCCAAGTTCTTACTTAAGTTACTTCTAAGTTTTTAATTAAGTTGCCCAAGTTTTTAATAAGTTCTTGATCAAGTTCTTAATTAAGTTCTTAATAAGTTTTTGATCAAGTTCTTGATAAGTTCTTGATTAAGTCATCCTTTAAGTAAACCCAAGTTCTTATTAAGTTATCTTATAATTATCAAAAAAATACAAGCTATGTTTTATCTTAAATAGTAGATGTCTAATATAGTACACACACGCCTCAAAAAACGCGTCATCGTTGAGGATGTCTTGCTCAGCGTTTCTGCATAGATCTTAAGAGGTTTACATCCGAAGCAACCCATTTATCAATTTGGGTCTATGGAAATGCCTTTTAGACTCCAGGTCTTTTTTACTCTTTTAAGATGATCTATTTTATAAACCAAAAAT
>CM031601.1:17781548-17816548 GCA_018398815.1 Conus ventricosus
ACCTCCCCAAAGTCATTGAAGACTCAGCAAGATCGCGGACTCTTCGCGATGACCATGAATATGAAAAGACAGCGCTTGTTCTTGGATTAAACTGGCATAGCGATTACTTGGACTTTATCTTACTAAAAATTAACCCAACTATTAAGAGAACTAATGTCCTTAAGTGCTCGGCATAAGCCAATACTTTGCTTGCAGTAGACAAAAGGCCAGCTGACAATACCTCCTAATATTCCTGTAAAGCCGTCCACGGCTTTACTGGCTATTTTTTAATAAACTCGCAAGTTGATCAAGCTGTTTTTTTACCCATGATTTTCAGGTGGAGGTGATGGCGGATGGAGGCACTAGACTTGACCGCCGCCCCGCCTGTAATAGACAACACTTAGTGTGCTTATTGCAAACTCCTAAGCTGTTATAACGCTTGCCCAATGTGGCTCCTGCTCTCTAAAAGTGTTCGTATTCGTTTCTGCTAGTGTTGTGTCTTCATATAAAAAATTTTTCGATAGTTTCTCTTTATTCTATTCACTTGAGTTCGTAATTGGGCCCGTTAGTAGTCGTCACTTCTAGTCTTGCTGATCTTCTTGTTCAAGATCGTTTAGTCTTGGGTTATTCGTTCTTTAATATCATGCCCTAAGTTGGCGTCATCAGCATCAACGAGTTTTTCTTTTTCCTTTTTATATGCCCATCTAGTTCACCTACGTGTTTGCTAAATTGTTGGTTAATTCGCTCTGATGGTTCTTAAAGTACGATCAAGGGCTAATAATTCTCGCATAGGCAATGGGGAATCTTTAATTGTTTTTAACGCTGTTTCTTCTGTAAAAAACTGGTTTCTGATTTATTGTATTTATTAATTCGCCTTGCTGATTGATTTAATTCTTTCAGTTCCATGTTATTGCATTTGGTTATCTGTCGGAGTTCTTGCAGTGTGTTTTGAAGTTTAGAAACTGCCTCCGCCCTTAATTTTGGCCTAACAAGCCAGGCGATTTTGATCTTTCACACTGAGTCTATTTTCTATTGAACCCACGGCTAAAACTTTATTGATGGGGCTTTTATAGTTGTAAGCGGGAAAAGTTGTCCTTGATCGTTTTTCACAAACAATTGATCATTCTTTTATTCCAAAAATATTTGGGTCTATAAATTCGTGGGGTTCTTGACTCAAACTTTGGTACAATGATTTAACCGTACTTTCTGTTATTTCATGCCGCATTGAGAGCATTGAGTGATGCTGTGGCAAAGGGATCATTTCACTCATGTCGTCTCCACGATCCAAAAAAACTCATAATCTTCTCAGCTTAAAATTTCTTGCCATGTTTTAAATAATTACTTTTTTATTTTGCTTATAAAAAAATTGTCACAAGCATAATGGCTCGATTCTTGACCGCATAGAAAGACTGAAAGAAGCCCTTTGGCGTGAAGGGAAATAAGCGGATATATTTATTGTTCCAATTAATCCATCTACTATTGATGCAGATCAAATTCTTACTGTCAAATTTCCAGTCTTTGGAGCGGATGAATTGATTGTGCCAGGCTTGAGCGTCTTACTTTCCAAAATAGCGTACTCGATTCAACAACAGACCCAAACAGGGACAGTTGTCCTGATCTGGGACGGGCAATCGTTAACGAAAATTTCTATAAAAAACTGAGGGCATAAGAAATATTTTCTTTACACAATGCCGACTTATTTTTAACTTATTCTGATCTATGGCTAACGGGAAGGAAAGGGCTGATCTTGGTTTCAAGGAATTGAAAATAAATGAAGCGCTAAAAACATAGAATAGGCGCTGGAAATGCTTGAAGACGGCAAAAGTATGCAGCGTAATTTAATGCGTATGAAATCGCTTTTCCATTCCCTTAGATTTGAGTTGTAAAAGCGCATGCTCCCATACTTTCAAGTGCATTACAAAAGACAGATTGTGAATATGAACTAAATTTTTAATGAATACAAACGTGTTATTCAGATCATCAGACACCGGTGGCAAAGACAGCATTTCGGACATCTCGTTAGAGTTTGAGTGGTTAGAAACCCTCTCTTAGCAAGGCTGATTGAGCAATACATTATCAGTCAAAATTTAGCAATTATATTACGAAAGAGTGATTCATCATACAACATATCCCAGAAGCAGGGCTAGACACTACAGGGACACTTTAGTTTTAGCGTGCAGCAGATCGCTTTAAAGGTAGTTTATTGCTGTGTGATGATGAAGAACGTTCAAAAGAGCAAGTGAAAAGTTTTTTAATCCTTATATAACGAAAGGGCAATGTTACAATTGATGGTATTCCTAACCAAATCTACGCTAGCGGGCTTAGAACTATCATCATTTTGACGCGGAAATAAGACAATTGTTTGGGGGGTTGGAGTGGGTAGAAGTCTAACAGCAGACATTGTGTCTCAAATATGTAATTTCTACACTCAATGTTAGGCTTGATGATTATTTACAACAAAAACGGTTTATGGTTTGACCTAAGTCAACAGAGGATAATCGGTTACATGGAAGCGGAGACTGTGAGAGACGTAATAAACATTCAAATTGATAAAAGAAGAAGAAGCCGAATATAAAACCACTTAATGTACATTTGTTTTTAATATATGATTGCGCAGCTGAATATGAAAATAACAGATTAAAAGATATACAATACTAAATTATTTTTATTTTATGAAAAGCATGTCTGATAAACATTTATCCAAATGTGCCTTACTGCGCCGCCAAAAGAAGAGATAGTAGAAAACCCCTAACTTAACAACCTTCAGATTAACCAACATTACACAAAATGCAGCAAGTACTAGAGCAAGACCTTTCAAAATCAGCAAAACCAAAACGTTAGGTATTCTGCTGTCTTTAATGCTTGTTACTATGTTAATACTGGGAGCATCGACTATAATGCTCTATCGGCAGAAACGGAGTGTTGGTTCTTAGCAACAGGCATAGGCGCACCCGCGCTTTACCTCTAGGAGGTTTGTCTTTAGCTCTCGGCTGTGTTCATTAGGCTGTAAGTGCGGCTGGCAAAAAATTAAAAAACTAAACTCCAAAAGCACACAGCTATGGATCAACTTAATAACAGCCTAAACTTAGTTCGTTTAAACTGTCAATAAATACAAGCGCTTGTTGATCAACATCGGAATGAAGAATTTAATCGTTTACTGGCCGATTTTGATGACTTCAAAAGACAATAAGTTTGATCTTCAAAAGAAAGGCGAGGGCAAGGTTTTCTCAACAGCCAGACCCGAGCACGTTATTAAAAAGAATGCTTAAAAAAAGTAATCGAGACATTAAACTCTGTTATAAACAGCTCACATTTAACAACGCCCAAGGGCGTTTATTACTTTTAGGTTTATGAGGTCCAAGGCAAAAAGAATACCGTTGATTATTGATTCTGATTAAGCGTTGTATTTTTTTTAATTAAATAAAATATGTTGCTTAGAAAAGAAGACAGCATGGCTAAGATATAAGATGGACAAGACGAATTGTTTGTAGGACATGCTCGAGAGAGGCGTTTATCAAGGAGCATGAATGTATTGATTTAGAAGTCATTGACCCAACAAACGTACAGGCATAGGGTTGTTCATGCTATTTATCAAGTTCCAGGCAGTCTAACATAGACCGCAGTTAAAGTAATGTTAGCGTTTTAATCGACTATGTAACAATAAATGAAGAAAATCTAGAAGTCCTGGGTCGCAACTAAACAGCAGACTATTATTTGCTTAATAATGACTTAACAACCGGTTGGGAGACGAAACTGCTTGCACAGTTTGACGATGCCGCTGAAAGAAGCAAAATGGAGGGCTCTGGTTGGTCAGCGGGCGAAGTGTTAGAGATCAGAATTAAAATAAACAGTCTAAGTATGCGCCGATTGTTGGCAGGGTATACTTACATTCCGCTACATCCAGCACTGGCAGCGAAAAAGCAGTTATTAACATAAAAGAATTCAGACGACAAATTTTTCTGTGGTGTGTTCTTGCATGCTGAATCATGTCCGCGACCACGCAGAGAGAGTGATAACTATCGGCAATACACCAAAGATCTTAACTCAATGGGAATCCTTTCCTGTTAGTGTAGACCAAATTGATCAGTTTGAAGAGCAAAAACAAACCAATACCCGTCAATATCTACACACGGGATGAGGAAACAAATCTACAGCCGATTATTCAAGGTGTCCAAGAACAGTCTCCAACAATTGGCGAGCCAGACAATTCTTGTTGACTTACTACTATGTTTTCAACAGCAGGGCTTGCACATTACACATTGATACGAACAATGAGTAAAAACTAATGCAGCTTACTTCAAAAGATGGGCCACAACAAGAATTCTGCAGAAAAAGTTTAACAAGAATGCCATCTGTGCAAGCCGCGAGTGAACATATAAACATTGTAAAAGTTCTGTAGACTGTATACAGAAACTAATTACGCCCCCGCCAGGATCTAAAGTAAGTTTTAAGTACTGGAAAAAACTGCAACATTCTCATACGTAGTTTACGCAGACTTCGATCACTCATTGTTCCTTTTGAAGGGCCAGCGCCACACACTACATCTGCTCGAAAAAACTGTCCTTTAATTGAGTAATCTATCAGATTTGTTATTTGCTTATTAGTGTTGGGTCGGATGGCGCTCATTCAACGCCTGAAATTATACAGAGGCCCTAATGCGGCTAGGAAGATTTTTACACGGCATTGCAGCAAGTAGTAATGATTGTCTAATAATCTGAAATTATCTGAAATCATGATGACGCCTGAAAGCCAAAACACAGTATGTCTCAGCCACTCACTGTTGGATTTGTGAGTTAGAGGCTAGCCCAAGAGTGTAAACCCACATAAGAGACCATGATCACATTAGCGGAAAGTTCGAGGAGCGGCGCATAACAAATGCAATCTTCAACGAAAGTTTGATCCAAAGACATGGAAAGCTGCCCATCTTCTTTCCAAACTTGCGTGGTTACGAATCTCATCTTATAATGAAAGCAGTGGACGATGCTTCAGGGTGTCATGCATTGCCAAGTCATTCAGAAATGTACATGTGCTTTAAATCTAAATAAAATGTCTTTTTATGACTCTATGCAAACACATTGATGGGTTTCATAGAGTCACTGCTATGTCCTTAATAGTCCTGCCCAATAACGAAGAATATTTTGACCCACTTCGTTAGAAAGGGCGTTTATCCTTATGAGTACTGAACAGTTGGAAAGGTTTTGATTGAAGACGCACTTCTCCTAAAGGCGCGTTCTTTTTAGTCTTAGAGGATAGGAATTATGATTCTTGATTTCCTGCAAGCTCAAGATTGCGTGGCAGAAGTTAGATTGTAAAACGATGGGAGACTATCATGACTCCTACTTGATCGGCTGAGGTATGTTTGTTGGCGGACGTCTTTGAAAAAATTACAGAAAGAATGCATGAAACATTTATAGTTTTGGATCCGGCAGCATTACATTTTGCGCCCGGGCATGTGTTGTTGGCGCCACGCTTTCTTAAAGGTTTTACTGGAGTACAGATTGTTTTATTGTCAGATTTACCAATTGATTCAGCTGATTGAAAGGATTGCGTGAGGAATTAGTATGGTCGCATCATTACTGGAAAGCAAACAACAAATACTTGGACGACTATGATCCAGTAAAGGTCTAACTATCTCATGTATTTAGACGGCAAACATATCTGTATGGTTGGGCCATTGGCGCATTCTTTCCAGTACGTAAACTTTCAAGTGTACACAGCGTACAGAATAATATTCAAAAGGCATTAAAGTGGGTTGAACAGTTTAAACGCCTGATCAGCAGCGTGGCTTCATTCTAGAAGTTGATTTAGAATATCCTCATGATACTCCTGACCTGCTATTGACTATCCCTTAGCAAGCAGGAAAGTCTAAAGATGGATCGAGAGCCCGCTTACTTCTGTGCAATATACCTTCGGGGCAAAAAAAAAGTTATGTCATGTCATTACAGACTTCTGGCCATTTTATTTAAGACATGGGTTTGAAGTTGGACAGCAGTTCATGTTTAATGCCTTTGATCAAGAACAGTTTCTTGAAACCATACATCATGAAGGAACAATATGATCTCAGAACTAAATCACCTGATGCTTCAGAAAAGATTTTTCAAGTTGATGGAAAACACTGTTTTGGAAAGACTATGGAGATTCCGCACAAGGCAAAGATGTCAGATTGGCACCAGAGAGAATGAAGAATTAAGCTAACTTCAAAACCTAATTATTCAGGACTTTAGTAGATTTCTTGTTCAGCTTTTTGGCATAATGATGAAAAAAAAGAAAGGTTCAATAAGGGACAAACTGTATTTATCGGTTTACTGTTTTAGAATTATCAACGCTTTTAATGTTTCGAGTTTCTTTATGACTACTTTAAGCCCCTGTATTCCTGAGTCCAGAGTACTTTAACAGATACAGATAGTTTTGTTATAGATATCCCTACTGAAGACATCTATAAAGACATGGAAACCGAGTGGCTATAGGGCATGCGGATGGTATGACACGTCCCGATTATCCTAAAGATGGCCTTTGCATACATTACTAAATAGAAGGTTTTAGGAAAGATGAAGGATGAATTATCTGGAAAGGTGGATCAAGGGATTTGTTGGTTTTTAAGTCAAAAAAAATAAAAAAATTCTGTTCAGTATTTCGAGCCAGGAGAAAATCATAAGAAAGCAAAGGGAATATCTCGCAGCGTGTGCAGTCAAACAGATCCACATGACAACTACAAAGAAAGCATTGTTTGGCAATAAGGACTTTTCATCATGACAACGTAAAACTACGATCTAATCTACATGAGATAACACAACGGTTGTAACAAAGAAGTCATTAGATAGAAAACAAACACAATAGGTTGTGTTTGTTAATCCGGAGTTTTCATGCAATTGGGCCTGGAGAACCGTAAATATAAGTAAAGCGTATGGAAAACTAGGTGCGCAGTGGGATTATCTGCAGTTCTTCCTTCCAACAAAAGATCTTTGAGGAGTGGTTGTTTTGTTGTGTCAGTTTCTCGTAAATTAATTACAGGGGCGGATTCATTTTTTACAATACTTTTTATTTATTTGGATCAACACTCCATAACTGATCGGTGGCCCTGATGCGAGTGGTCCCCCTTCTGCGTCCCCGGTAAATAATGTACCTTACTTTCAACCAATCGGCAATAGTTTGGCTGGATGAAGACTCTCCTTCAGCAACATTTATTGTTTTTCTTTTGATTGCTGGGTTCTGGTTCTTTAAGCCTTTAAATTCTTCATGATTCATTGCGCGCAAAACCGCGGGCAGTCTTCTAACCCCTTCTGTGTTGCGAGGAATTGTCAACAGCTCGCTGTGATACTGGTAGGAGAAAGTGTCGTTAGGCTAAACTGTTTGTTAAAGTGTTCAACTAAAGCCCTGTGATCTGTGATCTCCGGAATGCTCTTTCTAATAGTAACTCTGTGTTTTAACAATAATTGATTCACTGTCCTTTAAATTCTTTTCCTCATCGACTTGAATCATGGGATGGGGAAAGTTAAGGGCCTCGTTGGTATATCAGTTGTTATGGCAACAGAAACAGCAGAAGCACTTTTTTGTGTTAATGGCTCCGCAATCTTTGTATCTTGAAGCCATTGTCAATGCTGTAGTGCGTACTTAAATCTTTTTCGTTCTAATCGATCAGAGGGTAATATAGAAGATCCTGTTTGTTGAGTGTCGTTCGCGGTATTGTATTCACAAAGTTGGTCTCTGTATGCGTTTGGGCGCAGGTAAATAAATTTGCAAATCGCTTGTTTAGATAACAATTCTTGGCTGTCTTGGTCATGAACTCCCGCTGCTTGGCTTAGCCTTTTTAATTTGCTGTTTTTCCCTTCGATATCTTTTGGTGAATTTAAATAGAATTTTGTTCATTTTTTATTCAGCCTATATTATGCGCTAACAAAATACACAACGGTCATACCACGACATATAAACCCGATTTCTTGCATCTTTTGTTTTTCTGATGTGATAAACGTCACTGAATTTGGGTGGGCTGAAATGTTCGAATTGGTTTGCTGTTTCAAGATAATATTGTTTTATTGCTTGATCAACATTTGTAAATATGGTAAGCTGCATGACCCTGTTTTTTCTGTGTGTCATTAATAAAATCATACTGCTCAAGTCTCTGCTTTTCTTAGGCGTCATGTGCAGATGCTAGTTCCTCCATACGCTTTGTTATGTCTTTTTTCTCTCGCGTCATCCGCAGTGTACTAAATGCCGAAAATTACTTCGCTAAAAGCAAGCGCATTCACCACAAGCGCCGCCTATCTTTATGCGAAGAGTGAAAGCCATTTTTTATAAATGTATTTTTTTCTTACATAGTATATTGTCCGGAATTATTCCTTGCTGGACTAGAAAATAAAATCTTTCGTGGCACCAAAGCTGCAATGATAGCAATCAGCTTTGCCGAGTCTTCAAAGTCTGTTTGCCAAGATCTGCTGGTTTAATTCTTACAAGCTTTTACCAAGCATTGAGTACCCTTTACACTTAGCCCTCCAATAAAGCAGAATGGTATACAAGGTTAGCAACAGTTTTTTCAGTGCTCATTTTTATAAAATAAAATAATTATAATTTAAAAAACATGAACAGCGATGATTTACTACAGTCAGGCGGGCTAAACCTTCCCGAACTTATGAAAAGACCAAGTTGATGGCCAAGCTGTTATGCCCCAAAAGGGGAGGTTGTATTCTTTTGGGAGCGTGTGGAAAAACAAAAACAGTTCTCGGAACTGATTCAGCATAGAACAGATTCAAAGATGTCTCCCCAAGACATTATAAAGTATATAACAGGTATGAGGCGCAGCTGGGGTCTGAATGGTAAAAAGCGTTGGGCAAACGGTTCTTAGTTTGTACACTAAAATGTCAGTAGATTTGCTCCCATTGATTCTGAACAAGATCTTACGTATGATTTAACGCAAGATCCAGTTTTAACAAAGTCATTAGAGTCTTAGGCTGTGATCTATACTACAGATTTGGAACATTGTTATCGGCCAGGATCATGGGATTAATAACTTTTAATCATATAGATTTTGTTTCCCCTTTAAAATGAAACGAGCTGGAAAATCATCAGAACCAGAAAACACTGAATCAGGTGGAGAAAGTAACCAAGCAGAAAATCAGCAGAAAACGCTGAATCAGGTGGAGACATTAAAAATCCTGGGCGCTGTTGAAAGCAGGAAGAAAAAATTAGCAGAGTGGAACAGACAAAAAAAATTAATGTTACAGATATTGACTCATATGAAAACATAACACCGCCAACGCCAGAACAAGTTGATTCAATGGCCAGCTATAAAATAAACTCATGCGATTTCTTCAAGGGCTCCAAAGTCTTCATGGAAATCTTGAACTTAAAATGTTGCATTTTTGCGCCCATGCTGTGTTGGGGCAGGGCAGTTATTTCGGCTATAAAATATATACACAAGGAACAGAACAAAGAAATCAAAAAAATCTGCAAGCCACTAAATGCAGAAAAAGACAACAGCACGCCAAATACCCTCAATAACAAAGCATTCATTTTTGATCCATTTATATTGAGAATAATATTTTAAGAACTTAATTAAATTTTTAATAAAAATAGATCATGGCGTATTATAAAAATGTAAAGTCAATAAATAAAGACATGGATTCTATAAAAGACATTTCCTTAGACCAGAATGTAATCAATGTGTTTGCTTCGGTTCGTAAAACTTCATTAAGATTTATGCAGAGAACGGGCTGGCAAGACATTTCTTCAACGATGACGCGTTTTTTGAGGCGTGTGTGTACTATATTAAAGCATCTACTATTTAAGATAAACATAGCTGTATTTTTTTGATAATTATAAGATAACTTGAATACTTAAAGGATGACTTAGTTATGATCTTGAGGTGACTTAATCAAGAACTTAGAAGTTACTTAATCAAGAACTTATTAGGAACTTGAAGTAACTTAATTAAAAACTTAATTAAGAACTTGGGTGACTTAATTAAAAACTTAAGAACTTGGGGCGACTTGGGGGTAGGAGTGTGTGTGGTGTACACAGGGGGGTGGGGTGGGGGTGGGGGGACGTGCGTGCGTGGGGTGGGGGGACGTGCGTGCGTGGGGTGGGGGTGGGGGGACGTGCGTGCGTGGGGTGGGGGTGGGGGGACGTGCGTGCGTGGGGTGGGGGTGGGGGGACGTGCGTGCGCGCACCTTTGAAACGAATGTTCAGAATATAATATAGTTATTATCAGTAAAACAACAAAACAACAACAATAACAGCACACACGCACAAACATTTAAAAAATAAGGAAGTGCTTGCATAGGGAAATGGGGAAAGGGTTTATGGTTGGCGCTTAAGCGCCATAAATTCAAGACGGCTGCCAGTCTCTCTGTCAACTGAAGATTATTCAAAGCAGCCACCAAGTGCATTTATCAAAAGCTTGATTTAATAAACAAGACAGTTGAATAAAGTACATTCTGTGGCCGCCAAAAAAGTTGAAGCAGGACGTTGAAGCGAAGCAGTGAAGCCAGTAATCACAGCAATATATACAAAGTCATGAAGTGCTTGGTGGAAATTCAAGGCAGTCAACTCTAAACAACCCCAACCGCTCCTGCATGAGCGGTATCTAAAAATAGATCTTACGTCAGTGGTAGGCCTGAAGTCATCTTACAGTCGCGCGCACTGTTGCTAAAGCCGCCAACTCTAAACAACCCCGACCGCTCCTGCATGAGCGGTATCTAAAAATAGATCTTACGTCAGTGAAGAAACGGCTTGCCACTGTGACCTTTGACCGCTCTAGGGTGGAGCGCTGAAGAAACGGCTTGCCACTGTGACCTTTGACCGCTTAGGGTGGAGCGCTAGTTCTCTCTCACTGCTGCGGACTTTGAGAGGAGTGTGTTTGGAGTTGCATTGGTTCTTGTACGGAAGCAGTCCAATAATTTCTATCTCCTCACTGCTTGAAAACATTAAATACAAATCCTTCCTCATAGAGTAGACTTCTATGAAAGAAAGACCAACTGTAGAAAACCTTTTAGCATATGGATTCAACAAACGAGCAATCTCTCTTAGTTTGCGAGAATATGAAGGGCCTGCCGCTCTCAACTCATCCAAAGCACTAACAAATTGTGCATGGTACTCAACATGCTGTCAAGTATTGTCAGCTTAGAAATCTCCCACTGTCTTTGTTCTGCCATGATCAAAATATTATATAAACAAAACCAACCTGCACAAAACCCAGTAAATATCTTCTCACTACACCACACACCTTCAATGACAATACAACCGGTCTTGCTGACGTGGCGGCTACAAAGTGGGAGTGACACGTAACAGTCTAGAACATTCGCTAACGACACCTGGCGCGCTGTCAACCTGAAATGAATACACCCCCCCCACCCCCACCCCTCACTGGCAAGCCCAGTCTCCCGCTTTATTGATTTTTTGGTCGCTTGCCGTGCGCTGTGTGAACGAAGGTGGCGCGTCTCGCTAGCCGTAAATTAAGCGATTAGGTTTTGGCCTCGTGTCAGCCTTTGGTATATCTACGTTCTCTGACAAGTAAGACTTCGCTTCGCCTAATTCTTCAACAAATACTCTAATATGCAGTTAAAGTAAAACTTATGGCCTCGAATGCACAAACCTGTTCTTCAGTAACGTTTTAGCCATTTTAAAATAACACAAGTAAAACACAGTGGTCACAACAGAGCGCAGTCAGAACACACAGCCTTCTTGTGTGGTGGCTCAAACAACAATGGCGACCCCAGTCGTGTCACGCGACAGCCTCGATTCGGTGCGTCGACGTGGCAATCTCGAATTTCTGATGCAATTGTGGTGCAACCCCGCCGAGTGTGCTTCGTTTAACACAGCACAGGCTAGGTGCAAACTGCCGCGAGCCGTAAATTAAGTGATCAGGTTTTAGCCCCGTGTCTGCCTGTCTATGTACAAAGTTTGTAGTTAGAAATTAGTCAGAAGAAGTGTGCGGATTTTATGACATTTAATTGAGAGAGAGAAAGAGAAAGAGTGTGCGTGTGTGTGTGTGTGTGTGTGTGTGCGCGACGATTTTGTGAAACGCAGAACACGTATGTCTATAGCTCCGTGTGGCGAAGGATTGCTTGCTACCTTATGGCACCATAATACAGGTCATAGGATCCGTCCAGGGCCACGTTACATGGTACTGCTGCCACAAACCCCAAGCCCTCTAATTAGGGGTGTTCGCACAGTGTCTCAGCCAAGTTTAGTTTGGTGACTGTCTCCGCAAAAATGATAGTATTGAAAATGACTGTATGCGCAAAAATGATTAGGAAAACATAGTTTGAAGTCTTACTTGTCAGAGAACGTAGATATACCAATCCTGGGTTACTTTCGCCCGAAACTCGTTGAGGGCGGAAGTGGCCCAGGATTGGTATATCTACGTTCTCTTCAGGCTTTGGCTTAAGGTTATACAGTTTGCG
Organism: Conus ventricosus; assembly: GCA_018398815.1. Taxonomy (NCBI): domain Eukaryota; kingdom Metazoa; phylum Mollusca; class Gastropoda; order Neogastropoda; family Conidae; genus Conus; species Conus ventricosus. The sequence continues at coordinate 17,793,926 of CM031601.1, forward strand.
TAGATCCCGGCGGAGCTCGCGCTTTGAATCTTTACAGTCTGAGTCAAACCAAGCTGCTTTTTTATTTTTGCCAATAACAATAATTGTTTCCACACATGAACTTGCATCATGCAATGCCTCGTTAAAGCAATTAATTGCTTCGTTAACGTCAACATCAATAAGACGTGTTGCTTTTTCTAACGTATTTTTGAATTCTTCGTCAGACACTTTGCATAAAAAATCATTTACTTTTCCCGTGTCCCATTTCAACTTTTCAATTTTAATAGGATTTGGGGGCCATACCCTGTAAACGTCATCGTCAGTATGCCCAATACAGAGTTCAACAGGCATATGCTTAGATTCAATGCGTGGTGTGACATTCAAATATGTGCATAGTTTTAGTAATACATGAGAAGTTATGAAGTAATCGACAATGCTACATCCGGTTGGAGAAATATAAGTGTAATTGCCAAAAGAAGCGTCATTTTGTAGAATACCGTTTAGTATGCACACATCAAAGCATTTACACAAGTTAATCAATTGCTTTCCGAGGTCATTACAGACTCTATCTTTTGATGTTCGACCAGCATCATCATCATCATCATCGTCATCATCAATGTCACGTGATGGGTCCACACCTAAGTCTTCACTGCTTTCACATGCATTTTCACCGCCAGTGCGTCCATTAAAGTCCCCCATCATCAAGAAAGGACAGTTGCCATGGGTTTCAATGAGGTCCATTATGCAATGTTCCAAGATAGTAACACCATTTGTGATTTCTGTGTCTCTATAAAAGTCAGATGAACTGGGTGGTAAATAAACACCAACCAGAAGAACAGCATCATCAAAAGTAAAGAGCTCCCCTGCCATTTTCACAACAATAATATTGTCATATTCCACATGTACTTGTTCAACATAATTTGACAGCTCTTTCTTCACGAGTAGTGCAAGACCACCAGACAAACGTGCAGTCACTCCTTCAGACAACCGGACCCCAGGTACTACAAAAACATCATAATCAGGAAAAAGATAGGATGGAAAGTTTGTAGCAAATGTTTCAACCAGTAAACAAAAATCAAATTGCAAAGATAAGCCTTCAGTTCCGAGTTAAAACCTGTGAAATTCCTTCTATATTATACGTTACAAACTTCAGCTTTTGTCAACATGGGCGGGTGGTGATCGGAAAGAAAGTCAACGGGAAAGAAAGTCAACGGGAAAAAAGTCAGGAGGGACCCAGTCTACTCCAAAGCAGAATCGATGGTCTTTAGATTAGAGTAGGGCGAAGCCCGAGAGAGGACGAAGGACGAATGAACGAAGGCCGTTAGGCCAAGTCGTGCTCACACATTTCTGAGTTTGTCCGTTGACTTTTTTTCCTGTTGACTTTTTTTCCTACAATCCGGCCGGGTCGAGTCCCTATTTTTTCCCTTTTTTTGCCTGTCTGTCTGTGGTTTCGTAAAGTGTAGTTGTGTCGATTGCCAGTTCTACCTGTGCATGAATGACTTCTTTGTTGAGTAGACCGTGTGTTACGTGTAGTACCTGGTGTCCCTACCTCATTTTTCGCTGTGTGGTTATTCTCGTTCCGTTGTGTGCTGCGGTATGTTGTCCAGCCTGTGCTGATTTTGAGGAAACATAATTCCTTTTGTCAGCTGCTTTTCTGTTGTTCAGCTGTCTGCTTACTGACCTTTGTCTTGTCCTGGTTTGAAATGGGCGCCAGTGTCACCAGCAGTCTGTTGTTGAAAGCTGTCTGTCTGATGACTGTCCTGTATGCTTTCCACTGTGTCTGTCGTATCATCTACCACGATGTGTGCATTGTCTTCAAGTGAGGTCATGTTGTTCAGCAAGATTGTCTCGTCGCCTTGGTCATCTAAGTCCTGTACTTTCTGTGCGTCGTTGTCACTGTTATCTGTACATTTTCCTTGCTTGTCTCTTGGTGTTGTCTGTATGGCATCTATATCATCGTCCTGGGTGTGTTCCGTCTCATGTATGTCAGTGGTTTTCACAGTATCCGGAATGTCCATTAAAGTCTGTGCATCAGGAAGCAAGGTATTTTGCGTCTGTCTGCTCTCAGGACTATCAGACTGTATGCTATTTACGGTGGAATCGTATATCTGTGTACAGTTTGTATCGTCATATTGTATCCTGGTCAAACACGCATCCCCTACCTGACCATGTGGCAGATGGTCGGGCTCTACAGTCGTCAGAGTCCTTACAATGCGAGGCCTTGGTGACAGGGATGGGAAGTTGTGTGATGACCATAACCAGCTGGGGTACGTCTGGTATTGATGCTTATCACCAGGATTCCACTCTTGTCCCTTGTCGGTTCCACCGTAGGTGGAGTACCCGGAACGATACCCGTGTTCATGATTGTAGTTGTGGTCTGTTGCGTGAGGAAATTCTTGTCCCCATCTGTAGCGGTACCCTCCCTGTCTGTTGCCGTCTTCCCTGGAGTTGTAGTAGTAAGGAGGCTGGCCCACTGCCCCTTCACCGTACTGCTGCTGTCACTGTCGATCACCGTCTGGTCTGCTGCCGTGTTCCCTGGAGTTGTAGCAGTAGGGACGCTGCCCCTCTGCGCCCACATCGTACTGCTGCTGCCACTGCCGGTCACCGCCACGTATACTGCCTGCTTCTCCACCACCAGACGGTTTCCCTTAAAGTAGGCATGCCTACCTCGCTGTCTGTGTTCTTGTAACGTCTCCCGCTGTCTGTCCGTCAGGTCGCCAGCCACCAAGATGTTCTTCTTCTTCAATGCCTCTTTTCCTGTCGTCAAGATCGCCATTTTATCTGACCAACGAAAAAACTTGACAATGACCGGTGGGGGTCTCCCTCGGAAATCATTGTACCGACCAAGGCGATGGGCTTGCACAATGTCATTCCGACTCCACAGTTTGCCAGGCACAACACCTTCCAACGCCTCCAGTACCGCTGATACACACTCATTGTATCCTGCATTGCTTGAAGACCGGGGTATGTTGAAAAACTTCAAGTTTTCACGTCGTGAAAGTATGTCCAGTGTGTCGATCTTGTCATCCAAGCGTGAGGAAAGACTTGCCATGTCGTCTTCCAGTTTCAACAATTTCTGTTTCGTGTTCTTCGTTTCTGCCAGTGAAGGACTCACGCTCTGCTCTAAAGCACACGTCTTGACGCGGAGCACGTGAATTTCGTCCTTCAGTACTAGAGAACAGGAAAACACGTATTCAAGCTCACCCGCTCTCAACCGTCTTAACCGGTTTCGAGCGGCCGCCCTTGAATCCGTGTTTTCCTGTTCTCTGACAAGTAAACCCTACAAACATACATACTGTGTAGGATTATCCGTTTTCAATACTAATTTACTAAACTTTTCAGATTTTAATTTTTGCTTAATCCTGTGTTTTTCTTGATCATTTTCAATAACATCATTTTCGCGCAAACATTCTTCAAATGAGTCTCTGTCTTTCATGTGAAATAAAACTACAGTCTTTAACTGTTCTCTAAAGTCTTTTAAAACTAAGTTATATTTTTGACATAAAATCCACACACTTATCCTAGCATGTCTTCCACTGAAGGCTAGTTTTGACAAAGTGTTTCTCTTTTTAACTATGTCTCTTTCTGCCGAACAGTCATCTATAATAAATAGTGTCTGCGTTCCTTCAAACAGTTTATAAAACTGTTCTAAACACTCACTCAGTTTATTGCTAGGATCAACTAAGTATATTTCATCATCTGTCCATATAAACCTTCTATCATGATATGCTTTGTTCCATTTAAGTGTTGGGCAGAAAATCACAATATGATCAAAATTATAGCGATAAACTGTTTGTAATAGGTCGAGGGCAAATATTGTTTTTCCACAACCAGTCTGTCCACAAATCAATGAACAATGAGGGGTTTTTGTCATAAAGTTTAACTGCTCCATAGTTTTATACTAGAATTTAATCTAATCCAGTTATTGTTTTTATCATGCTCTCTGTCAAAACTTGTTCAGTATAATAAAATCCTATAAGGTCTAAATGTGTAAGATTAATCCAATTCAGTGCTGTAAGATTGTTTCTATTTAGACTAATATTGATTTTGTCACTGGTTGTAACGACCTTAATCCCCCCACCGTCGTAAAGAACGACGACAGTAACTTTAAGACTGTCAACGTCTAAGTTTTGCCAGCTAATTAGAATTCCTTTTAGAAGGACGTCACTAACGCCCACAACCCCATCCCTCTCCACATCTTTTAAGACAGAAATTTCAAATATTATTGTGAACGTGTCTCCTAATTTCATTTGCGGAATGAACTGTAATTTTGTAGAAGCATCTTTCAAAACTGATTCTCTTCTGTGGAGGATGTACTGTTTGCTCCCAAACGGCTTTATTTCAATCTCTTTTCGACTATTGTCCCTGGCATAAGACTTACATGTAAAGGACCTGAGTTGAATGCTTTTCTGAAATTTTTTTGATGGTTAAAAAATGTAAATGGGCTTATGAATTCAAATTTTATTTCCCATTCTAAATATGGTTCTAAGTGCCATTTGCTGTCAGGTTTTCGAACTATTTTATATTCATACTGGCCGGCATTATTTCCTTCTACATTGCGCAGTTGTTCTAGTTTAGGAAACTTTTTGTTGTCGCCAACCTCTTTGCGTTTATAATCACCATCTTTAGTGTACTCAAACCCATACAAAGTGCCTATCTCACCGTTCTGTTCAAAGTCCGCAACGTCTGCAAGGTCTTTTAATTCTAAAGTTATACACCTCACAGGCGCTAATGTAACTCCTGGTTCTTCTGGCCCACGCGACATTATTTTTTAGTACAGCTTATTATTTATTTCTAAAACAATCTGCAGGTTATCACATTTCACGACTTTCCCCGTTTTGTCTTTGATTTTTATATTAAATGATTCGACCCTCCCACAAACTAATCTTTTAAACTGTAAATTAGGGAATTGCATAATTTATAATCGCAATATGCAGCTTTCCCTGACGGAAGAGCTCTTAAAACAGTTGAGGGCCTTCCATCATATAAGTTTTCATCAGTGCTCAGCTCATCCAAATGAACATAGAGTAATGAATGTAATGCAAGATTGAGCGGATTTTCCCCCTCAAAAGTAGTTTTGTCTGGCGCAACTCTAAAACTATGAAAGTCCTGTTTTTTATTTGCAAAGCCAAATATTTTAGCTAGTTCTACAATCAAAAAGAAACAACTACTTCTTTTTCCCGGGTTTGAATTTTAACATTTTTTTTCAATTTCCCATTTTTAATTCGAGGGTAATTTTTGAAGTACTAAATTGCTTCTTTTAGTGAGAAAACCCCCGTAATAACCATCAAAATTGTTAACGGGAAAATTTGGGCCCCGTCTTTTTTTTGTCAACTTTTAAACCGTATTATTCCCCTTGGATTCACTTATTTTAAAACCAAAACCCCTTTGTAAAATTTTTTAAATGAGTGCCCCCTTTCGGGGCCCCCGGCATTCTTTAAAAAAATAGAAAATTATAAAAACGAAAAAGGTTTTTTTGGGGTTGTTTTGTTACAAACTTTTTTTTAAAAAAAAAATAAAAAGAGCGCATTTAATAAAACTGTTTGAAAAATATTCTGCGGGGCCCCCGCACTACAATCTTAAAAAATAGAAACTGATACTCTTGACTTTTCGTGACCAGCTGTCGCCTTTCAATAAAGGTTAGTACTCAAAAAACAGATATCTTAACCCTCCTTTTTAAAAACGACCGAAACCCAAAAGCGGGGTTTAGTCATCCGATGCATTTTAAAACAGAACCATTTAAACTTTGCTTTGTTTTGTGCTTCAACGGGGTGCGGATGCCCGTATCTGATCTTTTAAATATCCAAACCTTTGGGTTGGGTAAATTAAAGTTTTTCTTTTTCTATTCCCAACCTTTCCCGACTATTTTTGGGGGGAATTTGCAAGGGGCCCTTTTACCGAATACAAACCGTTTTTTTCCATTCAGCAACAGAATAAACTGAAGGTTTTTTGAAAGGGAACGTAACAAAATTCAATTTTAAATTTTTGGGAAGACTTTAACAAAATTTGGGAATTTTAAATCAGGGCTTAAAACCCTTTTTTTTTGGGGCGTGCACAGAAAGAAATAACTTTTAACCTGGTTCCCCTTACACATTTTTCCTTCAAGCCCAACTTTTCACCCGGTCCAAACCCAAAGAGCATAAAACAGAAATGGACAACTTTAAAAATTAGACACTTCAAAGGGCCCTAAACTAAGGGGGAAAGAACGAATAAACGACCTTTTCGTACTTACTTTGGGTTTGCTGGGTTCGAAAACACAAACGAGATCGAGCATAACTGTTTCCTTTTCACGGGTTTTGATGCAAAAAAAACAATACTTTGAAAATTTAGGGACCCATTAATTCACAGTTAAATTAAACCTTAAATTAAAAAAAAGGTAAAAAAAAAGGTTTTAAAAACGCAAAAACGAAATTAACTTTGCTGTTGGCACGGGTTTAAAATGCGCCTTCTGACCTCAGGCTCCAGATGGAACAAAAATAAACTAAAAAAGGGAAACCTTGGGGCCCCGGGCAATGACAAAAGTGGGGAAAAAAACGAAATAAATTGGGACCAGTAATTTTAAAAGCAGAAAAAAAAACACCCAAAAAACCCTCCAACCCCGTGGTCCGAACCCCAAAGGGCCAAATTTAAACGCGACCCCTGTTTCCGAGACCATAATTATGAAAAGACAAGCACTTGTTGTTGTTTTAACTGGAAAAGGGTTTAACTTGGTTTTTAAACTTACTAAATTTTAACCCACATTAAGGAACTAACCCCCAAAGTGCTCAGCCAAAACCCAAACAAATTTCCCTGCATAGACAAAAGCCAGCAAACCCAACACCCCCTAAAAAAACCCTTAAAGCATCCACGGCTTTTACCAACAAATTTTTTTTTAAAAAATTTTTCCCAAAATATAAAGGGCGTTTTTTCCCACATTTTTTCGGGCGGGGGGTGATGGCGGGGGGGGCCCTACCCAGCACCTCCACCGCCCGAATGGGCCATCACCAGTGTACAAAACAAATCCAAAGGCTTTTAAAAAACGCTTGCAAAATGTGACCCATGCTCTCAAAACACGTTCGTATTTTTTTCTGCAAGTGCTTTGGTTTTCATAAAAAAAAAATTTTCGAAAAGTTTCTCTTTTTTCCTTTTAAACTTGATTCGAATTTGGGTCTCTTAGTAGTCACGTTTCCCTATTTTTTGCCGATCTTTAAATTTTCAAATTTTTTAAGTCTTTGTTTTAATTCTTTCTTTAAATTTTGGCCCTAATTGGCGCCCATCGCCCAACATTTTTTCTTTTTCCTTTTTTTAAAATGCTCATCAACCCCACCCATTTTTTTGGGGCAAAAATTTTTTTTTAACCCCCATTGAGGGTTTTTAAAAAGCCCGATAAAGGGGCAAAAAATTTCCTCCTAGGTATCGAGAATCTTTAAATTGTTTAATCCCTTTTTTTTTCCCTGAAAAACTGGTTCTGCTCTATTACATTTATTTTTTCACCCGCTTTTTTGCCCTTAAATCTTTGAAGTTCAAACCCTATTTTTTTGCTTTTGGGTTTATCTGTTGGAAGTTCTTGTTGAATGTTTTGGAATTAAAAACCCTTTTTCCCTCCGCTTTTAAATTTTTGTCTAACCAAAAAGGGCAAGGCGATTTCTTTGGGGCCCACTTTAAGTTTTTGTCAAATTTGTATTCTGCCTACAAACTTTGAGGGGTCCCCGTTTTTTCGGGAAAGGGGAAACGCGGGCCTTTGATCGTTTTTTCCAAACAAATGCCCCCTTTTTTAACCTTTCAAAATCATCAGGGCTAAAAATTTTGGGGGGGTTCGGGCCCCTAAATTTTGGGAAAAAAAAAAAAAAAAAGATCTGCCCTTTTGGGTTCTTTAATTCATCCCAAACATTGAGGCTTTTGACATGCTGTGTAAAAAAGATCATTTCGCTCACGCCCGCCCTTCGGGAAACGGGAACCTCATAATTTTCCCTTCCCCCTTCAATGCCTCCATTTTTTTAAATTTTAAATTTTTAAATTTTGTTTTATAAAAAAATGTCACAAGCATATTTCATTTTTTGGGACCCGCTTAAAAGACAAAAAGAGCCCGGGGGCTGAAGGGAAATAAAAGAATATTATGTTCCAAATAACCCACCCTACTATAGGCAGATCAAATTCTTACGTCAATTTCCAACCGGGGCCAAATTTTAATGATTGTCCCAGGCTCTCGCGACTTACTTTCAAAAAAAACTCGATTCAACAGCCCCCCAAAAGGACAGTTGTCCAGAATCTGGGGGGGGCAAACGTTAAAAAATTTTTCATAAAATTTAAAGGGAAAAAAAATATTTTTTTTAAAATAATCAGACATATTTTTAACCTGGGGGCGATCTAGGCAAACCGGAAAAAAAGGAAGACCCTTGGGTTTTTAAAGGGAAATCAAAAAAATAATGAACCCAAAAACGCGAATAGGGCCCCGGAAGAGGGCCTAAAGGGCAAAAAGTATTAGTTTAAAGTTATGCGTAGGGAAAACGTTTTTTCCTTTCCCCTTGGTTTTTTGATTTGTTAAGTGCGATGCCCCATATTTTTAAAGGGGGCCCTTTTAAAAGCCCCAGTTTGTCAAAGAACTAACTTTTAATAAATACAAAGGGGTTTTTAAAAATTTTAAAAGGAGACAACCCCACAAAGAACAGCTTTTCCCTTGAAAATCCGTTAGAGTTTGACATTTTTCGCAACCTTGATTTAGAAAGGGTTATTGAGCAAAAAATAAAAGGGAAATTTAAGAAATAAAATTACAAAAGAGTGGATCCCCAAATTCTACAAAATCCTAAAAGCGGGGGAAACACAAAAGGGAATTTTTTAATTTTTAAAGGTCTCACAAAATAAATTAAAAGGGAAATTTAAATTCTGTGCAAAAGATGAAAAACCATTTGATAGACAAAACCGAAAGTTTTTTAAAATCCTAAAAAAACGAAAGTGCAATGTAAAATTTGGGGGTAGCCCCCTAACCAAATCACGCTAGCGGACTTAGACCTTATCACTTTTTGATGAAATAAAAAAATTGTTGGGAAGGCGGGGGGCTTAAAAATTTCCAACAGGCAAAACCTTTTTCTAAAGATCTTCACCTTCAAAAAGGTTTAGCCCTTAGGGATTTTTTAACCCAACAAAATAGGGTTAATAGTTTCCCCCCAAAGGGGTAAAAACAAAAAGGATAATCATTTTGCAGGGAAGGGGGAGAACTGTTGAAAGTAAAAAACCTTTTCAAAGGCAAAAAAAAAAATTTTACGAAAAACCGCTTAACACATTTTTTTTAACTATATAAATTCCCCGCTGAATTTTTCCAAAAATAACAAATTCGATTATAAAAATGCTAAATTATTTTTTTTTAAAAAAAAAGCATGTCGTTAAAAATTAAACCCCCAAAAGAAACCTACACGCTAATTTGTTAAAAAAAGGGGATAGTAAAACCCCCGACAAAAAACCTTCAATTAAAAAACATTACACAAACAGAAAAAAAACTAGAGCAGGACCTTTAAAAATTTTCACCCAAAAACCAAACGAAGGAATTCGCTGCTTTAAGGGCCGTTACATATTTTAAAAAGGGGGAGCATGGGCTTTTAAAGGGGCATCTCGGGAACCGAGTGTTGGTCTCTTAGCAACAGGTTTTGGTAAACCCCATTTTACCTCGGGGGTTTTTGTTTTTAAAACTTTTTGGGTTTGTGTTCTTAGCTGTAAGTGCAGCTAGCAAAAAAAAAAAAAAACAAAACAAAAAAAACAACCACGCTTTTGGTTCATTTTAATAACACTAATCTTAGTTCTTTAAAAACTGACAATAAAAAAAGCACTAGTTACACAAACATCAGGGGAGAAAATTTATTCTTTTAACGGCCCGGGTTTTTTAAAGACTATAAAAGACAAAAGTTTTATTTTCCAAAAAAAAGGCAAGGCAATTTTTTCTCAACACCAACGCCGACAAAAAAAAAAAGGGAAATGTTTAAAAAAATAAACGAAAAATAAATTTCGCCAAAAACATTTCACAGAAACAACGTAAAAAGGGTTTTTATATTTTTGGGTTTATAAATCCAAGCCCCAAAAACCCCGTTGAAAATTTTTCCCTAAATTTAATTATTTTTTTTTAATTTAAATAAATTTTTTAAGTTAAAAAAAGAAACTCCCCAAAGGAAAAAAGATAAAAGGGACCAATAATTTTTTTAAAGAATGCTTAAGGGAGAGCTTTGGGAAAAAGTTTTAAATGAATTGATCTAGAAGCCCCAATTGATCCAAAAAACGTACGGGGCAATTTGTTTTTAAGCTATTTTTCCAAAGTTCCGGGTAAACAAAAATTCCCCCCCTTTTTTAAAAGTACAGTTACTGTTTTAAATTTCGACTATATAACAAAAAAGAAAAAACCCAGGGGCGGGTTTTCTAAACTAAACAACGGGTTAAATTCTTTCTCATAATGAAAAAAACGCCGGGTTGGGGAGCCCAAACTGTTTAACACAGTTTGTTTGGGGCCCCGCTGAAGAAAAAAATAAAGGGGCCCCGGGTTTGGTCAGAAAAAGAAGCCCCCCTTAAAATTTCAGTTTAAAAACGGGGAAAATATGAGCCGATTTTTGCAAGTTTTAAACTTTTCACAACCTCCAGCATTGTCCAAAAAAAGCATTTCAAACATAAAGAATTCGGGACAACAAATTTTTATTGGGTGTTCTTGCAAGCGCATCCCCGGGGCCAAAAACACAGAAGAAAAATCTAAAAATGAACCTTACATCATAAATTTTAAACTTTAGTGGAATATCCTTTCCTGTTAGCGGGGATTCCATTGTTTTTTCCGTTTGAAGAACAAAACAACCAAAAAACTTTTAAATTATACACAGGGACTGGGGAAAACCCAAACCCAAACAAGCCGATTAAATTTCCAAAAACCCCCAAATTCGATTGGCGAACCAGACAAAACCAATTTTGACTTACTACAATTTTTTCCCCAAACAGGGTTCCATTACACATTGATACAACAAAATTTGATATTATTGACGCATTCTTTAAAACAAAAAAAAAAACAAGAATTTTGTAGAAAATTTTAAAAAAGAATTCCCTCTTTTAAAGCCGCGAGGAACATAAAAAAACATTGTAAAAGTTAGTAGACTTTTAATAAGAACCCAAATTAAAAACCCCCCCCTGGATCTAAAATTAGTTTTTAAAAACTGGAAACGGGGCAAAATTCCCCCAACATTTTTTTATTCAGGCTTCGAGTCGCTTATTGTTCCCCCTTAAAAGGGGCCCGCGCCACAAAAAAATTCGAAAAAATTTTTAAAAAAAATAATCATCCAAAATTTGTTCATTTGCCTTCATCATTGTTAGGCGGATGGACTCATTCAACGCCAAATTACAGAGGACCCAAAATTCGGCTAGAAGAAAAATTTCCCGGGGCAAGCAGGGAATTTTCGTAATGAAGTTTTAAAAAATCAAAATTTAAACTGAAATCAAAAAGGCGCCCAAAAACCCCAAAAACATAAAGACTTAGCCACTCAATGTTGGGTTTTGTAGTTTAGGCCTCTCATCAAGGAAAGCAAGAAACCGCCCTTTAAAAACCAAATCCCCATTAGGGAAATTCAGAGGAGGGAGCACACTAAATGCAATCTTCAACAAAGTTTTAAAACCAAAAAAACCCAAATTTGGGGGAAACTGCCCAACTTCTTTCAAACTTTCGAGGTTCCACTCTCATTAAAATTGCCAAAACAGTAACCAAAAGCCTTCCGGGTTCATGCATTGCACAATCATCAAAAAGTACTTTTGGTTTTCCCCTTTAAAAACATGTCTTTTTAAAATCTATGCAGCACATGGATGGGGTCCCTTTAAAATCACTGGCTTTTGCCCCTTTAAAATCCGCCCAAACCGGGAAAAATATTTTTTACTCAACTCTCGTTAGAAAGGGGGTTTTAAACCCCTTTTGGGTTTCATGAACGTCGGGAAAGGTTGAAGAAGACACACTTCCCCCTAAACCGTTTTTTTTCCAGTCCCCGAGAAAGGGCATCATGATTTTGATTACCCCGCAGCCAAGAAGCGGCAGAAGTTAATTTTAAAACATGGGAGACTACATGAAATCCCTACTTAAAGGGCCCATGTATTTTTTGTTGGCGGCCCTCTTTGAAAAATTTCAAGAAAAACCTGCATGAAACCTTTTTGCCTGATCCCGCCCTTACATTTTTTCCCCGGGATGAGCTGGGGCGCTTTTTTAAAGTTTACTGGGGTACGATTGATTTTAAATTTTCAATTACCAATGATTTCAGATGATTGGAAAAAAGGAAATTTCGTGGGAATTTGGAGGCGTTTGCAAACATTACTTTTAAAGCCAAAAAACAAATACTTTGGGCGACAGGGTCCAAAAAAAAAAGGGCTAACTAACTCATGTATTTAATCAAACAATCCCTTTTTTTAAAGGGGAATGGCCAATCCCTTCCTTACCAACTTTAAAAAAGTACACGAAGACAATCCCAAAAATTTTTAAAGACATTTAAAGGGTTAAAAAAGTTTAAAAGCCCCCAAAAAAAAACGCTGTTTCATTCTAGAATTTGGAAATTTTGAATATCCCATAAATTCCCTGACCTACAAAAAGACTACCCCCTTAAACAGGGGAAAAAATCTAAAAATGAAAACCAAGAAGCCGCCTAAACTTGTGCCTAATCTTCCCGGGGAAAAAAAAAATTTTTTTCTGTCATTCAGACTTCTAACAATTTTATTTAAGACATGGTTTTAAGTTGACAGCAGTTCATCGAAAAAATTTTTTTTCCCATCAAAACATTTTTTGAAACCATAAAACATAAAAACCCCTGATCCAGGACTAAAAATCCGCAATGCTTCTGAAAAAGACTTTTTTTAACTGATGAAAAAACACTTTTTTTCGGGAAAAACTAAGGAGAATCCGCATAAAACAAAAGGGTTCAGAATGGTCACCAGAGAGAACGAGGCAATTAAGCGACTTCCCAAAAACCAAAAATTTTCAGGCTTTAGAAAAATTTCCCTGACAGCTTTTTGGGATAATGATAAAAAAAAAAAAAAAATCAAAAGACCCAAAACCTATTTATCGGGTTTCTGTTTTAGAATTTTCAAAGCTTTTGATGTTAGAATTTCTTTATGACTAAATTTAAGCCCCCTCGTTTCCCGAGTCCAGAGTATTTACACAGATAAAAGATAGTTTTTGGGTTTTAGATGTCCCTACTGAAACATCAAAAAAGACATTTAAATTTTAAATACTAAAAAGGGATGCGGGGTGGATATACATCCGAAATTTCCCTAAAGATTCGCCCTTTTCATTCAATTTCTAATAAGAAGGATTTAGGGAAAAAATGAAGGAAAAATTACTGAGGGGGGATTTTGGAGTTTATTGGGTTTTAAAAGGGCGAAAAAGTCAGTAAAATTTGAGCCCGGAGAAAAACCCCTTTGAAACAAAAGGAATATCCGCAGTGTTGTGCAAATCAAACATATCCCCATACAACACAAAAAAAAGCATTGTTTAATAAACCAACTTTTCAACATGGGAAAAAAAAACACGATCTAATCTGCATGAGATCAACCAACTGGTTTTAACAAAGAAAATCATAGATGAACAAACACTAAACGTATTTGTTAATCCAAGTTTTTCATATGCAATTTTGGGCAAATGGGGAACGGGATAATTAATTTTTAAAACCTTCTTCATATTTTTCCCAATTTTTTTAAAGCCAAAAACATATTATTAAACAATTTTACCCAAAATTTTTTTGCAATTTTTTTGGCTGCTCGAATTTTTTTTTTTATTTCAAGATAATTTTTTTCCCCCAAAATGAAAGGGCAAAATTTGGGGAAATTTTTTTGGGAGGTGATCTGGATGCTTTGCCCTGTGCCGATAAAACCACATAAATTTTTTCATTAATAATAGAATTTTAAACATAAATTCCCGTATCAATTCCCAAATTTCCAAATTTTTCATTCTTTTTTCGTCTTCCATTTTTTGGGAAATTTAAAAAATTTAAATTTAAACAACTGGAAAATGTGTCCCAGGGATTTTCTCAGTTCTTTTTCACAAAAGATCTTTTAGGAGCTTGGGGGGGTTTTTGTGTCAGTTTTTCGTAAATAATACACGGGCGGGTTCATTTTTAAAAATTCTTTTATTTCATATGGAACGCCCCCCCAAAAGGGGGCGTTGCCCCTAACACGTTTCCCCCTTTTGCTTCCCCCGTAAAAAAGGTTTCCTTACTTTCAAAAACCCAAAAGGGGAATAGTTTTCCAGAAAACCCCTTCCAAAAACATCTAATGGGGGGTTTTTTGATTGCTTGTACGGGTTTTTTTCCCTTTTAAAATTTTTCTTATTCATTGCGCGCAAAACTGGGGCAGTCTTCCCCAACCCATTCGTTTGCAGAATTGTCAATCAGGGTCTCTTGGGTACTGGTAGGAAAAAATCTTTTAGGGTAACTGTTTGTTAAAGTTTTCAACCAAAAACCTGGGCTGTGAATTCCTGGAATTTCCTCTTTTAATGGTAACTCAAAGTTTTAACAAAAAAATTTATTTTCCCCCCTTTTCCCCCTTTTTAAATTTTTTTCCATCACGACTTGAAAACAAGGGGGGATAAGTTTGCAGCCTCGTTGGTATAACAGTTTTTAAAGGCAACCCGCAACAGCAGAAGCACCTTTTGTGTTAATGGGTTTCCCCATCTTTTATCTTTAAGCTACGTCAATTTCCTTTTAAGCGGTACTTTAAAACTTTTTTGTCTAAACGTATCATGGGGTAAAAAAAAAAGGCCATTTTTTTTTTTGGGGTTTGTTCCCGGGAATTTTTCACAAAGTTGGTCTCTGTATTTGTTTTAGGGGCAGGGAAAAAAAATTTGCCAAAACCTTTTTAATAACCATTTCCCTTTTCTGTTTGTTCACTGACCCCCGCGCTTGGCTTAGCTTTTTTTTTGCCCCTTTTCCCTTTTCCCAAAAATCCTTTTTTGGGAAAAAAAGATTTTGGTTTATTTTATTCAGCCAATATTATTCGCAAAAAAAACAAAGACGGACATACCAAAGATAACAAACCCGAAATTTTTTGCATCTTTTTTTTTTTCCCGATTTGGGGGATAAAAGTCACTGAATTTTGGGGGGGGCAAAGTCTCGTTTGGGTTTCCTTTTACAAGAAATAATTTTTTTATTCTTTGATCAACATCTTTAAATGTTAAGCTGGGATGGGCCCCGTTTTTTTAGTTTGTCCAAAAAATCTAACTCTCCAAATTTCCCCTTTTTATATTATCTTGTGCAGCTTTCTTGTTTCTCCAAGCTTTTTAGTCTTTTTTTTTCTCGCCGTCCCTCCCGCATTTACAAAAAGCGTAATTACTTCCGCAAAAACAAGCGCATTCACTCTCGGGGCCCCCCACAACATTTCGAGTAAGCCTTTTATTTAAAAGTATTTTTTTAAAATTTTCATATTGATATTTCAAAGGGAAATTTTTCCCCTTTCTTTAAAAAGAAAAACTTTCGTAAACAAACAACTGCTTTAAAAGCAATTAAACTTTGCGAATCCCCAAAAAACCTATTTTTCCAAAAATCTCTGGGTTTTAAATTTTTAACAGGGTTTTTAAAACCCAGCTTGGTACCCTAACTTAGGCCCCCAAAACAGCAGAAAAAGGGATACAAGGTTGGTAACAGTTTTTTTGGTGCTCATTTTTTAAAAAAAAAAAATTAAATTTTTTTATTAAAAAAAACATGACGGCGACGAAATGCTAAACCTTTCCCGAACTTTTGATTACAAAAAAAAGGGGTCAAGTTGGGTGAACCCAAACGGGAAAGCCAAAAAAAGAAAGACTTGGGTTTCCCTTTTGGGGCCCCGCGGAAAAACAAAACCCTTCCTCGGGAATGTTCAGCATAGAACAGATTCCAAAAAAGATGTCGCCCAAAACATTGAAAGTAAACCAAAAAGGGATGAAGCGCAACTAGGGTCGAGAATGGTAAAAAGTGTAGGGCAAACGGTTTTAGTTTTTAAAACCCAAACTAGCATAAAATTTGGCCCCTTTATTCTGAACAAGATTTTATGTATGAATTTTAAAGCAGAACCCGTTTTTAAAAAAAGTCCATAGAGTCTCTAAAAAAAGTTAAACTATATTACGATTTGGGGAAAATTATTTTTCGCCGCTAATCAGGGATTAATTACTTTTAACATATAGCTTTTATTTCCCCCTTTAAAATACCGAGCCAGAAAATTTAGCAAATCAAAAACCCTTGGATCAGGCGGAAAGTTTCCCCCTAAAAGGGTTTTCCCCATCCTGGACGTTGCAGGGAGGGAAAAAAAAAGCAGATGAATAAACAAACAAAATTAAAGTTTCAAAAGAAAAATTTCCCGAGCCGCACCCGTTTTTTTTCAATCCTGCTTTAAAAAAAAAGCCAAACAATTAATCCAAAAGCAAACCCCCAGGGGTTCCTACACCAAACCCAAAATCTTTATATTTTTTTTAAAGAAATTTCATTTTTGGCGGCATTGCTGTTGGGGGGGTTATTTAAAGGGTTTTAAAATATATAAAACAAAGACAACAAAAACCCAAAACAGGGCCCCAAAAAATTTTCAACCACAAATAATAAAAACCAACACCCCAAAAAATCCAGAACCGCCAAAAACAAAAAGCATTTCCCATCCAATTTTAACAATAATACTTTAAGAACTTAATAAAAAAATTTTAAGTTAAAATTGAAAAAAGAACTTGGTTGTACTTAAAGGGTTTACTTAGTTATAACTTGGCCCAACCTTTAAATTTAAAACTTTAGGTGACCCCTTTATCAAAAACTTTTTAAGAAAATGAAAAGGACTTTTAAATAAAACTTAAAGGAACTTAAAGGAACTTTAAAAAAGAACTTAATTAAAAACTTCTTAAAACCTTTAATTTTAAAAAATTGGGGGGAAATTGAAATTTGAACTTTAAATTAAAAAAATTGGGGATTAATTAAGGGAAATTTGGGGGGACTTTGGGGGGAAGGTGTTAAGTGTAAAACAACCCAGGCCAATTGGGAACACAGTAAGGGGCGTTTGGCCCTAGTTTGCTTTTCAGGTCAAGTGTCACAATAGGGTCGTTTGGCCTAGTTTGCCCTTTTGGGAGTCAAGTGATCACAGTAGGGGCGTTTGGGCCCAAATTTCTTTTCAGGGCAAGTGTTTACAGTAGGGGCGTTTTTTTCCCATTTTTCCACTGTCCCCTTTCTCAACCAGCTTCAAAAGGCTTTGGCAAAAGTTTTCAAACATAATTCTGTTGCCGAGGGTTTTTTTGGCGGCTCTAAACGCCAGTAAAATAAACCCCCGTTGTAATTTGGAGCAATTTTTATGAAATAGTGCGGGTACACCTACCCCTCTCCATACTGGGAGATTAACAAGGGCTGCCTATCCCTATCTAATTTGGTTTTCCCCAAAAATCCAAAACGCATTCAGTTTCATAAGACAATGATAGGGTTTAAAGCTTGCTACCAAAAAATTTTAATTTTTTGGGAAAATTTTCCCAGCCCATGGAAATTTTGGATATTTTTTAAAAAAAACACAGAAAGGTTTAATTTAAATTTTTTGGGATAAAGAATCACATGTTTACCTCCCCCTTAAGAAAAGAACCGGGCCCTGTTTTGGGTGCTTTTTTTGGGTTTTTTAAAAACATACTTTAGCGTCTCAAGCCCGGGGCCCAACAAAAAAATGCATGATGGGTTGTTTTTCCCTTTTGGGCCCAAATTTTTTAAAAAAGTGCAAGGGGCCCTTTTTTAGATAAAGGGCCCTTTTCTCGATAGTCAAACATGAATTTTAAATCGGCTATATTTGTTCAGCAATTTTTGCCCCTTCAGCGTTTTCATTTTCTTGAACCAACAAACCTTTAAGATAGTCGTCCATTTCCAAAGCAGTCGGTTCACTTTTTTCCTTTTCTCCGCCTTCCAAAAAAGCAATGCTTCTTTTCGGTTTCACTGGTAGAGAACATGCTTCGCCTAGTTCCTTTTTTGACAAATACTCTAACATGCTGTTAAAGTAAAACTTGTAATCTTGAATAGTACGATTCTGTTCTTCAGTAAACCTTTAGAAATTGTTAAAATAACACAACCAAGCACAGTAGAGAGCACAGTAAACGCGCCCTGCTCGTCCGGCAGTCAGTGGGAGAATGACGAAATCGGTCTTCTTGTTGGTTAACCTGGTCATGTGAGCGCCGTAAGCCCAGCACTTAATTGTAACCCTCCTGCTGATTGGACGGCTGTGACATCGGCCCATCGCGTGATCGTCATGTCTAGACAACGTCTATACACGTCTCGGCATGTCTGGACACGTAGTAAGTAATCGGATACCTGCTCCACCGTTTGTGTATGGGGTGTGTTCAGCGACTGCTGCTTTTCCCCTACGTTACTCTATGGGATGTTTCAGCCACTGCTGCTTTCTCCTACGTTACTCTCTAAAAAGTTTTAGTAAATTAGTATTAAAAACGGATAATCCTACACAGTATGCATGTTTGTAGGGTCGTTATTTTTTTGGTTATTGAAGTCTTACTTGGCAGAGAACTATAAAACACGGGGTCAAGGTCGGCCGCTCGAAACCGGTTAAGACCGGTTGAGAGCGGGTGAGCTTGACCCCGTGTTTTATAGTTCTCTGTACTCGAAATTTGAATGGAGAATTCCTGAAACTTAGAATTTAACACTGTATGTATTGATTTCTCAATTTCATCCTTTTGCTTTGAAAATAAATCTTCTATCATCGAGTCCACTGGGTCACGTTCTTCCTTATCATCCATCTTTCAATGCTCAGCGATGGATATCAACAGAGTAATTAAGAAAAATTAATGAAAAACTGAGAGAGCTCCTCAAAGCGTGTCCTGCCTGTTCCTTGAGCGTGAACTCATAGAGAGAGAGAGAGAGAGAGAGAGAGAGAGAGAGAGAGAGAGAGAGACAACAAACTAATAAATTCCAAGGATAAGTACTGCAGATATGAATGCTTATCCCCCCTATTTCTTCAATCTAAGACATAAGAGCAAGCTTTGTTTATAATTGAATATTTCTTGCAGTCATTGCAACACCAAGCTGCTCTGTAAGTTGCTGGAACGGTGCTCAGTACTTATCCTTGGAATTTATTAGTTTGTTGTATACACACACCACACACACACACACAATATATATATATATATATATATATAATATATATATATATATATATATAAAAAATATTCAACAATAAACAAAGCTTGCTCTTATGTCTTAGATTGAAGAAATAGGGGGGATAAGCATTCATATCTGCAGTGGTAGATAATACTGCCTAACTAACAGTATGTGCTCAAGTGGTGAATGGGGAAAAAAGTTTTAAAAATGCTTCTCAAAATGAGCCTTCAGCAAGTTTATAGTCTCCAAGAGGGAGACATCCTCCAATAGAGAGGGAAACTCACTAACATGTAACTCCTGGTCATATACCGATATTTCGAAACCTGGTTGTTTCTCCTCAGTGACCGCGGAAAGTGGTAATTTGACTCCTCTGCCTTTTCGGTTTTAAGAAGAATGCTATCCCAGAAAAGGCTGGTGTGCAATACCGTAGTATGTTTGTCGAGTTTTCAAAAAAACAACCAAAGGTGCCACCTAAGAAGCAAAAAAAAATCATGAAAGAGCAAAACAAGCTACATTTTCTTGTGAAAAGTAGAAAATATAAAAAGATAACCTCTTAAGACACAAGTGCTGAGGGCCAGTTCTTGGAATGAATCCGCAAGGGACTAAATTACAACAAACTAATAAATTCCAAGGATATATATATATATATATATATATAATATATATATATATATATATATATATATATATATATATATATATATATATATATATATATATATATATATATATATATATATATATATGTGTGTGTGTGTGTGTGTGTGTGTGTGTGTGTGTGTGTGTGTGTGTGTGTGTGTGAAGAACTGCAGGGATTTCGATGAAGAAAATGTCAAAACTGAGAAATTACTGAATATCACTGACTTGGCGTAGCTGATATGGAAAGCCTGAAAAGTGCAGATTCATGATTGATGTAAATACCTATCTTGCATATGCTGTGCGTTGTCCATATTCTGCATAGTTCACGTACAGCGTAAAATACTTGGGTTATACTTGAACTTCAGAATGAGAAAGTTATGTTAGCTACTCTCTAATCAGCTGCTATCCGTTTACGATTTGTGCTTTGTGCTGCTTTCTGTATTAACAGAATAAATAATTAAAAGATTATATCTTGTTGAGCGTAGCCATCATAATTTTGTTACCAGTCATTGTCATTGTAGTTATCTATGGCAGACATAGTCATCATTCTTATGCCTGAGAGGCAATCCATGCTATAGCAGATCTAATGAGTCTATCATTTATAGCAGTCATTGTCATCATAGTTATGTATAGCAGACACAGTCACCACGCTTATGCCTGATAGACAGTCCATGCTATAACAGATATAGAGTGTCTTTCTTTGAGAACATGGATGAATTGTTGCGTTTGTTAAGGAGATGGACTGCACTATGGTCTTGTACATTTACCACGATCCCTGTTTGAGAACAATGACGACCTGTTACGGATGTTACAGGGGGTCATTGGGATTCTTATTTAACTACACTGGTGAACTGTTACGGATGTTACAGGGGTATTAATGGGGTTCTTATTTGACAACATTGATGACATGACTGTGTCGGATGTTACGGTACGTGATTTTGCAGGTCTTGTGTCTGAGAACACTAAGGGTCTGTTTCAGTTTTCTAGGGATTCACTGGGTCTTGTTTTTGGAAGTATTGGTGATTAGCCACGGACATGAAAGGACGATTACTGGGTCCCATTGTTAAAAACATTGATGACCTTTGCTGATGCTGACGGGTGGGGGGAGATTTACGTGGTTCTGTATTAGAAAACATTAGTGATCTGTTACGATAATTACAAGACATTTACTGAGTCCTGTTTTTGAGAGCGTTGATAACCTGTTACGCATCTTACAGGAAACCTACTGGGTCCAATGTTAGAAAACATCGATGACTTGTTACGGATGCCCTATGGATGTGGGGAACAGAACATGCTGTATTTCGCTCCCAATGTCTTCCTCATTGACTACATGCAGAAGACCAGCACCTACACCCCACAAAGGGCAGAAAAGGCTGAAAAGTACATGGTAGTTGGTAAGTCAAAAGTGCATGTGCTGATTGATAGGTTAGTGCTCAACGTGCTGGGGGTAATGTTGTACATGCTGACTGGTAAATCAGAATTGCGCGTACTGATTTAGTAAGACTTGTTCGTGGTGATTGGTAAGTCAAAACAGTACGTGCTGATTGGTAAATTAGAATTATATGTATTAATAGGCAGGGTCTAAATTATACATGCTGATTGGTAATTTGAAACTGTGCGTGTAAATGGGGGGAGTTAAAACTGCAGATCTTTATCCAAAAGTTGAAGCTGCATATGCTTATTTGTCCAAGGAGATTGCATATGTTTATCGGAAAACTACACAGGCTAATTGGTAAGTTAAGCTTGTACATTTTTCCTGAAAGTTGAAGTTAGGCGTGCTAACTAATAAGTTAAACTTGTACAAGTTACTAGGAATGCACGTGCCTATCCATAAGTTGAAAATACGCATGTTCATTAGAATATCTAAGATGCATAATTACGGTCTCTGATAAATCATATTGTACATGCTGATTGGTAAGTTAGAATTGTGTTTTGGACATTTCTTGAAGTTAAACATCCCTTTCTTCTAAAATGAACTGCACGTTTAGATTCTTTCAATACCACCTGAAAGGCTGGTTTCATAACAGAGGACATCAATTAAACTAATTGAGCAGTGCATTGATATCGGTTTTTGAGATTCTTCTAGGATCCGACAAACATGAACTTGTTAAGAGTGTAAGACACAGCTTAACCTGTTGCTTAATTAGGCGATAAAGTGTGTGTTCTTTACCATCTAAGTGCGCAGACACCCATGCAATGTTGTAGACGATTATCACATAGTGATTATTAATTTCTGAGTGATGTGAGTACGTGCATACCCAAACTTGTTACACCGGAAAATCCTGAGCCGGAAAATCTTTAACCTTTTAAGTGTGGGTGTGCTCCCACACGCCCTGCACGCACTCACGTACGCACACACGCACGTACACACGCTCGTACGTTCATACGCGCCCGTGCGCTCAAGCAGGCGCCCGCATCGCGATCAAATGACAGAGCTGTATTCCACGACCAGACTGCTGACCTAGAAGAAGGAAATATGCTGATGACGCTGCCCCATATTGTCCAGGGTACCAGAAGGAAATCCGGTACCAACATGCCGACGGCTCCTTCAGCGCGTTTGGGAACAGACACAAGAAAGAGCCAGGCAGCATGTGGTATGCCACCTTTCTCTTCGCCGTCGTTGTCAACGTTCCTGTCTTTGTAGTTATTGTTTATGTTGTGTTTTATCACTATCGCTATATTGTTTGATGTTTTATGGCATATTAAGAATTTTATCCGTATTTTGCCTTTCCATGTCGTAAAAACTTTGTCGTCGCAGTTATCATCGTTACTGTCGTTGTAGTTGTTGTTTGTTTTGTGTTTTATCACTATATTGTTTGATTCTTTATGGCATGTAAAGATTTTGATCCGTAGTTTGCCTTTCCATGTCACAGACACCTGAGAAGCCATTAAACAGTTGAGATAGGTCAGGAATATGTCTGTATGTCCACTGTCGTCAGGAGTG
>CM031601.1:17824048-17826548 GCA_018398815.1 Conus ventricosus
TCATTCCATGCCTCCACTTCCCAAGCCCCCTTCAACCACACACAAGCAGAATAGTCGACTAATCTCTTGAACATACTGAGCCCTTCTACATGATGATTCGAATTAAATCTATTACCTATGAAGTAAGGTTTTTTGTTGTTGTTGTTGTTGGGGTTTTTTGTTGTTGCTTCCTTTAATTATTTCAAGGAATGATATTTTTTGCAGATCAGACGGGCAACGTGCATACATGACATAATTGTAAACTGGCCAGATAACTGGAAGACAGTCCTATTGATACCTGACACTCGTGCAGCATTCGGTTTTTTTTTTTTGTTTTTTTTCTCCAGCCAGTTCTGTGGTGTCCTCCTAATGTCTGTCGCTGAGATCAAGGAAGCTGTTCAGCATCTGGCGCCACCATATTCATGGTTGTCCTCACTCACTGTGCATGAGTGAGGAGGGGCAGGAGACTCGGCGCCTTAGTATACCCCGCGGGAGTGTCGAATGTGAACGAAAGCCGCGCAGCGATGTTGGATTCCATTCTAACCTGTTCCTTCTCATCTACTTATATACCTATTTGACGTTCTTTTTTGATACGTGGGTCTGAATGGATATGTATCTGACCTCCTCGTATGACACGATGACCTCACTGGATCTTCTGTCTAAACTCCTTGTTTGACACAAAGATCTGACCGGATCTGTCTCTAACTTCCACATTTGTCACACCGATCTGACTGGATCCCTGTTTGTCTTCTTTGTTTAAGACGAGGGCCTGATTGGATCTTTCTCTGATTTCGTTTGATGTGATGATCTTATTGGATCCCACTCTCACCTCTTTCTCCGACACAGAATTTGTTCAGTTACATGTCGGATCTCTTTGTTTGACACGGTATCAGTTTGGTCACCTGCCTGACTTCTTCGACATGCTGTTTGTTTCAGACTTGTCTGACCTCTTTGTTTCAGGTGGAATCTGTTTGGATCCCAGTCTTCTCTTGCAAAGGTTAATGTGGTGAACAGAAGAAGTGAATGTGGCCGGCGTAAAACCATTGGACAACGTGATTTGAAAAACAGAAAGACGCAAGCAACGATGCTCAATTCCAACAAGATAGGGTCGATGTCCAGGACCTTGTCAATGCGGACAAGATAAGGATAGACAGATGGTCAATATAGATAGGAAATAGATACATAGACAGTGCACGTAGACCGGAGGTAGACAGACAGATGGTCACTGTTGACAGGCAACAACTGATCAGATGGTCCATGTTGACGGAGATGGATAAATGAGTGGTTATTTTTTCACATGAAATTGATACAGAGGTGGCCCATGTTTGATAGAAGACGGCAAATCCAAAACAGGAGATGGTCAATGTTGACAAGAAATGGTCAATGTGTCGATCAGAGATTCTCAAGGCTAAAGACAGAGTCTGCCACTCAAGGATCGGGCTTTTCAGCCACAGCAGGCGCTGCAACTCAACTGACTGATCCACGGCGCAACACCATTGTCTCTCGAGACAGACGGGTGCCATATATAGATCGAAAATGGCCAGCGCTGATCAGAGATGATAGTGTTGAAAAGCTGGTGGACAGAATTAAACAGGAGATGGTCAGTTTTATGCAAGAGATAATCTGTGTTAACATGAGATGGTCTCGTTGTCACTAGGTGGTCAGCGTTGAACAGGAGATGGTCAGTTTTACACAAGACATGATCATTGTTAAACAGGGGATGGTCAGTGTTAACGCAAGAGATGATGGTCCATATGAACAGGATGTCTTACACCGCTTTTGCATACACTCAATCACAAACACAGCATGCTTACTCCATATGCACGCATCTACTCCATTCATCTAAAGGAAAGACTGAGGAAACAAAAGTCCACTTTCTTTATTAGTTCCCTTTACCAAAACACGAACCAAAGCGTTTAACATTGACAATCAATACTAAGAAACACAGCATGTAAATCTTCTGACAACTTTCGTTCCGATTTTTCGCAAACACTTCCAATTATTTGCCATCAACTTCCTTTTCCTTTTTCCGCGTACAACACCTATAGCATTACATTTCTCGTTCTTTCTTTTGGAACACTAAATAGTTACACAGGAATTAGTTCTTGAGGAAAAAATTCCAATAGTGAGAATCAAGCTTTCAGGAGGTAAGTAGGATCCACTGGTTGGACCATGAGGTTTTCCATAGGGAATCAACATCATAACAAAAAAAAAATCCCTAGCAGACTTTTGTCTGCGCTTCATCGCCGACTACTCTCTGGTCGCTCGGAAAACGTTTTCCGTTTCAACCCTCAAGGTTGTAAAATAATTGCGATCTTGATTCAAGTCTAGCGACGTACCCCCCTGTCTGGCAACTCCTGGTCTGCCACACAGATCGGGAACACACCCGTCCTACGACCAGCGAGCTTCTCTCACCCATAACGTGCCTCAGCGTCCAATCAACAACAAGAAAAGGTTAGGGATTCAAGCACTGTTCACATACGGTCCAACATTCCTGTCACAATCCAAAATTCTCGCTTTT
>CM031601.1:17829048-17831548 GCA_018398815.1 Conus ventricosus
TTCTCTACTTCGTATATATTGCACGAAATTGTCTTAATTTAACCAAATGTAAGTTACTATTTGTTGCAGTATTGCATGAATTCTCGTGTAATTTAGCTTTTAGTGACATGTAGAACTAACGCCCCGAGATTTCCGGTAAAATGTGAACAAGAACCCTAAGGGCACTTAACATTTGCCTTGTGGTTATTGTTGTTAAGTTTTGGTTGAACCGAATCATCTCGATTATCTTTCCCTTACCTTGTTCATGTTTGAAAGAACACAATGATAATGATGGCGCAACCAATGTTAGGTAGGTACTCAAGGTCTGACCAGCGCGATGGGCTAACGCGTAGGTCAGACATCTGCTAAATCGTAGCCACGAGACCCTCTTCTTGAATTCTCTCATCTTTGTCATTAATTTATTTATCCATCAGCTCAAAATCATGCGCAGTGTGGTCTCGAAACCTAGCTGATGTGGTGTAGCGTACATGGGCTAGTCCGCACGCAGTGACGCCTCCTTGATGAAACTGAAACTGTTGTTAAGGTGAAGTTGAACAATAAGTTTCTGGTCATTCCTTTGACCCGTTTGCATTGTTATAAAGGTAAGATTGACCTGCAGCATCTCGCACATCTTTCCTTTGACAGGTTTATTGTCGTACAGGTGCAGCTGAACCACAATGATTTGTATACCTTTCCATTGCCCTGTGTACTGTTGAATAGGCAATGTTACACCGCACCAACTAGCTGACCTTTCCCTCGCTGTTTGTATTGTCGTAAAGTTGAACTTCAATTGACGACTTTCTCTTGGTCTGTGAATTGTTGTCGAGGTGATGTTGAACCACACATGCTGACGTTTCCTCTCTCCTGTATATTGTTGTAGGAGTAAGGTTAGGCTACGAATGCTGACCTGACCATGTGTTTTGTTGTAGAGGTGATATTAAACCACAAACAAATGCTGGTCTTTCCTTTGTCCTGTGTATATTTGAAGACGTAAAGTTTAGGCACATGTGCTCACCTTTCCCTGGCCATTTGTATTGTTGTGGAAGAAATGTTGAACCACACTTGCTGACCTTTCCCTCGCCATGTGTATTGTCGTGAAAGAAATGTTAAATCACAGTTTCCGGCCTTTCCCTTGCCATGTGTATTGTGAAAGAAAATGTTGAACCACAGTTGCTGGCCTTTTCCCTCGCCCTGTGTAATATTGTAGAGGTAATGTTGAACCACAGTTGCTGACCTTTCTCTCGAACGGTGGATTGTTATACAGGTAAAGCTGAGCCACAACACATTTCTCAATCTCTGTGTTTGTGTTTTGTCTTTGTAATAAAGGTAGGGCTGAACACGAGTGGCTGTATTTGTGTTTTGCCTTTGTAATAAAGGTAGGGCTGAACATGAGTGTCTGCATTTGTGTTTTGCCTTTGTAATAAAGGTAGGGCTGAACATCACCTGACTTACATTTCCCTTGCAGTGTCGTTTATTGTTTGAGGCAAGACTGAGCTGCAACGCTCGGATAGCCTTGCCCTTGCCTTGTGTTTCTTTTCTTCATCGTTAAGGTAAGGTTAAACTAAATCTCGTTGATCTCGCTCATGCCTTGCCTTTCGTGTGAAGGTAAGGTTAAACTACAGCCTCTTACTGATCGATCTCTTCCTTGACCTGTCTGCCGTGTCAAGGCAAGGTTGAACTACAACCTCTCCCCGATCTTGCCTTTGCCCTGTCTGTTGTGAGAACGTGAGGTTGAACTACAACATCTTCTGACCTTGACCTTGCCCTGTTTTTCATGTGAATGTAAGGATGAACTACAACATCTTACCTATCTCTTTCTTGCCCTGTCGGTCGTGTCCAGAAAAGGTCGAACTACATCTTGCTCATCTTGCCCTTGCCCTGTCTAGCATATGAATGTAACGTTGAACTACAACATTTTTCTGACCTTGCCCTTGTCCTGTTTTCCATGTCAAGGTAAGGTTGAACTACAACATCTTGCCGATCTTGCCCTTACGCTGTATGTCGCGTGAATGCAAGGTTGAACTACAACATTTTACTGACCTTGACCTTGCCCTGCCTGTCGTGTGAATGTAAGGTTAAACTACAACATTTTGCTGACCTTGACCTTGCCCTGTCTGTCGTATGAATGTAAAGTTGAACTACGACATTTTACTGACCTTGACCTTGCCCTGCCTGTCGTGTGAATGTAAGGTTAAACTACAACATTTTACTGACCTTACCCCCGCCCTGTCTTTGGTGTCCAGGTCAGGCTGAACTACAACATCCAAACGGAGACGGTGTTCTCCACGTTCAGTCTGTCCCCGGAGGTGGAGCACGTGGATGACAAGCTGTTCCTGCTGCATATGTCGGTGAAGAGGAATGACGACGAGCAGATCAGCGGCATGACGGTGATCGACGTCACTCTCCTGACCGGATATGACGTGGACGAGAGCCACAATCGGTACAACAAGGGGTCGGCCAAAACGGCCGAGCAGAAGGGACGACACTATTACCTGTACTTCGACAAGGTGAATGGGGTAGG